>BTHU01000021.1:5393241-5820741 GCA_036184795.1 Tokudaia tokunoshimensis | reverse complement strand
CCCTTTAAGGAACATTAGCAACCAGGGCTGCTTTCCAAATTGCCTCCCCCCTGGCCCGACAACATCCTCTTCCTTCAGGGTTTTCCCTGTGAGACATCAGGCGGTGTGGTGGGTCTTCATAGTTTGTGATGATGGTATCTGCTATAGGGTCGAGTTCTCCTACCCTGGACAGAGGCGTGTGTTGTGTGTTGTGTGTGTGTGTGTGTGTGTGGTGTGGTGTGGTGTGGTATGTGGTAGTATGTGTGGTGTGTGCATGTGTGTGTGTGGTATGTATGTGCGTGTGTGGTGTGTGCGTGTATGTGTGTATGTGTGTGGTGTGTTTGTGTGTGTGTATCTGCTGTGTGCGTGTATCTTCCATGTGTATATGTATGTATATCTGCCATGTATATGTGTGTGTGTATTAGTCACGTGTTTTTGTGTAGTCATCTGCCCTGTGTATATGTATGTATCTGCTCTGTGTGGTATATCTACTGTGTGTGCGTGTGTGTGTGTGTGTGCGTGTGTGTGTGTGCCACATGTAGGTACCTGTGGAGGCAGAAGAGAGCATCAGATATCCCCTGGAAGCTGGAGTTATAGACAGTTATCTGAGGTGCGTGCTGGAAACAGAACATAGGTCCTCTTTAAACTGCTGAGCCATCTTGCTAGCTCATGACATTTTAAAAAATATTTATTTATTTATATATTTATTACAAGCACCCACACAGAACAACTCACAATCTGTAACTCCAGCTCCAGGGTATTTAACACCCTCTTCTGGACTCTCTGGACACATGCAATTACGTGGACATATGCACAGACAGATACATATATACTCAATTACGTAGACATACGCACAGACAGATACATATATACTCAATTACTCAATTACGTGGACATATGCACAGACAGATACATATATACTCAATTACGTGGACATACGCACAGACAGATACATATATACTCAATTACTCAATTACGTGGACATAGGCACAGACAGATACATATATATTCAATTACGTGGACATATGCACAGACAGATACATATATACTCAATTACGTGGACATATGCACAGACAGATACATATATACTCATTTGTTTTTTAATTCGCCAGGCATGGTAATGTTTACCTTTAGTTCTAGCACTTGGGAGGATCGCTATGAGTTCGAGGCCAGCCTGGTCTACATATGGAGTTCTAGGACAGCCAGGGCTACACAGGGTCCCTGACTTAAAAACAAGAAGAACCTAATGACAGAAGTGGGGGAAAGGTCATACAGAGATCTCGAAGGGGTGTAGCCCAGGGGGGAGAGGGCATATGGAGACCAGGGGTGTGCCCAGAGCTAGAACACTTGCCTGGCATGTTCCAGGACTTGGGTTCCAGCCACAGGCTGAAAGCATAAGTCTTACATTACAGAAAAGTACACAGATCAAAATTTGGCCTGCTGGCCTGAGTTTGAAACAGGCCAGGGCAGGTGCAGTGGTACACCTCAGGAGACTGAGGCATGGCCCAGAGTTGAAGGCCAGCCTGGGCTACAATAGTGAGCTGGTCTCTAAACCAACAAAGAAGTGAAAGAAGAAGGGAGGGAGGGACAAACAGACAGAGAGACAGAAGGATGGACGGGGGGAGGCAGGCAGGCAGGCAACAGCACCCAGAACCCCCCTGTCACCCCCATGACTGTAGCGGGGACAGCAGCTTGGCTCTTCCTGAGCCCTCAGGTGTAAACAGGACTCCGGTGCAGACATAGGTGCTTTGCGGTTGGATTTTCCCGTCGAGAGCTGCAATACAAGCCTGATTCTCAGGCTGACCACACTAGTGTGGGCGAGGATCCTGTTTCTGCTGAGATGGAGGTCTCCTGACAAATTAGTTATTTTAGAGTCACAAACTCCAAACCATCTGGGGGAGAGAGAGAGGGGTGACAATGTCAGGGTTGTGTTCCTTTGGGCCACTCTGGCGATGCCACTGACCGGTCGGAGGAGAACTGATTCTGTTTCCTTCTCTGGGAGATGGCGGTAGTGGCCTCCTTCCTTCCCTGTGGGGTTAGACAGGGGACTTTAAACAGGACAGAAGCTTTGGAGAGCATCGCCAGGAACGGGTGGCATCATGGTGACAGAATGTGGGCTTGGACTCGTCTTCCAGGGAAATCTCCTCAGGGAGTTATTTGTTTTGGTTGTAGCCCGGTGGAGACCCCGAAGGGCTCAAAGAAGCCTCCAGGTAACAAGAGAGCCCGATCCTTAGACCGGCAGGTTCCCAGGAAGGACCCTGAGTCCTCGAACTCCAGGGACCCCTCCAGCGCCACCTGTAGGAGGACTGCCAGCGATGGAGCCCGAAGTTCTGAGAGCCTGTCTCACTCTGCAGAGGCCCAGGGCGCTGACAGCGCAGCAGCCCTCCCTCTGGGAGAGGGGCGCAGATTTCTCCCCAGTGAGCAGGGGCCCCCGGAAGACACCAAGAAAGAGAAGCCTCCGAGGGAGGCCGAGCAGAGTTTGTGGAGGATACTGCTGAATCTCTTACTCATGAGGATGGAGGAGCCCAGGGAAAAGGCCAGCAGGGTGTCAAAGGGGAAAGGAAGGGACCTGCCGGAGGCAGCTGAGGAGCCGGTCCCCAGGAAGAAATCCCAGGAGAAGAGGACCAGCCGCAAGAAACACAGTCACAGGAAGCCTGTTACCAGAGAGCCTCCTGGGTCCCAGACCGCAGAAGCGCAAGGCCAAGAGGACATACCGCCCAGTTTGGTTGACTCGCGGGTCCCCGAGGAGGGAGACCTGGGGCTGATCTGCAGGGGTGAGCAGACTAGGGTAACCCCACTGTCCCACCCCAAGGACCAGGGTGCTCTAAGTCTGTTGACTAAATGTCCTCCGTTCAGAAGTGAATCTCCTGCCTCAACCCAGTTTACACAAAAACAAGTGCTTTGCTGCCCAGGAGCTGGTGTTAAATGCAATGAGATTTGGGGAGGGGTGGAATTAGCTCATCTCCCGCCCTGAGGGTGCCTACCAGCGCCCTGTCTAGACCCTGCTCTGTCAAGAATAAATCTACTGCTGGGCATAGTGGCTCACGGCCTTTAATCCCAGCACTCGGGGGGACAGAGGCAGGCGGATCTCTGAGTTTGAGGTCAGTCTGGTTTACAGAGCAAGTTCCAGGACAGCCAGGGTTATGCAGGGGAAACCCAGTCTTGAAAAACAAACAAAGAACAAATTCATTGTGCTGGTTTCTGCCACGGCTGCCCCTGGGGCCTCTGATTCCTCCATGGTGAAAGGAGACTGGCCCCCCAGGGTCCCCGTAGCTGGGGATGTGGAACGGAAGTCTTCACTCAGGGGTTTCGGCCAGGTGCTGGAGGCGCCCGTGCAGACACACTGTGGCTTTGGTGGGGAGCTGGTGGGGGAGCCTGGCCAGTTTCTGATTTGGGGTGAAGTTTAAGGGGTGGCTGCTACCTGTCCTGTCACCCCGTGGAGGCAGGCATATTGCATGCTGGTCAACAAGGTCTGAAGAATGTCACTAAATCCAATGTTGACTTGCTTTCATTTGATTTCCAGGGGGATCAGATTCTGACCTCCCTCAGGCCCTGCCCACTGAAGGGAGTCATGCTGAAACCCCAGACAGCTCTGGCCAAGCGGCAGGTCCTCCATTGGAAGAGGACCCCAGGAAGCCCGACCGTGAGTCCGAGGCCTAGCGACTTTCTTTCCTTATGGGTGGGAGTCTGCACCAGACTCGAGGGGCTGCTCAGGGCACGCACAGTCTGCTGCTTCTGGCATTGCGGTGAAGTTATTTTAGAGTCGAGCAGTAGAGAGGCTGAGGCAGCGGAAAGGCGCTCCTGCCTCGGTGACCATGGCAACGTGGCTTTGATTTCAATTTCTTAAAATGTAGCTTGAAATATGTAGAAGACGGGGCAGGGATGCACCTCGAGCCTACGGTGCTTGCCTGACATCGGGAAGCTGGCATTAGGTCTCCAGTATTGGCTAAATGGGATGTGGGGGGTGTACATGTGTAATACCAGCACTGGGGAGGTGGAGGCAGGAGGATTGATTCAAGATCATCTTCTGTGTAGTGAATTGGAGACCACTTGGAGCTACATGAGACCCTATTCATCTGTCTGTCTGTCTGTCTGTCTGTCTGTCTGTCTGTCTGTCTGTCTATCTATCTTACTTATCTATTATCTATCTAATCTATCATCTATTTATCTAGCCTATCATTTATCTATCTGTCCATCATCTATCTATCTATCCATCTACGCATCCATTCATCTATCTATCCATCCATTCATCCATTCATCTATCCATCCATCTATCCATCATCTATCTATCTATCTATTCATCTATCTATTCTATATATCTTATCTATCAAGTCTATCTACTCTATCATCTATCTATCCATCCATCCATCTATCCATCCATTCATCTATCTATCTATCTATCTATTCACCTATCTATCTATTCTATATATTTTATCTATCAAGTCTATCTAATCTATCATCTGTCTATCCATCTATCTATTATGTCTATCTTTATCTACCTATTATACCCACCACCTATCTATTGAATAGAGACTAAAGGTGTAGTTAGACAGGTACTCTGCTTTAGCAGGTAAGAGGTCTTGGGCTTAACTAAACAAGACAGCTAGCTATATGGGAAAATGGGAAGAACCATCCAACAGCCACAGCGAATAGCCAGTCAGACTGCTTTGAATCTTCTTGCAGAATTATTGGGAATAAAACGAAGCTTCACCAGTACAGACTTAAGCACTCGTCTCTCAGCAGTGTGTCCAGCCTCATACACAACCAGGACACCTCCACAATACCCTCTTCATCTAAGCCAGGGCATGCAAGGGATAGAAAGGCGTTTCTGTGGCCAATTTGTAAGGTGTTTACTTTACCACTGTTTCAGCTGAGAGCATACTGAACTGTAGACTGAGTCAGGAGACGGGGGGGGGGGTGTTTGGCGACAGAGACTCTTGTTTGTCATTTAGTGCAAACAGACCTTTGGAGTACGGCTGGTGGAGTGGGCACACCGCCCTTGTGTAAGGCACAGCAAGCCACCCAAGGAAATATTTTCACATGAGGTGGAGTGGAGGCAGTTATGGGACAGGTCCACTGTGACCTGTGGAGTGCCAACCGATGTCCTCTCTGTGACTTCGGATGGGGACCTGCCATTTTTACAGATTCCCCCTGATTATTATGTGTGGCTGGAAGACTTGGAATCAGTTTTGGGAAATGTTTCTAATTCCTGTTCCTTGTTCAATGTCCCAACAGCCTGTGAGAGAGGCAGGGGACAGATATTGTGACCCATATTTCACAGGGAACACTATAAAGATCCAGAGGGAGAGTGACTTAGCCACTGCCAATTCAAAGTTCCCAAATCTACGAAGCTCAGTTGGCAGGGCAGGTGGACATCAGGTCTTAAATCCCTGCATAAAAAAACTTCATGTGCCGGGCAGTGGTGGCGCACGTCTTTAATCCCAGCACTTGGGAGGCAGAGGCAGGTGGATTTTTGAGTTCGAGGCCAGCCTGGTCTACAGAGTGAATTCCAGGACAGCCAAGGCTACACAGAGAAACCCTGTCTCAAAACAAACAAACAAATGAAAAAAAAAAAATCATGCTTTGGGCATGTTCCAGCAAGCCCCAATGATGTGAGTTCGATTCCTGGGACCCACGTATTAAAAGGAGAGAAATGGCTTCCAAGAGATGTCCTCTGACCTCCGCATGTGTTTCTCTTCTCCCTAATAATTAGATTATAAAAATTAATTAAGAAATCTAAAAAGTCATACTTTGCCTCAAAAACACTTCCCTGTGACTCGACCAGTTCTAGTCAGGATGGTGGGGGATGGGAGGGTCTTTGGGGGATGGGAGGGTCTTTGGGTATTTGGAGAGGGAGGATGGGAGGGTCTTTGGGTATTTGGAGAGGGAGGATGGGAGGGTCTTTGGGTATTTGGAGAGGAATGATGGGAGGGTCTTTGGGTATTTGGAGAGGGAGGATGGGAGGGTCTTTGGGTATCAGGAAACCTCAATCGTGAGGGATCCAGGCTGTCCTTGTTCTCCTTGGGAGCCCAGATCTGGAGACTGTCTGCGTGCTTAGGAGTGGTGGTACCCATGCTCTCTTGCAGAGGATGACGTCATCCGGCAGATCGTGGAACTGCTCAAGAAAGCTGGAGACCAACTGGAAGAAGAGGTGAGCCGCAGGCATCCGAGAGCGCCCGCTGAGCTGCTTCAGCTCCGGGTTCGTGCCCCGCCGCTCCGTCCCAGTTAGCCCCACTCCTTAATGCCAGAAGCCCTGGGTCCGCACTGTCTGGGGGGCTGCCTCTCTCCTCCCCTCAAGGCGAGGGGGTCTGACTCAGTTTCTCTCTCCACACCCCCCCCCCCAGCAAGCACAAGTCCCTCTGCCAGAAGTGGTTCCTCCGCGAAAGCCAACGCCACCCCCCAAGAAGAAATCCCAGGAGAAGAAGTCTAGCCTGAAGAGAGCCTTGTCCCTCAAGAGGCCTGCCTCCGAGGACCCCAAGAGAGTCGGCACAGCCACTACCCTTGGCCCAGAAACCCGGCCCAAGAGGCCCAGCTTCCTACCCCTGTGTGTTAGTAGCCCGCGAACTTCCACCTCCAGCAGCCACGGTAAGCAGGCTCTAGCAGTTGCCATAGCAACTGCAGCTGCCTCCCGCTCTGGAATCTTTCTGATGCCCACACTAGGTCTTGGGCTGTGTAGGGAGGATGGAGCTGGAGAAGAGGCAAGCCCTTCTCAAGCTGAGGTAGCCCGAGGTAGCCCACCTCAGCTCTCAATGTGACAGTGCGCAGGGTCCACAGCCACTCGCGTCTCTGCAGCTGGCCTGGGGACGTTTTTTGTAACAGAACTGGAGAAAACGGTCCTGGGTTCCCCGCTACTTCTTTTTTTCTTTTTTAATATGTGTGGATGTTTTGCCTGCGTGTATGTCTGGGCGCCGCATAAATGCCTGGTGTTTGTGGAGGCCAGAGGTGGGCATCAGATCCCTGGAGCTGGAGTTACAGATGGTTATGAGCCACCACGTGGGAATCCAACCTGGTCATCTGGAAAAAGCCCCTGGCGCTCATAACCACTGAGCCATCTCTCCGCACACAGGCCGATTTTGTTGTGAGTTTGCTTGCTGGTTGTTTGTCTGGGAGAGCGTCTCGTGTAGCCCAGGCTGGTCCCAAACCCCCTTGTGTAGCCAAAAGTGACCCTGAACTTCTGTGTGCTGCCTCGACTTCCCAAACGCAGAAATTACAGGCTTGTGCTCCACCACCACGCAGTTTGTGTGGTACTAGGGCTGGAACCCAGGGCCTCGAGCCTGGAGCGAAGTGATGTCATAGGCACGTGGCTCATCAAAGCGGGAGCCAGATTTAGAGGGAGAAGGACTGGTCACATTGGCTCTTCCTGGGCGTTAGGGTGGCTGGGGGCCAGCCTTGCAAGACACTGTTGTCAAAAGAACTTCTGGCTTAGAGAGCACGGATTTGGGGGTCATAAGAGGAGGGATTTTCATGCAAGGCAGTTTAGGCAATGGATCTTCATTCATGGCACGGAGCCAGGCATCTACTGCCCCCTAATGGACCAACCGAAAACAGCGGCTAGGTAAGGGGACGCCATGGAAAGAGGAAAAAGTCAAGAGAAGTCAAGGAAAGGCCGTTCTGGGGGCTGCCAAGAGCTTGATCCGGGTCCCCAAACAGAGCCCCAGACCTAGCACGGCCCAGAAGCTCACCGTAGCCTTGCAGAGCCCAAGGGTGGGGTCCACTGGCACCTGCCCGGGCTCAGGGCCAGCTGCTGGGTGTGGCTGACACACACACACTTACTGGTGCCTTTCTGCTTCCCAGACTCGGAGGCGCCCGCGTTCCATGAGGTCCGGTCTGAAGATGGTGGAGGCACCCATCCCTCTGACCACACACCAGCTGCCGTGTTTCAGGGACCCGAGGAGAAGCCACTGCTGGACAGAGCCTCAGAATCCAGTTAGTTCCTTGCCCCTCAGAGACATCCCCCACCCCCCAAGCCAGCTGGAGAGTTGGCGTGGTGACAGGAAGGGGCTGAGAACATGGAAGGGAGGTCTGGCCACAGTTATCAGGTTTTTCTTTAAAGATTTATTTTATTTATATGAGTACACTGTAGCTGTCCTCAGACACACCAGAAGAGGGCATCGGATCCCATGACAAATGGTTGTGAGCCACCATGTGGTTGCTGGGATTTGAACTCAGGACCTCTGGAAGAGCGGTCAGTGCTCTTAACCGCTGAGCCGTCTCAGTTATCCCCACAGTTATCAATGTATTGTTGACAGAACCAGGCCTGGATATAAAACATTCTCTAGCATCTGGAGACGCTTCGAACGGCTTTGGGGGAGGCGGGGGATGCTGGAGAGATAACATGGCCATTAAAGTTTTTGCACTCCAGACTGTACATGGAAAGAGAAGAGAAACGGAAAAGTTGGGGGGGTGTGGACCTGGCCTCAGAAGCCTTTGTAAGACACCCTGTCCTTTTCCTAGGAGAATTCAGGCGGAAGATCCTAGCCCTGCTCCAGAATGCAGAGGAAGAGAGAGGGGAACAGGTGAGGATACCTTTCCCGACGCTCCTGCTCTTCAGGGGACCCCCCCCCCAGCCCTCTATTCATTCTAAGCTCCGAACTGGCCTCCCCCAGATAACATTCCCCAGTAGCAAAGGCCTTCACCCCTCCTGCTCCTTCTAGGCCATAGTTCACCTTTGACCTTCTTGAGACCAGGAGCCCTGACTCAGTTTCTCTCTTTCTCCCCATAGCAAGCTCAGGTGCAGGAGACAGAGGAGGCCGGAGAAAACCCGGCCCCAGCCGGCAAGGTGAAGTCCCAGGCGAAGAAGTCTAACCTCCGGAGAGCCTTTTCTCTCAGGAAACACAGCTCCAAGGATTCTAAGAGAACGGAGGCTTCGGGGACTCCAGGCTCCAGCAGCCCAGAGGCCCGGCCACACAAGAGGTACAGCTTCCTGCCCATGTGTGTTGGCGGCCATAGAGCTTCCATCTCCAGCAGCCCAGGTGAGCAGGCCCGGCGTTACCATGGTAACTTTAAGACCTGACCTCTGCTTTTTTGCTGTGGGAAGAGTAGGGAGGGTGAAGATGTCAATTTCTGCAGGGCACCTACCAAAAAAAACTCAGAGTTTCCTTTCTTAAGAACAAAGGCACTGGGGCTGGGGAGATGGCTCAGCAGTTAGGAGCACTGACTGCTCTTCCAGAGGTCCTGAGTTCAAATCCCAGCACCCACATGGTCGCTCACAGCCATCTGTAATGGGATCTGACGCCCTCTTCTGGTGTGTCTGAAGAGAGCACTGGTGAATACATAAAATAAATAAATAAATCTTAAAAAAAAACACAGACAAAGGCACTGCTAAAAAGTGGTATAATCCTTTAATCCCAGCACTTGGGCGGGACAGCCAGGGCTACCGTGGGGCATGGAAAACCAAAAAGCCAAAGGTGGTGTTAGGTCTTTGGTTGTCAGAGGTCACTAGGGAACGTTAACAGAAACACACCAGAATTTCCCATTTGACAACAGAGTAAGGCTAAGTTTGGACTGATTGGGCCGAGGCTTGCACATTTAAAGGGGAGGTGGTTTTGGCCGGGTGAGAGCGTGTCCATGCGCTTCTTAAACTGCCATCCATGGAGAAGCAGAGGGAAGAGGGGAAACACAGGTCCCCTTAGAAATAGGGCAGGGCTGGTATCCCCGTTCCTCCCGAGAGGACTGAGACAGGTGTGAAGTTCATCCACTTTTCTGCAATCCCTTCCAGAAAGCCTGGAGTTCCAGAAGACGGAAGCTGCAGGAGGGGGACCAGCCGGGTCCCCAGAAGTGCCTTTGCAGGCCAGAAGTCACACGCCAGAAGAGGGGCCTTCACCAGAGAGAGCCTGGGAATCTAGTCAGTATATCTTGTGCCCTCTGCTAATCTCTCTTCCACATACCCCAGGCTAAGTAGGGAATGCTCTGAAGAGTGGGGAAGATGGCAGAAAACCTCCCAGGAGACCCTGCAGTGGGGACAGGGACAATTGGTGTGCTCTTTTTTGAAAAAAGATTTATTTAGTTTACGTATATGTGTCCTCTATCTGTATATATACCTTCCTGTCAGAAGAGGGCGCCAGATTCCATTACGGATGGTTGGGAGCCACCATGTGGTCGCTGGGAATTGAACTCAGGACCTCTGGAAGAGTCATTATGCAGTCAAAGTGGCCCTCCTGTTGTGACAACACCCGTGGCCAAGGGACATTCCCTTCCCCAGCTTTCCCGTGTGTTAGGTGGAGCTTAGAGAGAACGTGCCGCCTTTATTTGGACAGCTGTGCTGTCCGTCATGGGTGCTGGGGTGTCACTGGGGACAGCCTCTCATCCTCTCTTTCTTCCCTCAGAGGAGTTCATGATCCAAAGGCTCGTGGCGAGTCTCCAAGAGGTAGACAGCGAGCTAGGGAGGCAGGTGAGTACCCCTCAAACTCTCCAGGCAGATATGGGGGCTCGAGCTCCCTCCCCCAAGACCTGGGTTCTGTCCCTACTTCTGAGTGACCTTGGTCATGTCCTTTGACCTCTCTGAGCCTCAGTTTCCCCTTTTGCAAAATAGGGATAGATACTCCCTGTTTGAGTAAACAGTGCCTTTCCAGAGAACACTAACAAACACGAGGAAGGTGAAGAGAATGTTAGCTTAAAAAATAATAGAATTGCAGGCAGGCTGGGGAGACATCTTAGCAGGGAGAGTGCTTGCGGTGCATGCCCGCTGAGAGCCTGAGTTCAACTCCCAAGCACACGTGTAAAAAAGCCAGGCAAGGGATCATGCACCTTTCAGAACAGAGATATATGGGCAGGAGACAGGAAGATCGCTGGAATTGGAATGGTGGTTAGCCAACCTCCAGGGTCAGTGAGGGACTGTGTCTCAAGGGAATAAGGCAGAGCCCTAGAGCAGGGATACCAGACATTCTCTGGCCTCCGTATGTACACTTACACGTGTGCATACATCACATACATATACACGTTTGTACACAAATGCTCTCTCTCTCTCTCTCTCTCTCTCTCTCTCTCTCTCTCTCTCTCTTTCACACACACACACACACACACACACACCAGAATGTTCTAACGCCTCCGAATCAGGGTCTGCCCCAACCCAAACCCGAATACGCAGCACCTCCGACCCCTCAGATCCTGCAGCAAGGTCATCTTCCGTCCAGTGAGCCGCTTAGCTGGACCCAGTTCTTTCAAGCTCTAAGCTATCCTGCCCCCCTCCCCCAGGCTCCCGCCCCGGACCAGCAGTCTCCCTTAGAGATAGGCAGGTCCCTTGAGGGTCTGGAGGTGATTCTGCTTCCCACTTCCCAGCCCCAGCCCCAGCCCCAGCCCACCTGCACCTTACCTCCCAGTGACCAGAGCCTCTGTTCCATGTCCATATGTCATTGCTGCTCCCCTGAGAGCAGCTTCCGCTGGCTGAAGACCTCAGCCCTCCCCGGGAGGCATCCACACATCGCTGCCTGGGCCACCTTACCTTCCTTATCCAGGTCTTTATTCCCCATCAGTGTGCCCAGGATCTCAAATAAATCGCGCGTGACCCAAGTCTTTGTCTTTGGGTCCCCGCGCCCCTTCCCAGGAGACCCCAGTTACCATGTCCGGATTTGAAGAGAAGTCAATTAGCCGGAAGGACCTTAGTGTGGGGCTAAGAATCCATTAAATGCTTTTCTTGAGTCTACTTCCAACCGTTTTGGAGAGGGGATCTGGTCAACCCCCACTTTTCTAGCTAAAGGGAAGCTCTCAGGGAGACGTGTTCTGTGCCATACCGGCTCTCTGTACATTTTCCGTTTGTTCTGTTTTGCCCTGCAGCTGCGAGTCATACCTTGTAGAAGTGAGGGTGGGGAAGTGGAGGAATTTAATGAAGGGGTGCAGGCTGGGGTTTGGGGGGAGGGGACCCTGCGGGCAACCGCACTGAGGACTCCACTTCTATTCCAGATCCGGAAGTACCCCAGCTTCAGGCGTTTCTTTAACGAGTTCTCAGACACCTCTCTCAGGAAGCTGGTGGCCACCTTAGACAGACAGAAGGCTCGCCTCTCAGAGGAAGGCAGGAGCCACGCCAACAGGCCGCCACCGTGTGCCTTTGTCACACTGAACAAGTTTGCCGCCAACCACAGCTGCGCCATCTGCACCCTCATGCAGTCCAGGGGCCAATACAAGGGACACAGTTACGCCCACTTCCTGTCCAGGAAGGCCCAGCAGGTGAGAGTTGGTCCCAGGAGGCGAGCAGGAAGTGGCAGATGCAATTTGAGTGATCAGGGCTTTGGAGACTGAGGCTGTGGTGGAGGGTCTGGGGACAACTGTGTGTGTGTGGGTGGGTGGGGGCGGATGCTGCAAAGGCTAATGGACCTGGCGTGGGAGTGGATCGGCTCCACAGGGAGCTTGCTGCTTGCGGACTGGACCCTGCTGACTCGGCCTTTGGCTTTTCCTTTCCCAGGACATCGGGAATCTGGATAGCCAGAGTCCGGACTGAAGATGGGCGTCTTTTGTGCTTCCCAAACGTCCCTGCCGACAAGAATGGACCATGGACACCTCCCTGCGCGCTCAGCACTGTCTGGGAACAGTTTCTTCCTGGAAGCGAGACCCAGAAGCTGTGCTGGAATGGGGTTGGGAGGTCAGGCTCCATCGAGTGAACCTGAAGAGAGTCTCTCCCCTCTGAAGTCTCCGCATCCCATCCCCCAACCCGCAACTCCTTCATCCCTCCATCATGAAGAAGGGTGACTGACAGCTGCCAAATCCATGAGTCTTAGCTGGTGTGTGTGTGTGTGTGTGTGTGTGTGTGTGTGTGTCTGCCTGCCTGTCTCTGTGTGTCTTTGGGTGGAGGGAGGGAATGTAGGTCAGAGGTCAATCCCAGGCGGATCGCCTCCAGTTCCGTCTGCCTTGTTTTTTGAGACTCACCCAAGCTTGTCTAAGGTTGAAAGTCCGAGGGCTCCACCTGGTGCTGCCTCTCCAGCGCTGACGTCACAAACATCTGCCACCACACCCAGCCATAAATGAGTCTTCATTTTGAAAAATAGTTTGGTTTTTTTGTTTGTTTGTTTGTTTGATTGATTGATTTTTGTTTTTGGAGATAGGGTTTCTCCATGTAGCCCTGGCTGTCCTGGAACTCACTCTGTAGACCAGGCTGGCCTCGAACTCAGAAATCTGCCTGCCTCTGCCTCCCAAGTGCTGGGATTAAAGGCACGCACCACCACTGCCCGGCAAAAAATAGTTTTTAAATTCATTTTCTAACTGGAAAATGCACATGCAGTCAAACAGCTAGGTCTCTGCCACGTCACTCACTCAGTTGATCAATAACACTCGTGGATCCATGAGAGACCCCTGGGAACCCTACAGACCCCAGCAGGAGCCTGGGATCAACCTATAGATCAGAGGGGAGACCCCTGATTTCCCGGAATCCTATTAGCCTTTATGAAGATTCTGAAAGTTATCTAGTGTTCTGCTTAGAATTATTTTATCGTATTGAGGAAAGGTCTCACCCTGTGGCCCAGACCAGCAACTCTCAGCCCCACCCTCTTCTCTTGAGTACTGAGACTACAGTTGTGTGCCACCACGCGCCTGGGCTACTTTATCATGGTCACAGCTGGGTAGATTTCAGAAAGTCAAAGAGAGCTTCAGGCAGGACTACCCCAAGACCTGCAGTCTCTATCCTGTCTGTACTGGCTGGTTTTGTGTGTCAACTTGGCAGGAGCTAGATCCATCAGAGAGAAGGGAGCCTCAGGTGAGAAACTGCCTCCATAAGATCCAGCTGTAAGGCATTTTCTCCATCAGTGATCAATGGGGGAGGGCCCAGCCTCGTGAGTGGGGCCATCCCTGGGCTGGTAGGCCTGGGTTCTATAAGAAAGCAAGTTGAGCAAGCCAGGGGAAGTAAGCCAGCAAGCAGCCCCCCTCCTTGGCCTCTGCTTCAGCTCCTGCCTCCAGCTTCCCGCCCCATGTGAGTTCCTGGCCTGCCTTCCTTTGGCAATGGGCAGCAATGTGGACAGCGTAAACAGGTTAAACCCTTTCTTCTCAATTTACTTTTTTGGTCACAGAGTTTTGTTGCAGAGTTAGAAAGCCTAACCGTCCTCACGGATGGCTGGGACGTGCCTTGAAATGGTTCCTTTTGTGGATGTGTCTGTCTGCACAAATGTGAGGTGTGGGTGCAAGAGTCTCTGCCTGACACCCAGCTGGGCAGTGACTCAGATGGGCATCTACTACGTCACAGGTCCAAACTCACGCACGGGCTGGAGCCACTGACTCCCTGGGTTATTAGCAGGAAGGGGCCGTCTCGGAGGAGGGATTAAAGCTTGTAAGATACACTGAGTCTTGTTTTGCCTGTGTGTGTGTCTGTGTGTGGGTGTCAGACTCCTGGAACTGGACTTAACGGGCAATTGCTGTCGAGTGGATACTGGGAATTGAACCTGGGGCCTCTGGAAGAGCAGCCATTGCGCTCTTAGCCACTGAGCCGTCGCTCCAGCCCCAGGAACTAAAGTTTTGAAACAAGGGTCAGGAATCTTTTGTACATAGTTTGTTTTTATCATTAAGACAACCAGTCTTATACATAGTTCAGGTTAGCCACCACAGCCAACTGTACATAGTTTCTTTTATTTATATAAAGATTTTGTTTTTATTTTAAATTATGTGGGTTTGTGGACGTGGGTGCAGTACCCTCAGAAGCCCAAAGAGGGCACTGTATCTCATGGCGTTGGAGTTGTAGATGGTTGCGAGCTGCCTACCGTGGAACAGGGCTTGTTTTATCACTGAGCGCTCTCTCCAAACCTTGGACATTTTTTCCTTATCTGTAACAATTCCAGGCTGCAGAATATTTGTTATGAGTTCCAAGTCTGGTTTTTATACTGTGTTGTTTGAACCAATAAAGACACTGTGACTCAAAGTGTAAACTGAGTCTTTTCAGGGAAGCTAGATCACCACGCCTGTACTCCAGCCAGTGGAGACAAAAATGGCTGCCCCCTTGTTCTATCCAGAAGAGGCAAGATGGCCACCACCAGGCCCCATGGAGGACGACAGTCAGAGCCTGCTGATAGTGGGGCCAGCCACCCTGTCCCTGTCTCAGGTTCTCTATGACCCATTCTTGGGGTGACACTGCACTGACACAGTAACAAAAGGGGTCCTAGGTTGGGTGGTCATGAGCTCCGGGCTTCCCATCCGCTCCCAGGCTGCTAATGTCAGGAATGAGATATTGCTGTCCTAACCTGACTCTCAAGGCACAGAGAGGCTGGGGCAGCCATCTTTCTTTCTGATTACTTCATGAAGCTGGTGTGACTTAGCACAGATGTGGATGGAGGGAGGAGGCCACTCTCTGCTGTGTGTCTGAATGGGGAGATGACATGGTTGAGGAGAAGTTTATTGTAGATATGAGCGACAGGGAGACCAGAGGCATCTGGGAGAGTCCAGACTGCGCATAGTCATGAGACGGGGGGAGTGGGGATCCAGATAGGACGGGGGGGGGGTTGTAGACCAAAAGAGAAGCCACAAATCAAGAGGCCACATAGCCAAAATGGCTGGTTACACAGGATTCAGAGAATCTGGGGGAAGGGGAGTAACGCTATGGTGTTGGAGAGGTTGAGGGTATGGGGCAGGGTGTGTCAGCCAGGATGACTCTGTAACAAGTACTTGTATGTTGCCAGAGTCTGCCTTGGTGTGTTAAATAGGCACCTCAGTTAGCTGTTTGTGACCTAACAATATCCAGTTAGAGTTCAGCCTGGGCTGTAAGCGTCCATGATTCGCCGAAGAATGACACCCCGGACTCAAATAGTACGTAAGCCCAAAGAGTGTTTTATTCTGAAGAAGTGCAGCATGCTGGGGTCTCCCGTTACCAGAATAGAGAGAGACACCCAAGTGAGCTCGCAGGCTTTATTTAAAGCACATCAGGGAATTCTGGGGTAGGTGACCTCTATGCGAAACTGTTGGGTCCGTCTCTAAGGGCGTTCCATTATTGGGCTGTGGGGGCTGGAAACTTGCTGGGGAGGCCTGGAAACTGATACTGAGGAAGTAGCTGAGGAAGTCTAGAAACTGCTGCTGACCCACGGTCCTTGCTTCAGGCCAGGTGGCTGGGATATCCTATTACCTGGTCATGAAGGCTGGAGCCTGGGTTTTTTTTTTTTCTATTAGTAATTGATTTTGCCTGGGCTTGCCCAGTTTTTAGGCCTAGTCTCCTTAACTGCCAATCTGAAGTCTGTCATGGAATCAGCCCAGCCTTCTCATGCTATGTAAGACCCAGTCCCCAATCAAAGATCAGCGCCTGGGCATGCTGATGAAGGACCAGGTACAGTGGCGCACGCCTTTGATCCCAGCACTGGGGAGGCAGAGGCATGTGGGTCTCTGTGAGTTCAAGGCCAGCCTGGTCTACAGTGTGGGTTCCAGGCTAACACTACCTACTAAGACCTCATGCTTGAAGACAAAGGAAGAGATTTAAGGGACTAATAAAAGTTAACAGTTTGCAAATGAGAACTCGGGCTGCCCAGCACATCTGAATCTCAGGTAAATGATTGCAATGTCAGGCACAGCTACCAGGAAAACAAGTGTTTGGTGTTCGCCTGAGATTTTAGTCACAAGCCATCCTAGGTTTTATCTGCCAATCCTGGACCCGCTACAAACACCTGTGTTACCTCAAAACAGGGGAAATTAACAGGAGCCAAGAGGCTAACAAGGGGGCTCTGGCTCCTCGGACAACAGTGACATTGGAGGTGTTCAGTTTCGAAGCTGGCACAAATGGCTGAGGTCCCTATTTAAGATATCTGAACGGGGCCTGGAGAGATGGCTCAGTGGTTAAGAGCACTGACTGCTCTTCTGGAGGTCCTGAGTTCAAATCCCAGCAACCACATGGTGGCTCACAACCATCTGTAATGAGATCTGATGCCCTCTTCTGGTATGTCTGAAGACAGCTACAGTGTACTTATTAAAAAAAAGAAAGAAGGAAGTAAATTGTTTTAAAAAAAAAAAAGATCAGAATGGACTTGGTCAGGTTCTCCCAGCATCCCTCAGTCTCTCCCTGTTACACAGTATAGCTAGCATACCCCCGCCCCCAACTCTCCAGCCCAGGGGTTGTGCTGGGCTGGGCTGCCCTTCCCCCACAGGCTCCTCCCTATTATAATGCAGACTTTTTGGTTACCCATCCTTTTTGTACCTTTGGTCTGCTGGCTGTTGTACGTGCCAGGGAACTGGGCATCTGGGTTGAGAGACTCTCCTCTAGGTGAAGGCCTTCAGACTTAGATGAAAGTCATGCCTCAGGGAGCTGCCGCCACATGCCAACCTCCAGGTCCTGCCCCTCACTGGTCTACACTACTGGATCAGCCAATTTTATTTTATCTCATTTTGTGAATGGGTAGGTGGTACTTTTTTTTTTTAATGTGTATTCATGATTTGCCTGAATGTATGTGTGGGTGAGAATGTCAGATCTTGGACTTACAGACAGTTGTGAGCCACCATGTGGTTTCCGGGAATTGAACCCAGGTCCTCTGGAAGAATAGTCAGTGCTCTTAACCACTGAACCATCTCTCCAGCCCCTGAGACAGGCAAGCTCGTGCCTAACTTACTAACTTACCAAGCTAGTGTCCCTGGATGGCCTTGAACTCTGGTCCTTTAGAGTCAAGCCACCACGTTTCCTCTCTGGGACCTTGAGTCTTTGCTAGTCTTTCAAAGCCAACTGTTCCCTGAAATGACTTGGGGGAGCATAGCCCCCCCAAGTCCTCCTTGGCATAGCCCCCCCTTTCTCTGCTTACATTTCTGTGGTCCCCATTACTCCCTAGAAAGGAAACCAACCCAGCCAGGCCCAGGCTGCCCACGGGCCCCACCAGCATTTGCTTAACTCAAATGCAAAATCTGGAGCTAAAGCTTAATGTAAGCAGGACTTGGACACTGGGGACCCACAGAGTGAGACCTATCCTCCAAATCCTAGCCAGAGTGACTCCGCCATTCAGGCGGCTGTGGGAACACTTTCTTTATAGCAGCCTTTGGCAGAACAAACCCTCCTTCCCAAGGTTGGTGTTTGCAGAGACCAAGGGACTCAGAAGGGTAAATGTGAAGGGCAGGCTACTGTTCAGCCTGCCTAGAACCGGGTCTATTCGTGCCTATCTCTCCTGAGCCTGTGGTCGCTTGGACTGCTCTTTTTGGGGGGGTGGGGTGGGGGAGGTTGTTATTTTAGACAGGGTTTTTCCTGTCCTGGAACTCACTCTGTAGACCAGGCTGGCCTCGAACTCAGAAATCCACCTGCCTCTGCCTCCCAAGTGCTGGGATTAAAGGCGTGCGCCACCACTGCCCTGCTACTTGGACTGGTTTAACACCAGGGCTCCTTTGGACTCAGCTGAGATGCCTATTAACATGTCAAGGAGGTCCTGGCCTTGCTCTCGGAATCCCTCAATCCCTAGCTGTTACAGGGTTCTCCCAGCTGGCATACCCTGGGCACTACCCTGAACTCTGCCTTCCCACAGCTGCTCTTCCCTATATAACCCAGCCATTTTGGCTATGTGTTTATTTTACCCTTTTTCCTCACATGGCCCACCTCAGGGTCATGTTCACTCTGGACTCTTCCAGATGCATCTGGCCATTTTCTCCATTTATACGTCTGCAATAAACCTCCTCCTCCTCCCCCATCCCTAGGAGCAGTTATGTTCTTTTTTTTTTTTTTTTCATTCAGTGCTCTCACAGGGGTCTGCAACACTTCCGTCAAAGACTTAAAGTGCAAAGGCTAAAGTTGTGTCTTAAGTTTTAATTACTGTGCTAGAGAGATGGCTCATTGGTTAAGAGCACTGACCGCTCTTCCAGAGGTCCTGAGTTCAATTCCCAGCAACCACATGGTGGCTCACAACCATCAATAATGAGATCTGATATCTGATGCCCTCTTCTGGAGTGTTTGAAGACAGCAACAATGTACTCATATAAATAAAATAAGAAATTTTTTTTAAAAAAAAGTTTTAATTACTGTGCTTAAGAGATCTATAAAACAAAAATGTTTTTAACCTGTAAGCCCCACTTGCTTAAGAACAGATAACTTCCAGGAATGCTGGGAGATGTCCTTTATGTAAGATCACAAGCCACTTGTTTTCACTTCTGTAAACAAGCTTGCTTGCCTCAACTGCACAGGATGTGCTTGATCACATGTAGGCGGGAGGTACACAGGCAGGAAGTGCACTCAGGAGGTATGCTTGTCCCAGACTGGACAAAAGCAGAATTGTGTCCCTCCTCTCAGCTGGACCGTGAGTGGTATGTGTTGATGTCTCTCTGTCCATCCAGAGCAGAACGGTGGGAGGACAGCAAGACTGGAAGCAGGAGACTCTTCAGGAAACCCAAAGTCGGGGGAATAGACTTCCTGCAGTGCTGGATGGCTGAGGGCATCCCTGGTCCCGGCTGGACCCAGGGCACTTGGCTCTCTCCTGTTCCAACTTAGGAGTTCTGTCTTCCCACTCCCTAAGAAAGGACAAAAGAGTCGTCATTGTGATTGACCCTTCCTTACCTAGGACATCCCTTGTCTTGGTTCACCCAGACCTTCTTCCCAGCATTTTCTCTGCTGTACTTAATCGAAACCGGGGATCTATGACTGTTACAAAAGCCAGTTTAGGGGTTCACTTTATTACCCCAGAGCTCTTACCTGCTCTGCAAAGGGAATTCCCTATTGGGAGGGATTTTTTAAAATGTTTGAAATATAAAAGATTAATTGGTGGTTTTTGCAGATGGGTGGGGTGGCCTCCTGACTGCTCTACTCAGGTGAGTGGCTAATGTTCTCTGCCAGGAATGGATGCAGGTGGGTCATGGACATATGAGTGCTATCTGGAGGTTTTCAGTACAATGTTTTTGGGGTTTTTTTGTTTGTTTGTTTGGTTGGTTAATTTGGTTTGGTTTTGATTTTTTTTTTTTTAAGGTAGAGTTTCTCTGTGTAGCTGGGGCTATCCTGGAACTCACCCTGTAGACCAGGCTGGCCTTAAATTCAAAGATATGCCTGCCTCTGTTCCTGAGTGATGGGATGAAGGTGTATGCCATCACCACCTTGTTGGGCGGGTATTTTAACTAGCGGTTCTCAACCTTCCTAACGCTGGGAACTTTTAATACAGTTCCTTGTGTTGTGGTGACCCCCCCCCCAACCATACAATTATTTTTGTTGCTACTTTGTAACTGTAATTTTGCAACTGTTACAAATTGTAATGTAACTATCTGATACTCAGAATATCTGATATGGTATCCCAAAGGTTCAAAACCACTGGTCTTAACAAAAAAAATCAATGTAACTCCTGTTCCTCCCTCCTTGTTTTGTTTTAAAATGAGAGCTTACTATGTAGCCCTGACTGTCCTGGAACTTTATATGTAGACCAGGCTGACTTTGAACTCTCAGATTTCCACCTGCCTCCGCCTCTAAAGTGCTGGAGTTAAAGGTGTACTCCACCACCTCCTCAAGCATCCCAGCTTGCTTTCTTGCTTTGGCCTCTGTCTGTCTGTCTGTCTGTCTGTCTGTCTGTCTCTGCCTCTCTCCTCTCTCTCTGTGTCTTTTCCTGTTTTGGAGTTTTTGACGGAAGCTCTCATAATAGTGTTGGCTGGCTTTGAACTCTCAGACATCCACCTGCCTCTGCTTTCCCGAATGCCGGGACTAAAGGTGTGCGCCACCACGCTTGGCCCTCAGCTGTCCCCCTAACACACAATGGACTGGAGCTGCCCATGGCTGTGCCAGGAAGGCGGGGGGGGGGGAAGTGAAGCTATGTGCTCAGAGCTGCTACATCCTCCTCACTCCCGGGTGACAGGAGAGAAGTTCCATACCTCGGGGTAGCTGTATTCTTGGATCCGGCTGGGATGAGGTTTGTAGGTGACCCAAAGTGTCTGGGGGAGTACAGGAAAGTCGAGAGGACAGGGTGCAGACCTGGATTCCAGAAGCCAAGGACACATTTGTGAGGGCAAAGAAGAAGATCCATTAGAGTCCCAAGCCTCACTTTTGCCTGCTGTGTGACCCCATGGTAGTCCCTTGCCCTCTCTGGGAAATTACAAAACCCTGCAGAGCCCACCATAGAAGTAATCTTGGCACTTAGACTTGGATCTATCTATCTATCTATCCATCCATCCATCCATCCATCCATCCATCTCAAGTGCTGGGATTAAAGGCATGCACCACCACTGCCCAGCTAAAAGTTATATTTATTTACTTTTGTGGTAACTCCAGTTCCTTATTCCGGGGTTCCCACGTGGACCCAGGGACTGGCAGGTTTCACTGCCTCGTGGGTCACATTATAGCTGCTTTGGACACAGGCATCCCAGAGGGAGCCTTGAACCTTGACCCTCCAAACACAGGCAGATCCCTAGACCCATCTATAACATGGGACTCTCTACCCAGTCAATTGTGAGCAGGCAGGAGCGTCCCAGCATCTACCTGAGACGAGGGACTAATTGACAGCTGAATAAAATACAAGTTTGAGAACCCAAGAGGGATGTTCAGTGGGTAGGGGGATGTGCCTCCAACCCTGCCCGTCTGAGGTCAGTCCCTGGGACCCACGAGACAGGAGGTCAGAGCTGACTCCAGAAAATCTGTCCTTCGACCTCTCCAGCACATTCTCACGCACGTGCACAATCAGTACATAAATAAACATCAAAACTGTCTAAAGAAATTCCTACCAAGTGGACTAAAGAACGGTCAAAAGCAACTTCCTGTTTGTACAAGTAAGGGGTCTGCTGGCCAAAGAATGATGTAAGCTAGCCAGGCAGTGGTGGTGCATGCCTTTAATCCCAGCACTTGGGAGGCAGAGGCAGGTGGATTTCTGAGTTTGAGGCCAGCCTGGTCTACAGAGTGAGTTCCAGGATAGCCAGGGCTACACAGAAAAACCCTGTCTTGAAAAACAAAGAAAACAAACAAAAACAGAAAAAAAAAAGAATGATGTAAGTGTAAGCTAGATATGGTGTCCCATGTTTATAATTCCAGGACCGGAGAATTGGGAGCAGGAGGCGATCAAAAGTTCCAAGCTAGCTTTAGCTGTACAGTGAGTTTGGGGCTAGCCTGGTCTACACGGTGAGTTCTGGGACAGCCAGGGCTACTCTGCTCAAAACAAAACAACACACAGTTGAAATGTAGCTAGCAAATCTCCAGGACCCATCCACCCTGGCAGCTGCAGTGTTCTGAAGAGTTTCCCATTCCCAGGGTGCCCTGCACCACACCCTCACAGGCTTATGAGCCAGGTCACCCCTGTTCTTTCAGGTCAGAAAATGGAGACCCAGAGACTAGACGTTTCTAATTGTAAACGTGAGCTCTCCGGGCAGAGAAGACTTTCACTTACTGCGGTTTGCTAGCCGGCTTCTTGGACCGAGGGTTTCTGGGGAAGCACTCTCTGGTGGCATTGATCTTCTGTTTCCTCTTGAACATCTTTTTTGCCATGTTTGAATCTGCAGCAGGAGTCTCCCTGGGCAACGAAACGAAGTCGGTGCTTGTTATGACAAACATTGTCTGCCACCATCAGAGTCCTGCCCTAGCTCGGCAGACCCAGCGATCCTGGCCGAGGTTGATGTTCCCAGCAACATGTCTGATTACCATTAACTATATTTTTAAAAAAGACTTATTTATTATATATAAGTATACTGTAGCTGTCTTCAGACACACCAGAAGAGGGCATCGGATTCCATTACAGATGGTTGTGAACCACCCTGTGGTTGCTGGAATTTGAACTCAGGACCTCTGGAAGAGCAGCCAGTGCTCTTAACCACTGAGCCATCTCTCCAGCCCTACCATTAACTATTTATCTGGGCAATAAGCAGGCCAAGGAGACAAACAAGGTCCGAATTTACACCTACTAAATGTAGCCACAAAGGGGTTAAAAATCACACAAACGTAATGCGTATACTTTATATAGTTTAACTTACACAAACTATCAAATTTTTTTTTTTGTTTTTTCGAGACAGGGTTTCTCTGTATAGCCCTGGCTGTCCTGGAACTCGCTCTGTAGACCAGGCTGGCCTCGAACTCAGAAATCCGCCTGCCTCTGCCTCCCAAGTGCTAGGATTAAAGGCGTGCGCCACCACCGCCCGGCCAAAGTTTTTTTTTTTAAGATTTTTTTTTTATTTATGTGTAAGTATCTACATGTAAGACACATTCACAGAGACCAAATGAGGACGTTAGATCCTCTGGAGCTGGGGCTGTAGACTGCTGTGGGCGACCCAGTGTGTGTGCTGGGAAGCGAACTTGGGTCAGGTCCTCTGCAAGAGCAGTTTGTGTTCTTAACCACTGAGCCATCTCTCCAGCCATACACACCCCTAGTTGTAGAGATAAAATCACACAATGGGGGAAACAGATCTAGCTTAATAAACTTGGTATGAAGCAAATACAGATGGCTATGGAGAAATGCCCAAGAGGGCTGGAGAGATGGCTCAGCGGTTAAGAGCACTGACTGCTCTTCCGAAGGTCCTGAGTTCAAATCCCAGCAACCACATGGTGGCTCACGAACGTCTGTAATGGGATCTGATGCCCTCTTCTGGTGTGTCTCAAGACAGCTACAGTGTACTTAGATATAATAAATCTTAAAAAAAAAGAAAGGCCCAAGAGTGCCGGGCAGTGGTGGCACACGCCTTTAATCCCTTAATCCCTTGGGAGGCAGGCAGATCTCTGAGTTCGAGGCTAGCCTGGTCTACAGAGTAAGTTCCAGGGCTGCAGAGAAACCCTGGGGGGCGGGAGGAAGAAATGCCCTAGAGCATGATGGCACACACCTATAATCTCAGGACTCGGAAGGCAGAGGCCGGATTGCCGGCTCAGTGCCAGCGTGGACTGTGTAATGAGACCTGCATCCAACAACAATATTAAAGAACAATGTTTCAACCCTGCTTTTCTAAAAGACAAATTGAAGTTAGGGGCGGGGTTAACATATGCATGACTCCCCCCCCTTACCGAGCTTTCATTGGCCAATCCAACTGTTAGCCAACCAGCAAGGGAGCCTGGGAAATGTAGTTCCCAAGGATCTTTAAGATTTAGAGATCTGCAGGCCCTGTCACGACTGCAGAGATAATGATGGAGCATGTGAGGCATGCTCTCTTGGTTTGGTTTCTGTTGTGGTGGTCAAACACCCTGACAAAGTCACTTAAGGCAGAGGGGTTTATTTGGCTCACAAATCCAGGCGACAGTCCGCCACTGATAGGAAGTGAAATCTGCAAGAACTTGCAGCAGCTGGTCTCCTTATACCAGTCAGGAGCAGAGAGCATCGAACCATTCTTGTCTCTGCTCAGCCCACTCTCTCCTCTTCATTCCCTTCAAGGTGCTGGGGCTAAAGCCACGCACCACCGTGCCAACTCCAGTGGAGACCTTTGAGGGTCCTTTTCTACCATTAGGGGCTACCCAAGGCTAGGATGGTGCACCTGTTAGACCTTTCCAATTGTGGCTTCACCCAAAATAAGACCCGGGACCCAGAACCTGGAGTGCACATGCGCCCATTGTGTGCTGGAGTTGGGGGAGAGGGATGGTATTGCCTCACGGACAGGTAGGGTCCACGATAGCGCCCCACTGCGGGAGGGAGAAGAAGGCACGGAGGGTGAGCTGCTGCCCCACAGACTTGAAGAGCTAGGTGATACCCAGGCAGCCGAAAGGGCAGAAACCTCACTTAGCTGGGCCCCCTGGAAACAGTCCGGAGGAAGGGGAAACTTACGTCAGTAGGGGCTTGGGGGGGGTTTCCTTCCCAGTACCCGGTGCTGCTGAGCCTGTCCGCTGGGATGAGCCGGGAGACCCTGTAGCTGGAGGAAATACCGGAGATATAAGGGCAGGGAGTAGGTACTGGGTCATTTTGCAAATAACAGTGGTGAGTGTGTCTGAGAACAGCAAGGGTGCCAGATGTGGCCCAGCACCCCTTCAGTCCCAGTACTTCGGAGTCAGGAAGATGGATTTCAGAGTTTGAGGCTAGCCTGGTTTACGTAATGAGAGCCAGACTATCCAGGAATCTGATAGTGAGATGCTACTATTAAGGAACATTTTAAGTTTCTTTTCCTTTTTTCAGTTCTTCGAGGCTGGGTGTATCTGTGTAGCTTTCGCTATCCTGGAACGCACTCTGCAGTCCAGGCTTGCCTCAAACTCAGAGATCCACCTGCCTCTGCCTCCCCAGAGCTCACAATCGCTGGTAACTAACTCCAGGGGATCCAGCGCCCTCTTCTGACGTCTTCAGTACCAGGTATGGATGTGAGCGAGACACAGAAACACATACACATGCTCATCAAACAGAAACTTTTGCTTGCTTTTGCCTGAAAAGTGCTAAGATTAAAGGTAGGGGCCAGCGCATCCAGTAAATATATATTTTTTTAACCATTATGATTTTTTAAAATTGTATGTGCCGTGGGAGGCATCCCACTATACCCAACAAATTAAACTTCAAAACACACGTCTGGATATAGGCAAGTATGAATATTTCATAGGATTAATAAGATTATTTTGAAATAATAAGCAAACAAGCAAGGAAACAATAAAACCAGCAAAGAATGCTCCCCTTCTCATATCTAAGAGCCAAGTTATCATATAAGTGGATTTGAGGGAGACTGAAGGCTGCAGCTGCTGTTGGCCTACGCCGCTGTTCCTGCCCCCAACGTGACGTCAGAGGGCGGGGCCTGAACATCTACCTCACAAGTAAGTAAACCATCTTGGAATGAAGATTATTAATAGGACCACTGTGTGTATCACGAGTTCACATGGAGTCAGAGATGGACACTGGGTGTAGTCTTCAAATGATTTGTTTTTGTTTTCGATTTTTCAAGACGGGGTTTCTCTGTGTACCCCTGATTGTTCTGCAACTTCCTACATAGACTAGGCTGGTCTCAAACTAAAGAGATTTCCCTGCCTCTGCCTCACGAGTGCTGGAATTAAATACTTAAATATTTTTTTGGACTTTCTCACTGATCTGGCTAGGCTTATCTGTCATCAAGCTCCAGGGATCTGCCTGTCTTCATGCCCCCAGCGACAGAGTTACAGACATGGGCTGCTGTACCCAGCCTTTCTGTAGATTCTGGGGACAAAACTCTGGTCCTCCTGAGTTTATTTTTATTGGCTAAACATCTGTATAAATTGTATGAGTTCTAAATATAGATGGCTTTATTATAAGCTTTTAATATCAATATTAAATTTATATATTATATACAATACATACACATATTATATATATAATATATGTAATATGTATATAGTGTTCTGCCTGCATTTTATGTCTGCAAGTCAGGAGAGAATACCAGACCTCATTATAGATGGTTGTGAGCCACCATGTGGTTGCTGGGAATTGAACTCAGGACCTCTGAAAGAGCAGTCAGTGCTCTTAACCACTGAGTCATCTCTCCAGCCCTCATTTTACTTATAAAGATTTATTTTGTTAGCCAGGTGGTGGCGGCACACACCTTTAATCCCAGCACTCGGGAGGCAGAGACAGGAGGATCTCTGAGTTTGAGGCCAGCCTCTTCTACAGAGTGGATTCCAGGACAGTCAAGGCTACTCAGAGAGAAACCCTGTCTTGAAAAACCAAAAGAAAACCCCTAAAAACTCAGATTTATTTTACTTTTAACTGTGTAAATGGGAGGTGCCTGCGAGATCCAGAAGAGGGAACGGACGTGGTTTTAAGTCACCCAGAGTCCTGGCCACCAAACTGAACTCCAGTCCTCTAAGAGATCAGCAATAGCTCTTACCCACGGCCCCATCTCTCTCTCCAGCCTCTCCGTGGTGTATTTGCTGCCAGAGGGAGGGGCTGAGCTTTGAGATTCATGGGGACAAAGACACAGGGCTCTGGTCAGTATCCCCTGTGGTGGCTGCTGAAAGAGATGGCTAATGTCACCCTTAGAATTGGTATTTCTCAGTTCCGCCTTGCTAATTGCTTACCTGTGGGTCGTTCTGGGCCTATGTCCTCCACAGGTGGCTGGGCAGGTGGTGGTGAAGGACTTAGGGGCGGAAGTCCAGATGTTGCCCTGGCTACTGTGGCTCCCTGGGAAGATCTGAGCAGCAGTCTAGGGGACTCGGGTGACCGAACGGGCACAGAGGATCCAGCCTTTGAGCCCTGTGAGTCTACAGCTGGAAACAACACAGGTGGTATGCTGTTCGCGCTTTGATCATTGGTGGCCGAGTCCAAGTGAGGGTCATCCTTCACTCCTTGCTCCAGGTTTGGAGTTTGAAGATGTATTGGGCAACTGTCACTGGAGCCAGCGGGCCTCATTACTGGGCCCGGCTGGGCTGGGGCCAGGGTCAATGGCGGTGCAGACGGCTGCTTGGAGGTAGAGACCCGTGGTGACTCGGGTGATTCCACAAACCTCTTGCACCCAGATTCAGGTGTCTGCACTGAGGGGGTTGCTGCAGAATGGCTGTCCTTTCTGTAGTCGTTGGGAGCCCCCTGTACATGGTTTTGTAAGGCGTCTTCAGTGATCCTCCTCTGTGCTGAGAGTCTCTGCAGACTCGGAGGTGGGGGCTCATGGCCAAGGGCGACCTCTATCTGGCAGTATACTTCTACCCTCGGGAAAAGCACTCTCTTGCTGGGAGAGTCAAGATACGAGGCATCTAGGAGAGACCACAGGCACATCAGATCTGATATATTCATAGTCTAGTATGGGTGTGTGCGCAAAAAAAATCTACATAAATATGATATATGATAAGTACAGCGCTGTCGTCCCAGCACTTGGGAGCTAAGGCAAGAAGATTGTAAGGACAGAGAATAGATTGTGGGGGTTGGGGGATGTTGGTGAAGGTGGGGAAATCATAAAGGAGCTCTAGGAAATTTTTTTTTAAGAGACAAGATCTCATGTAGCCCAGGCTAGCCTGATCTCAAATTTACTATATAGCCAAGGATGACCTTGAACTTCTATTTCCCCCTGATCCCACCCCTCCCCCACATCTCCAGTGCTGGGATTACCGCATGCACCACCCTGCCAGTTTTATGAAGTACTGGAAATTAAACATAGGTTTTCATGCTTGCTAGGTAAGTACTCTAATCGAGTCCCAGCCCCAGCCTCTGCAGAAAGACGGGGACGATAGATTGTGCATGTGTGGGAGGACCTTGTCGGAAGGAGTGAGGGCGAGGCCTGCTGGGCACAGCTCGGTGCAGACTGGCATCCTTCAGCTCCGGCCTTCCCTTTCCCACGCCAGAAGGCAGGCGGGGCTGGCGGCTTCCTAGCAGCAGAAGTAGCTGGGTGGATGAGAGCTTTTGCAAGGGAGGGAGGGGAGCGGCTTCATCCTGTGTGTGATGCCTCCCCCTGCCTGCTCAACCAAGCAGAGAGCATTCTGACTGCTTCCGAGTGGCAGGTGGGAACCCATAGTGTGGCTCCGGGTACCAGTAGCTCCTGATCACATCCTGTGCCAGTAGAAAAATCCAAAAGGCCTGGCGGGAGGAAGGGAGGGAGGGACTCGTGCGCGCGCTCTGTCGCCACCTGGCGGACGATGCGAGCATCACCAGGAGCCTGGGAAGAACCCGGGCTTCCTTTGCAGTGGGACAGGAACCCGAGTGTGGAGTCAAGTTGTGACCCAGATGCAGAAGGGTGTGCCCTGGCTCAGGAAACGGAATCGCCTCCAAAATCTAAGTATCAGATTTTAAGATCTTCCCAACCTCAAGTTCCTTACAAACACCGGCACCGTCACCCAGGAAGATTGAGGGCTTCCCACAAGAAGACAGACCCACCAACCCCCTCACCCTCCAGGCTCTGGGAGCTCACAGTAAAACTCCCTGAGATAGTCACTACCACTGTCCCCTTCCTTTATAGATACAGAAGCTGAGACCGCAGGAGATTCATGGCTGGCCATCCCAAGTTGTCAGGAGCTAGGGTAAAAAAACCCTTCTTTACAAAATTGGAAATAAGACTCAGCAGAAATGATATTTTTTTCCAAGCACACACAGCTTAGAGGTGGGGCTGAGAACACCACTTGTCTCTAGAACCCAAGTGGTTCTTGATCTGTCTGAGTTCACCGTATATACACATATATATGTATATATACAACATATACATATATATATATATTCTAGTAAGAAAATAACATTCAACCCCTACTTTCGCCCCAAAATATTTCTTTCCTCAAAGTATTTTTTTTAAAGTCACAGAAATGTATAGACATATCAGAATAAGGAATGCTTGGAACTCAAAGGCCAGAAGCTGAGTGTTTTGTACAACCGTGATAGAATATTATACACCTACTCGGAAGATTGTGTGACCACATGGAGAAAGGCTGGATTGGCATTTGGTAAGTACCCCTGGCCCTGGAAATCCCTCCGACAAAAACCACATTCTAGGTAGTTACCCTAACTATAGGCAGGTTTTTATCTCTCTCCATAAAGACACTTGCCACGTCTTCACAGAGTTTGAACAAATTTGCCTCTGTACTGATGCTATGCCTCTGAAACAAGTCTAGAAATATTCTAAGCTGGTCAGTGGTGGCGCACGCCTTTAATCCCAGCACTTGGGGAGGCAGAGGCAGGAGGATTTCTGAGTTCAAGGTCAGCCAGGGCTACACAGAGAAACCATGTCTCAAAAGACTAAAGCATATGATATATATTCATTTTCTTCAACCTTCTTGGGCAATGCGGGCTGCTGGGTCTCTGTCCTTCTGTCCAGCTTTCTTGGCTACAGCTTTGGGACACTGTCCTCTACCCAGATTTATATTCCCACCCCTGCCTCGCCCCCTCCCCCCCCTTCCTCAGGCTCTAGGTACTCACTCAGCCTCCGCAGGTATGAGACGGCGTCATCGTATCCCCGATAATAGTATTCCTGCAGGATCTAGATGGTGGCAGAGGAATATAAATGTCACTGCAGCCACCAAGAGAGCCAGCGTCCCACCATAGCCGCTGCTCTTTAAGTAGACACTGTCCCTGTCCCTCCTACCCGGGACCATGTCCGAAAGCCCTGGGCTAAACTTCCCACCCCCACTGTCAGCCCAGGAGAACCGGGAAGCAGTAGGGGTGCGCTTGTCAGCGTGTCGGTCACCTGTTTCCAGAACATCACCAGCCTCCACTGTGGGAGTTGGTGGGATGTTTCTGCGGAACCAGAGACCACACATCTGGGTCATAAGAAGGACAGATCGTGGTGTTTTGGTTCAAATCCCAGTACTACTCTTCTTTGGCTGTGTAGCTGTAACCACCCACAGCCTCACTTTCTCCACCTGTCAAATGGGGATAGTGGCAGTGTCTTTGCAGCCGATGTTGGGAGGGGTGTGTGCAGTATCTTTGCAGTCGATGTTGGGAGGGGTGTGTGCAGTATCTTTGCAGCCGATGTTGGGAGGGGTGTGTGAGAGCTACGTCCACAGAGCTTTTTCTGAGGGGGGGGGCGGGGAGCAAACTGGAAACATTTAGGTCTTTGCTGACCATTTATTCTGCAGTGGGATTTTGTTTGGAGATAGGATGACAAGTAGCCCAGACTAAGTTCAAACTCCCTATGCAGATGAGGATGACCTTGAACTCCTGATAACTCCTGCCTCCACATCCCTAGTACTGGGATTACAGTACTCCACCATCCTCGGTTTGTGTTGTGCTGGGGAATCAAACCCAGGGCTTCATGAAAGCTTGACAAGCATTCTACCAGTTGAGTGACATCTTTAGCCCTGTTGGTTTTTAGCAATCCTTTAAACGTGGCAAAACCCTGGACCCTCTGAGGGGAGAGGCCCAAAAGGAGGGTCCCATCTGTTCTGGATCCCACCCCCCGCCGGTCCTGACTCTCACCACCAGGTCCGGGGGGAACAGTGCATGCGTCATGCGGGTGATATTCTCCAAGGAGAACTGGAAGGAGAAGTTGAACATTCGGAAGTCGTGGAAGATGGCGGGGCAGTCCCTGGGGCAGATATCCTGCTGGCTGCTGAAGGTGGAGATGGTGATGGAGTCTGTCCAGAAGGAGCAGGGCTGCATGCTTGTGAAGCCACCGTCGATGTATCTCTGCAGGGGAGAGAAGAGAGAGGCTCAGTCAGAGAAGATGTGGAGGAGCTGGGGCCATAGGAGAACAGAGTCACCTTCTGTGACCAGCCTTCAGGCTGAGGTCCCCACGATAAATGGCGGATGGTGTGGGCATGGTCACTTGCTGTGTCGATAATGGCCTCGGGACTCCAAGTCGAATGCTCTGACCCTGGACTGTTCTCCCTCAGAGAATCTTGCTGATAACTGGCCTCTATATGGGGTCCTTCTTCTGAATGACTCAAGAGACCAAGCCCCCTTCCACAACCTCCCAGAACACCTACCTCCAACCCCTTTCCTTTGGAGTGGGGGTGGACCTTCTGTTGGTTTCCTTACTTATGAACAAGTGATGACCAGCACATAGGCGTTGTATCCCAGAAGCCCCATAAAACGTCTGGACCACTCGGTTACATCCCTGCTACTCAGATGGTAGCCAGGAGACCCTAAGGCCAGTCGGAGATGCAGAATCTTGGCCTGCTCGGGTCTGTTAAAGCAGACTCCTCATTATCTTAGGACTCTTGAGTTACTCACGGGAACATGAAAGCCTGTGACCTCTGACCCACATAGCCCCAAAGGTCTCCTCAGTCAGGGTCGCAGGTCCCTGTGTTCTGGAGTTTGTATTCTCCACGCTGACTTCTGGGGGAACCTAGCAACCTTGGAGCCTTGACTTGCTGGGTTCAGTACAGGGTTGGTGGCTCTAGAGAGGGACTTGGACCAACTAGAGAAGGCACCCTTTAAAAAGCTAGGAATTCTGGGTAGTAAATGTTCCTCACCTTAGGGTGCCCTAGTGTCTCACCTCACCCAGTCACTCACCTCGCCCCGATATGTTGGAGGGATGAGACCACAGTAGACAGGAACAAAGCAGCTGCAATACAGGGCCTGGGGAGAGAAGGGGCTGAGATGCTACACCCTGGGGTGGGTGCTAATGACCCCTGACCCCTACCAAGTCTCCATTTCTTTTTTTTTTTCTTTTTGGCTTTTCGAGACAGGATTTCTCTGTATATCCTGGAACTCACTCTGTAGACCAGGCTGGCCTCGAACTCAGGATTCTGGGATTAAATTCATGTGCCACCACTGCCTGGCTTCAATTCTTCATTTCTTAAAGCAAGGATACTGACCCGGGAGACATTCTGAAACTCACTTCCCATCCCAATCCCTAGTTGGGGCCTTGGTAATCTGCTGGACCGCCTAGTAGACTAATCTAGTCTCCTCTTATAGAACTGTTCCAGGCAGAGCCACAGGCGCGAAGAAAGGGAAAGTCCAGGAAGGCAGAAAAGGGAAGAAGGAAGAAGGCTGAGGAGTGGGCTGGGCTGAGCTGGCCCTGTTCCCGCAGGTCGGGGCGCCCCAACCAGGGCCTTGCCTCGATGAGCTCTTCCTTGGACCGGTACTCGGAAACCACGACGTTCTCTCCGTCCGTGACTCGGGTGAGGCTCACGTGCAGCTTCCCGGTGGCGAACTTGTAGGAGTCCTCCGGGAGTACGTCGTACAAAAACCGTCGCATCATCTGTACCATCTTGCAGGACGGAGACAGAGGTCCCAGGAAGAACTTCTTCACCTCGGCCAGGCCCTTATTCAACACTCTGAGGTACTCCTCTGTGGACGGAGCAGAGGGGAGATGCAACCTCAGCGACAGCGCAGGACGGGTGGGGGGGTGGGGGGGCTCAGTGATGCTAACCATTTCACCCAACAGTTCACAGCGAGGAGGCCTCACGACCCAGAAGTCTGGGGCCTGAGGAACAGGACTGAGCCGGACCATAAAGGAGGAAGTCCCAGATGGTAACCGAACTTAAATCCTCTACAAGAGCAGCGAATGTGCTTAATGACTAAGTCGCCTCTCCAGTCTCGCAAATACTGTTTTGTCTTGGTGCTAGGGATTGAACTTGGGGGGGCTTTGCACACATTTGCATCAATTCGGAGCTTGACCACTGGGCTACACAGCCAGCCCTTAAACAACTATCTCATTTGGAAAAAAAAATCAGTTTAAAGTTAGTATCATGCATATGTAACAGGGGACTTGTATAGTCATGAGCTCTCTGCCGTGGGCGGCAGCGGAGCGGAGGATGCACGAGCGCCTCCGTCAGGGAGCTTATCAACCGGATCCGTGGGTGGGCGGGAAGGGCTGAGTCTTTCCAGTGTGGAGAGCCTGGAAGTCTAGTGCCTGGCAATCGATCCACGGCAGACACACAGAGAAGGTAACAATTTAGAGACAAAAAGATAGCTTATTCCTATTGCGTTTTATAGTCCACAGATGACACGTTACTGGTCTAATCCTAGAGACCACTTACTAATGCTGGAGTAGCGTTGGACAGATAGGGAAACTGAGGCAGGGACAAGTGTCTTGCCTGAGGTCACAGTCAAGCAACGTTGGTTTGCCGCTGTTTTGCTTCCTTTTCTGACTCCGAGGCATCCCACACCCATACCTGGATCACAGTGGCATTACATGGTAGGGACCCCAGACTTGACTGTGTACATGGATGGGTTGCTCTGACTCCTTCCTGAGCAGGAAGCCTGGCGCAGTAATGGGTAGGAATGAACAATTAGCATCGTCCCTCTAGGGAGGGTGGTGACCAGCCGGCAGGTTAGCAAACCTGGCAAGAGGCCACCAAGGTCCCAGGTCACCCAGAAGACAGATTATGACAGAGGGAGGCAGGTACTTCTGGGAACTGGTTTTCTGTAATGTAGGCTGGCCTCAGACTCATTATGTAGCCAAGAACAACCTTGAACTCCTGGTCCCCCTTCTGCCAGTTCCCTAGTGCTGGAATGTCAGATGTGTGCCATCAGGTGAGCTGTTTGAAAACTTTGTTTATGGACTGGAGAGATGGCTTAGCGGTTGAGAGCACTCACTGTTCTCCTGAAGGTCCTGAGTTCAAATCCCAGCAACCACATGGTGGCTCACAACCATCCGTAATGAGATCTGATGCCCTCTTCTGGGTGTGTCTGAAGACAGCTACAGTGTACTTACATATAAATAAATCTTTAAAGAAAATCTTTGTTTATGCACACGTATCACAGCAGAAGCTATGTGTGCCACCATGTATTCGTAACCGCTGAGCCTTCTTTCCAGCCTGCTTTGGTTTTGACTTTTTTTTTTTTTTTACTTCTTAGCAGGCTATCCGAGATCACCGGCCCGCCTTCAGCCCTGCTTCAGCTTGTCCCTCCAGGTCTGGAGAATCACCGGCAGTGCCTGGGGGTGACGCAGGAAAGCGTGTTTCTGTCACAGGAAGCACACCCACACATGTGTAGAAAACACCGAACAAACCTGATACAAGCAGGCCTGGAGGTACAAGTCTACTGCAGCCCCAGGTCTTGGGAGGATCAAGAGTTTGAGGATAGCCTGGGCTACATAGACCCCGCCTAATAAACAAGACAGAAATGCAAAGAAACAGAAGGAACAAAAAGTCAGAATTCCTTTCTAACCAGAGATTAATGTGTGGCCTGCCTCCTCCTCCTTTTTTAAAATTTATTTTATGTGTGTGTGAGTGCTCTATCTACATGTACACCTACATGCCAGAAGGGGGCATCAGATCACATTACAGATGGTCGTGAGCCACCATGTGGTTGCTGGGAATTGAACTCAGGACCTCTGGAAGAGCAGTCAGTGCTCTTAACCACTGAGCCATCTCTCCAGCCCCTATGTGCAGCCAACCTAGTCTACAAAGCAAGTTCTTGTACAACTAGGGCTACATAGAGAAACCCTGTCTTGAAATGTGGAGGAGGAGGAGGAGGAAGAAGACGACGATGACGACGACAGCCTTTGAAGACCTGTGAGATGGCTCAGTGGGTAAAGTGACTTGCTGCCAAGCCTGACGACCCAAGTTCCATCCTCATGACCCATAAGCTAGGGGAGATGATGACCCGAGCTAGGAGAGAACTGACCTCTACAGGTTGTCCTCTGACCTCTGCTGGGGCATGTACACACACAAACAAGTACACCGTACTAGCTACTCTTCCATTACCGTGATAAAACACTAGGACCAAGGAACACAGAGGAGGGAGGATTTGCTTGGGCTTCCAGTAGAGAGATAAGAGTCTGCCATGATGTGGGAACGTGGAAGCAATTAACAGACATGGCAGCCAGAGCAGAGCGGATGCTGAGGGCTCACAATAGGAACCACAATCAGAGAGCTGATTAGGAATGGCTCAGGCTTTTGAAACCTCATGGTTTCAGTGACACACATCCTCCAGCAAGGCTCTGCCTCCTGAACCTACACAAACACCTATACAACCTGGGACCACATAGTCAACGTCCTGAACCTTTGGGGGACATTTTCATTCACACCACCACATGTGCATGCATGCACACATACATACGTGCACACACACATACGTGCACACACACATACATGCATGCAAGCACGCATGTACACACTGAAGTGCACATGTAATTTTAAAGACTAGTCTGCCAGAGGACTGGAGAGGTGGCTCAGTGGTTAAGAGCACTGACTGCTCTTCCAGAGGATCCAGGTTCAATTCCCAACACTCAACAATCTGTAACTCCAGTTCCAGGGCATCCCACGCCCTCTTCTGGCCTCTGTGGGTACTGCAGACATCTATTGCAGGCACTCATAAACATAAAACACAGATGAATATATATATATATCAGAAGAAATAAGCTAAATTCTCTGCCCATGTCCCCGACTATTCCCTTAGGGACAAACCACTAGAAGTGGGTGTATGAGGTCAAAGGTGTGCATGAGTCAATCCTCAAGTGCTTGCTCTTCAGCTTTAGAATAGGATTCATTCCCAGTCGATAGGGAGAGGAGTGACAGGGAGGAACAGCAGTGGAGAGAATGGAAATAGTACTGACATTTCCAGGGTCTATGCATCTGAAAATGGCTCAGTCTGGAAATCAGCTCTATACCACCCAGATACACACAGCCAGAGGCAGGCAGACTGGTTTCTCTCAGTCTGGGGGCTGGGGGCGTTTGGCTTAAAATTCTTTTTTGATGCTTAAAGCAGGCACAAACTGAAAGGCCTTCTGTCTTTCTGCATCTTCTTGCTTCCCTCCTGGTTCCTGTGTGTGTCTGTCTTCAGGGGTCCCTGCATGCCTGTCCTCTCAGAATCCCTCACTGTCTTTCCCTCTTCCCTTACTCTCCTCCCAGATTCTTTGGTGATGGGGAGGAGAGATGGATAAGTAACCATCAAATGTCCTTTGGTGATAGTTCATGGCAGTCATCCCAGAGCTCTGGAGATAGAGGCAGGAGGGTTGCTTCGAGTTCAGTTTGACTCTGGTCTATGTTACAGGATATTTGATCACACTGTAAACCCTGAGATTCTGTTGTTTACTGAAAACAAACCAAAAAAAAAAACCTTTTTGTGGTGTAAACCCTTAGCACAACACACATTTTTTTTTTTAATGAAGCAAAGGTTTCTCTGTATAGCCCTGACTGTCCTGGAACTCACTCTGTAGACCAGGCTAGCCTCAAACTCAGAAATCCTCCTGCCTCTGCCTCCCAAGTGCTGGGATTAAAGGCATGCATCACCACTGCCCGGCACACAACACAACTTTAATCCCTCTGGGTATAATACAGACAAGCCTTTAGCACACATCTTTAATCTCAAACAATGAGGGTAAAGTGAAATTGACGGACAAAGTGATGAATCAGAGAAGGATTTGACAGAACAGGATACGCCCGACTCTCAGGAGAACAGAGGAAAAGAGAGGTTATTTAAGAGAGCACAGAGAGAGAGAGGAAACAGTTATGCTGGAAGAGTTCTACACAGATGGTTGCAGAGAGAGCGAGAGCAAGCTAGACACAGGTAAAGTCAGAATGAGAAGGAGCCAGAAGATCAGAACAGATTGTCAAAGTTAGTAGGAGGCCAAGCAGAACAATTCAGTGAGAAGCAGAGAGAAGCCAGACCGAATCAGTCAGCTTGGAGAAGAGATTGAGCAAGAACAGCTGAGCTGAATCAGACAGCCAGAGTTCAGAAAGAGCTAGAAAGGGTGAGCTTATTCAGCAGCCAGCCTCAGAGGCTGAAACCATTCTAGGATTAGATCGTCCGGAGGCTAGAAGCTTCCAGGACTAGGCCTGGGTTAGCAGAGTGACGTGATAAGACAATTACATCAGGTGAGGAAAAGTTACTTTACAGGTCTACAGAGAGAGTTCTCCAGCCATGCTCACGTGGAAGACCCTGTCTCAGAGAGGGGAGGGGGAGGGAGGGAGAGAATATCAAACATGGCCATCGCTGGGTTTGGAGCCTTCACTTCTTTAGTTGTCTGTGATTTTCCAGCACTTTCTCCCATTCAAAGGTCTCTGTGGTGGTTACTATCATCAACTGGAAACGACCCAGAATCACCTGGGAGACAAACTTCTGGGCATGCGTGTCAGGGAAATTCTAGATCGAGTTACCTGAAGAGAATACCCAGTCTGAAAGAGGGCAGCACCACTGCCTGGGCTGGGGTCCTGGGCTGCCTAAGGGGGAGAAAGGGAGGTGGTGTACACACACACACACACACACACACACACCCGGTGATCTCTCTCAGAGTCCTCAGCAGCTGTCTCAAGCTCCTGTCAGCATGACATCCCTGTCACAATGGATGGCACCCTCAAACTGAGCCAAAATCAAGCTCTCTTCCTACATTACTTTTGATCAAATAATTTTGTCACTATAAGTAGTGACAATTTCCAGGCTTCCAGGTCATGGTTTCTACACCAACCACAGCAACGTAGGATTTGAAAGTAGTGTCTTGGGCTCAGTGTGTCCTGGTCAGGAAACCCCAGGCGAGTTGCCACCACCCAGTTCCCACCAGCTGCTTCTACTACAGGTGGCAGTTCTGGTGTGTGTGTGTGTGTGTGTAGCCTTCCCTCTCTCTCTCTCTTTTTTAAGGTTTATTTATTATATATAAGTACACTGTAGCTGTCTTCAGACACCCCAGAAGAGGGCATCAGATTCCATTATAGATGGTTGTGAGCCACCATGTGGTTGCTGGGATTTGAACTCAGGACCTTCGGAAGAGCAGTCAGTGCTCTTAACCGCTGAGCCATCTCTCCAGCCCACCTTCCCTCTCTCAATAGCCCATCAGGATGCTTTATCTGCAAAGGCCTTTCAGGAACCCTCCAGATGGACTGGGTGTCCTTCAGGGTCAACATCCTCCCACCCAGCCAGTCTGTAGGACAGCAGTGGGTGCTTGTACTTGTCCAGTGAACACTGAGAGAAAGGACGCTGCCGTTTAGCTCTGCCTTGAAAGCCTGGCCGTGAGGTCACACTCGGACAGGGAACACACTCAATTATGATATATGGGTTTCTATACCCCAGGCTGGCCTCAAACTTACTACATTGCCAAGAATGACCTTCAACCCCGGAGCTGCCTCCCCGTATCTCCCCAGTGCTGAGATTGCTGGATGGCAAGTCTGTAACCAGCAAGAAGCAATTGCATTGACTAGTGTGGTCAACTCAGGCTTCCAAAGCCTCCGGCGCAAGGAAGTTCAGCAGGAAATGAGGGCTGAGATGAGGGGTCTGTCAGGGGGAGGGGGAGGTCACAGCACTGACTTTCAGGTACTCGAGGAGTTTCATCGTCCCATCGTAACCACAGATCTGTACTGCAAAGCCAGGCAGATTTGCTTCCAATCCCAGGGTCACACAAACCGTCTGGAGCAGCACTGGCTACTTACGTATGTTTGGTCAATTCCACCATCTCTAAGGGAAAGAGAGCCCAGTGCGGTGGCTCAGCAGGTAAAGGCACGTGCCCGGTGAGCCTGGGCTCTATCCCTGGGAACCACAGGGTGGAGAGAGCTAATTCACACAAGTTGTTCGCTGACCTCCACAAAGTACACATGTGCTGGGTGTGGTCCCATGACCAAACACACCCACACGTGTGTACATGCACACACAGAATTTTAAAAATATAGAAAGTTAGATGTATACACATATACACACATACAAATGTATGTATATATGCGCATATATACACACATATGTATATATGTGCATATATCTATATATACACACATGCACACATACACATGTATGTATATACATGCATAAACATATACACACATACCCATGTGTATATACATGCATATACATACATACATTCATACATACATACACGTATGCATACATGTATACACACATACATGGACATATGGAGATGGTTTCTTTGTGTAGTCCTGGCTATCCTTGAACTCATTTTATAGACCAGGATAGATTCAAACTTAGAGATCTGCCTGCTCTGCCATGCAAGGGCTGGGATTAAAGGTGAGCAGCACCGTGCCGGGCAGTTACATGTTTTTAATATGGGCAAAGACATCATCTTTGGGCCTGAGGATTTGTCCAGAGTGCTTTCCCAGAATGCACAAAGCCTTAGTCCATCTCCAGCAGTATAAGGTGAACTTGGTGTGTACCTGCAACCCCAGCACTGTGGAGATGGAGACAGGAAGATCAGGAATTCAAGGTTATCCTCTGCTATAAAGCAAGTTAGAGGCCAGCCTGAGCTACATAAAACCCTGTCTCACAAAAACCAACCACCAAAAGAGAATATCGACCTTATCAAGTTATGACACAGTGTGAAAGCTCCCTGCATATAGTATGCACTCAATCTTGGTCATGCCTGAAATTGTCCATATGGCATGAACTAAGCGTCCACTGAACAAGGCAGCAATCTTTCCCGGCATCCTCTTCAAGATGTGTCAGAGTAGAGGGCTGGAGAGATGGCTCAGTGCTTAAGAGTACTGGCTGCTCTTTCAGAGGACCCAGATTTGATATCCAGCACCCACACGGTGGCTCACAACCATCTGCAGTCCCATTCTGGGGGATCTGTTACCCTCTTCTGACTTTTATAAGAACGTCACACATGGGCCTAGAGAGATGGACCAGCGGGTAGGAGCACCGACTGCTCTCCCGAAGGTCCTGAGTTCAAATCCCAGCAACCACATGGTGGCTTACAACTATCCATAATGAGCTCTGACAGCCTCTTCTGGTATGTCTGGAGACAGCTACAGTGTACTTACATATAATAATAAAAAAAGTTGGGCCAGAGCAAGCAGGGACTGAGTGAGCAAGCTTAATTGGGGCGAGCGGGGCTGATTGGAGCGAGCAGAGGTCCTAAATTCAATCCCCAGCAACCACATGAAGGCTCACAACCATCATAGCTACAGTGTACTCATATACATTAAATAAATAAATCTTTAAAAAAAAAAGGACGTCACAAATGTGGCGCACAGACATACATGCAGACAAAGCACCCATACACCTGAAAATAAATAAACTTAAAATAAGATGCAAAATACATGGACATAGTGAAAACGTGGCTGAGAGGGTGCATCCACAGTCTCAGGAGTTACAGGGCCAATCTGGCAACATGCCTCTTCTATGGGAGATGACTAGAGGCTGGGTTTGAAAAAAATCAGGGGCTAGAACTATCATTGAAGGGAAAGGAAAGAGATAATTGGATGTCTGTGTATATTATTTGATTAAATTGGAAATATATACCCCTTTCCCAAGAGCAAAGAGGTCTTACGAATCCTTAGTATTCAATATATCGTCTGGAGTCCGGGCAGATGCTTAATTAACTGGATGCATACACAGATAATGAATAAATTAGTGAGCTCCGGATATCAAAAGGGGACACTGAGGCCCAAGGAGACAAATAGTCATTCAAGATGACTCAGAGAGTTAAAGCAGATGCCCGTCTTCCCTTCCCCCACACAGAGGTGAAGGGGCATGGCTGGCCGACCCTGTAAATGACTGGATCCTGTTCTTGGATGTGCGAGAATTAGGCCTGCTGTGTGGGATGCATCTGGGAAGGAGGATGGGGCTGCTCGCACATCCACACTCACCTAGTCTTAGTAGACTGGTAACCTAGCAACAGCCTCCAGCTTAGCCAATCACAGTTGGCCAGCCAGCTCTCCCTTGCCGGCTCAGGGGAAGCTGAGCTGAGGTGGCTTCTGGGAGGCAGGAGTGAACAGATTCCCAGGGAAGCCCTAGCAAGGCTCAGAATCCCTGGGCGAGGAACCTGCAAGCCTTAGGCTCCTGTCTGGCTCCAAATTGCAGGTTGAAATCCCAGCTGTGTTTTCCCGTGGGTCTATTTTGACTACCTAACCACATTCTAATAATGACTGTTATTATTATCTTAATGAAAGTAGTTCACCCAAACAGGCTTTCCCACCTAGAAAAGGAGTTTATCTTCACAGTGACAGACTCTAAGGGCTGTGACCCTGGTTTATGTACCACACACTGCAGAGGCATCGAAAAAAGCATTTTGCCTTAAAGATACCCTGTCACTCGTGGAAAGTCCGTGGGGACCCTCTGGTACAGCCAGTTTTCAGCCAGAGAAGGCTTTGTGCCAGGCAACTCTAAAGTGAAAATTGATTATATAAAACAACTAAACGCAAGCTGTTACAGAATGAAGCCGGATGGGTGTTGAACCCCGTGAGACTGCGTGGCCCCATCTTAAGCAGGAAACCCCCAAATTCCTGCAAATGAATACTTCTAAGAGAATACTAGACCAGGGGCAGTGGTGGTACACACCTTTAATCCCAGCACTTGGGAGGCAGAGGCAGGCAGATTTCTGAGTTCGAGGTCAGCCTGGTTTACAGAATGAGTTCCAGGACAGCCAGGGCTACACAGAGAAACCCTGTCTCAATAAACAAACAAAAAACAAAAAACAAAAAAGACACCTGAGGTTGATTTTTGACCCCAGGTACAGACAAACGCCTGTGTGCCTGCACACATACGCACTGACGGGCAGCCCCTCACACACAAATATCAGCCCAGTCCCCATTCATCTGTTTTTGCAGGTAGAAATTCCAGCCCAGGTTAAAGTTGAAGATGAATAGATGTGTGGATGGTTAAGTGGGTGGGTAGGTGGATGGATGGATGAATAGGTGGATGGATAACTGGGTGGGTTGGTGGGTGACTAAGTGTGGGGGGTGGAGGATGGCAGAGTAGGGTTGTGGGTGGATGGATGGGTAGATGAATGGGTGGGGTGGTGGTTGGATGGGTGGGATGGTAATAGCTGAGCAAGGTTGTGGATGGATTGGTGGATAGATGGGTAAGGTTGTGAGTGGGTGGGTAGATGGATGGGTAAGATTGTGGGTGGGTAGATGGATGAGTAAGGTTGTGAGTGGGTGGGTGGATGGATAGGTAAAGTTGTGAGTGGGTGGGTGGATAGATGGGTAAGATTGTGGGTGGATGGGTGGATGGGTGGATGAATGGGTAAGGTTGTGAGTGGGTGGGTGGATGGATGGGTAAGATTGTGGGTGGGTGGGTGGATGGGTAAGGTTGTGGGTGGGTGGGTGGATGAATGGGTAAGGTTGTGAGTGGGTGGGTGGATGGATAGATAGATGGGTAAGGTTGTGAGTGGGGGGGTGGGTGGATGGATGGATGGGAGGATGGATAGGTAAGCTTGTAGGTGGAGAGATGGATGGGTAGATAAGTGGGTAGGTAGGTGGATAAGTGAGTAGACACACACTGTAAGTCAAACACCCTATGTTAGCAGAAATACGTTATTAGCAGCACACACGCATACACACACACTTAAGTTTTAAAAAGCCTTAGAATTAAATAAAAACTTATACTGAAGTACGGTATGGTGGTTCACACACGTAACTCCCCTCAAGAAACTGATGCAGCAAGATTGCCACGAGTTAGAGGGAAGCCTGGGCTACCTAATGATTTATAGGCCAGGCTAGGCAACACAGTAAGATCTGGTCCCTGAAACAACTAAATGGAACTCTGATAGGCTTATGTCAGTTGCCATGGGAATGGGCTCATAGCCTGTATTTCCAGCCATCTGTCACAGACCCCTTTCTTGCTTTGGACATAAATTCTGCATGTCTCCCCACCCCTGTGCGCCTCTCCCCAAGAATCCAGGCACATTCTCCCCAGCATTCATCTGTCAAAGAGTCTTACGGGTCATGCCAAACTAACACAGAGGGAATGAACATGTCTAGAAAGTTCTCTGGAGGGGCTGGAGAGATGGCTCAGAGGTTAAAACACCGACTGTTCTTCTGAAGGTCCTGAGTTCAAATCCCAGCAACCACATGGTGGCTCACAACCATACTAACAAGATCTGACTCCCTCTCTTCTGGAGTGTCTGACGACAGCTACAGTGTAATAATAAATAAATAAATCTTTTTTTAAAAAAAAAAAGTTCTCTGGAGACTCATTCAATACCTCAGAGTCATCAATCCCCCCACCCCACCCCACCCCTGTTTCTCTCTCTGTGTCATCTTTGAGATTGTGTTCCAAGGTAGAAATCTACCCTGGCCCCATCCACATCCTTAGGGTGAAGCCAGAACTGTGGATCCCTCTCAGATGTTGTTGGGTCGTGTGTATAGCAGGGTACCCCTTCAGCCACACATCTTTCCAGTTGAACACCTTGGCAGAGCAAGACCAGGCCTCCTGCCTACCGTGGCTCCACCCTCACTCTCAAACACAAGAATTAGTCATTTCTGCTAATGGTAGGAGAGCCCTGGCTGCCTGAGGCATCCGCTGGGGCAGGCTCTACAGGGCCCTGCCCCGTCCCTGTGTAACTCGGATCCTGCTCTCTGCAGGGGTACCCTTCCTGGTTCCACCTTGGTGCCTGCAGCTGAGGTCAAGTCCTCTCCTTTGGTCCTCATCACATTCATTCAGATGGGTAGTGGGACCGCCTCCTCACAGCATAGACCAAGGCTCAACTGGTAAGGCTGAGCTGGGAAAGAGACAAACATATCTCCAGGGAGCAGAGCAGGTCAGCCTAAGACAGGGGGCTCAGATCAAGCACTGCCCAGGCATCTGCAAGCCCAGGGCACCACAGATGTCCCTCCCTAGCCAAAACAGCATTGTGACCTGGTGGCTCTCTAGTCTGATCTGACACAGGGAATAGTTTCCCTATTCTTTTTCTTTTTGATGGTGCTGGGATTGAACCTGGGGCCTCAAGCACTCTCTAGACAAGCACCCTGTTATTTTATGCCCATCCATTAAGTCATAGCCAGAGACTACATTACCCAGCATTCCCTCTTTACCCAGCTATTGGCTCTCTATTCCTTGCCTGAGTGTGCCCAACCCCACCCCCCACACCCCACCCCTGAGAGCTGAGAGCAAACCTGCACTTCCCAGCATCCTTTGCTACTAGGCGAGGTGATGTGACTAAATTCTGATCCATAGATGAGGGCTAACAAGGTGTGTGTCACCTCTGAGTCCCGCCTCAAAGGGAAGGGGTGTGTCTGCTTCCCGTTCTGACTACAAGGAATGTGGACGTGGACAGGACACAGGGCAACACCTGTGTGCACCTTGATGGTGTTTGTGGACTCTTGGGACGGGGACTTGGGGTCTATAGAGAATGCCACACGTAGACCTTAGGGGAACTAGAACACATGCTGTAGAGGCTGGACCCTCTTCTGCTGCCCCCAGTCAAGACAGCTCTCCTAACAGTCTCCTGGGTTTGCGGAAGGCTCCAGAGATTCAACAGGGAGACTAATGTCTCTTCCATTCTACAGCACATAAACTGATCCAGAAAGGTAGCACTCCGGCCAGATGACATCGGGACTAGAGTGGAGGGGGATGGAGATGGATTCTTGTCTGAAGTCTTTTACCTCCTTGTTAAACCCCACCTAGAAAGGCCACAGAAAGCAAGGAGACCTGGAGTAAGCCAGTCCAACGGCCCACAAATTCTTAGCTCCTGTTCTCAGGGTGGACAAAGCCGTGATCCTGATCCGAATTCCTCCCTGGGAGATTCTCGGCTGTACCGCTACCTATCTGAGAGTAGAATAAGGTGCGGCAAGAACCGAAGTGCCCAGCATCAAACTCACCTCCAGACAGGCAGCCTACCAACTGAGCCACCTCTCTAGCCCTAGATGTTTTATGTTTAAAGCCTTCTACAGTAACAAAGCCATTGGAGGCTGAGTTGACACACCCTTGGTCAATGCTGCAGCTAAATGAGAACGTGAGGAGTTATAACATCACCCTGTATGACGTGCTCAATTTTATCCATGTTTTAAAAAAAACAACACAGTTTTTAAATGAACCGGAATGCTCACAAACACACTCTTCATGATAGCCCAAAGTAAAAAACAGCCCAGATATCCATCACCGAAAGAATGAAGGAACAGATGTAGGAAGTCACCCAGTAGAGTATTATTCAGGCATGGAAGGGAACACTAACTGGTTCATGCTACATCCTGGTGAACCTTGGTAACACCGCACTATAATCATCACCTGCCTATTGGATGTGAAGAACTGTACTGTTAAATGTGTTCATCTGGAAAGACTGAGAGCAGATCGGTCATCGGTGACTTCGGGAAACAGAGGCGAAGTGTTCTGAAACTGTAGTGGTTGTTGTACAACTGAACTAACTCTGGATAGACTTGAAACGAACTTTAAGTGGGGTGAGCCTCGGTGGTAAGTAAACTATGTATCAATACGGCTAAGGGCCTTGTTTTTCTGTTAAGAAGTGATGTGAATTTTTCTTTTCTGGGCTTTGGAGCACACAGACAGCTTCTCCAAGTGAGGTGAGCCGGGCTTGGGCTAAAGGTCCAGTGCCTTGGCCAGCGTTCATGCCAGCTGGAGTAGGAGAGGCCCAGGCTGACAGAGAAGTAGAAAAACTAACATAGAGGGTGAATACAGCCTACACTACCACAGGAAAAAAATTGTTTTTTTCCGAGACAGGGTTTCTCTGTGTAGCCCTGGCTGTTCCGAAACTCACTCTGTAGACCAGGCTGTCCTCAAACTCTGAAATCCGCCTGCCTCTGCTTCCCAAGTGCTGGGATTAAAGGCATGCGCCACCACTGCCCAGCTAGGGGTTTTGTTTTGAGACAGTCTCCAGTAGTCCAGGCTGGCTTCAAATGCACTATGTAGCAAAGGCTAGGCTCGAACTCCCGGACCCTCCTAACTCCAACCTCGGAGTTACAGGTGAGAATGCATCATGCCAGGCCTTTCTTTTACGCGCTTCCTCGTTGGTGAAACTGGGTCAGGTCCCCAATAAAGTCTTTCTATTACATTGTGGGGTGGGGGTGGGCAAGGGGGTCACAAGGCAGCTCCTGGAAGAAGGGTCTCTCCTACCACAACATCCCGGAGGTCATCAGGCTCACCTGTACCACCGAGTCATCACGCCTCCAGCCCAAGTCTTTCTTACTGCGGGTGGTGACCCGTGATGTCAGTCATAGGTCACCTCAGTCCACGAAATGCACCTCAGGAATGCAGGGAACACTGGCATGGCCACCAGCAGCATGGCCACCAGCAGCACGGCCACCAGCAGCGTGGCCGGCGGTTCTGCACGGGCTTTCCCCAGAACCCATTGCTCCCTTTCCTCAGTTTTCCTACTCGAGAAGCCTTTGTGAACTGAAATTCCCTTCTCTGAAACCGTGACATCAGGTAACCTGTGCTGTCCAACACCGGTTTGTCCACTCTGTCACCGTGTCCTCCCACATCCTTGCTGGAGGCCTCCGGTCCTGCCCAGCCTGTCTCTCCCCGCCTAACTCCTACTCATACTGCTGGCTCCCTCAGGAGGTGCTTGGCCTCACTCCGTGCCTCTCTAGAACCCAGGAGACACGTCCTCTCATGTTACGACGACGACACCATGGGGAGCCAGGCATGGTGAGACATCCATGTGGTCCCCATACTTGGGAGGTACAGACAGGAGGAACATGAGTTCGAGGTTAGCCTTGGCTACATGAAGGGCTAGCCTGGCCTACCTGAGACCCCATCGCAAGAAAAGAAAGCATGAGACAGACAGGGAAGGAGCACATGGACAGAGGGGGGAAGGCTTGCCATAAGGTCTTTTGGGGGGGGGTGTCTTTCTGTAGTAGCAGCTGAAGGGGGTGGAGCTGCCAGACCACCAAATATTTATCCTTTGATAAGAGATAGAAATGATTTGGGGGCTGGCAAGATGGCTCCATGTGTAAAGGCACTTGCTGTTAAGCCCGAAGATCTGAGTTTGATCCCTGGAAACTGACACGATGGGAGGAAAGAACAGACTCCTGAAAGTTGTTCTCTGACTCCCCGCAGGTGTGCCACATGCCCCCCCCCCCAATACACACGATAGAGGAATGAATGAATGTAACTTCAAATACCCTATAAAGCAGTTATTTTCAAAATACAGGAAATCCAGCTCTGTGAGACTGCGTCCCACTTCTGGCCACATCAGAAACTCTGGAACCCCATTGGTTGTCATGGAGACTGCCTCTCCTCAAATAAATGGTGATGTCATCTGCCATGAGGACCGGGCGGGGTTCTGAGTGCTTTTGCGGATGTCTTCAAACGGACTGAAGTAGACCCCATCAAAGGGGGGGGGGGAAGGGCCACTGCAGCCTTAGTTTCCCAGGGGATGAGGCAGAGAAGTCTCTGGCCAGAGAGACCCTGATGGAAACAGCTTTGAGGGAAGAAATGTAGCTGAGCTTAAAGAGTTTTTTAAAGGAAAAAAAAAAAAAGACAGGACACCATCAGAATAGATTGGTGGGTAAAGGTGATTGATGCCAAGCCTGATGAGCTGAGTTTGATACCCAGGACTGAGGGAAGCAGAGGAAACCCTAAGTAAATGAAGGACTGAAGTCACTGTGCTCTTGACCTGGGCACCACCATGTCAAAGACCCAATGCCTCGGCCTCGTGGGAATGACAAAGCCGTCCCTCTAGTCTCTGTGTGGGTGTTGACAGTGTGTGCAGAAAATGCCCAGCTTCCCCCCATCCCCGATCTTTACAGCCTGAAGACTGCTCCCCTGCAGAGAGAGAGAGAGAGAGAGAGAGAGAGAGAGAGAGAGAGAGAGAGAGAGAGAGAGAGAGAGAGAGAGAGAGAGAGAGAGAGAGAGAGACTGCTCCTACCAAGACTGGCGAACCCTGCCTCCAGCTGTGTATAATAATCCTGCTTTCTTCCCCAGAGGTATAAAATAACCCTGCCCCTTATCCAGCTGCATATAATAACTGTGCCTTCTTGTCCAGCTGTGTATAATAACCCTATCTCCTGGTATATCTGTATTCCCCTTGTCCGGCTGTGTATAATAACCCTGCCACCTTGTCCAGCTGTATATAAATCGTAACTCCTGGCTTATGCATATATAATTACCCTACCTCTGTGAGCTGTATATAAATCATATCTCCTGGTTTATCCCTATGTAATTACCCCGCCTCTGTGTCCTGCTGTCTATGATAAACACACTGAACTTCCAGGGTCCTACAGTTTCACATCAGAAAACTCCGCCCACACCATCCCAGCATTTCTGCATATCTGTCATTTCTTCATCCCCCTGGCAACCCTAGTCAGGGTTAGAAGGCCCAAGCCGTGTAAGAACATAGCCTAGGACCCACCTGGAGGCAGGAGAGAAGCAACTCCTGCAAGTTGTCCTCTGACCCCATGTTCAGCGTGGCATTTGTGCACCCGCGTGTGCACATACACTCGCTTGTGCACACACAGAGTAAGTATAATAAAAACAATTTCAAAAAGCAACAGATCTCCAGTTATATGGTCCCGCATAAAGTATGAGGTAATGAACACACTTTTCCAGCTACTACGGATGTGTGCCAAATCCCAGAGAACAAGACCAGCAGGGAAAACCCTCGGATCTTCCCATGTCAGTGCTGAGCCATCAGGAGAGGCTGTGGAAACAGAAGCTCCTTCACAGCAGTAAAAACCAGAAGAGCCTTAGAGATAAACCTGATCCCAGAGGCTGAGGCAGGAGACTCACTGTGAGTTTCCAGGCAAGCCTGGTCTATAGAGTGAGACAAAAACAAAATAAAGACCCTTAAATTGATAAACAAAGTGTCACCCGGTGTCTTCATTAAAGGGCTCATGGATTACGTTTACCATGGGAGGCTTAATTCTGGATAAAATCGTAACTGGTCCTTTCATGGTGGAACGGGCAAAGAGACTGAGAATAATAGAGGGAAGGTTTGAAGGAAGAGGGAGGGGGAGAGGAAAAAGGGGAGGAAGAGGGAGGGGAAGAGGAGGAGGGGGAGGAAGAGGGAGGGGGAAAAAGGGGGGAAGAAGAGGGAAGAGGTTCCTGGGGATCTAGACAAGCACAGACACAGATGTAAAACTCCCATACACATTAAAATCAAAATAAACGCATCCCTTAAAAAAAAACAGATGTCTTGAAAATGCAGGGCATCCTAGCACATGTGTGTGTGTTGTGTGTGCGTGAGTGTATACACGTGTGTGTTCATGCGTACGTGCCTATGCTTGAGACTCTGGCACTGGAGAGGCAGAGGCAGGGGTAGGAGGACTCCCAGGTTCCCTAGTCAGTCAGTCTAGCCTCATTGGTGAGTTCCAGGCCACAGGGGTGGCCTCAATAGAGGTGTACAATGTTTCTGAGCATAACACCGAGGTTCTCCTCTGACCTCCACATGGTGGAGAGGACACATACACACATACACACACATATACATACACAAATACACATACATACACATTCACACGTATACATGCATATACATACACACATATACACACATACACACACATACACACATACATTTCACACACATATGACCCACATGGACACCACACACATATACACATATATCTCACACACACAAACACACATATACATACACATGTACATGCATCTCTCACACACACATCACATACTCACACATATACATTTCACACATACATCACACACATGCCACACACATGGATACCACACACATATACATACATCTCTCACACACATACACACGTACACACATCTCTCACATACACAAACATCACACGCTCACACATCTCACACACATGCATCACACACATATGACACACACATACATGTCTCTCTCACACACACACTTGCACCACTCCTGTGCATTTCTGGGCATTAAACTGTGCAGAACTTCAGAGAGTCCTCCAGCATGACACAGAAGCCCACCACAAGCTACTCTTGAGTCTAAGGCTTACACGGGTCTTGAGGATGCCAGACTCCAGCTAGCCTGCGCACTGCAACATTGTTTACAACCACAGGACTTGGGGTGTCCATTGACAAAGCAATGAACTGAGATGGGGTTAGTATTAGTGGCACAAGGAGACTTGGGTCCCGGCCCCCACTGAGCTTCTGATAACAGGTCAACAGCCTGGTTACCCATCCTCTGGTAAATGCTCTCCCCAAAGTACTTTCTTTCTTTCTTTCAAAAAACAAATACACACACACACACACACACACACACACACACACGAATTTTTGGTTTTATTTTGTTTTGAGACAGGGTCTCTCTATATAGCCCTGGCTATCTGAGAACTCACTCTGTAGTCCAGGCTGAACTCACAGCGATCTGCCTGCCTCTACCTCTCATGCACCAGGATTAAAAGCCTGCACCACCATGTCTCGGCCCAATATATTTTCCAGCCCATCCCTCAGTGCATCCGGTCTGTGTAAAACCTCCCCCAAGCCCCATGCTAGCCCCTCAGCCACAAAGCCAGCATCCCCCGGGAGTCCACTCTGCCAAGCAGCGACATGGCTTAGGTCATTCGAGCATCCACTCTGGACAGACTGGCTTCAGGTTGAATGTCCCAACTGTTTATGTGACCTCGGGCTGTACAAGTGTCCCGTGACTCCGTTTCCTTCTTTGTATAAAGGGAGATAATAACAGTTTCCCCCTCAGAAGGAGCTGTAAAGTCTGGATGAGTTAATCCACTAAAAACTTCAAACAGGATCTGATACAAAGGATATTCTGGTTATCAGGAAATCACGGGGCAGTAAATGACCGAACTGGATTGGTCTCCACACCTCCCCCTCCTTACATCCTGCTATTCTCATGACCCATGCTGGGTCTAGGCCTTGATTCCTCTTCACACACACACACACACACACACAGAGTTTTCTGAGACAAGGTTTCTCTGTGTAGCCCTGGCTGTCCTGAAACTCACTCTGTAGACCAGGCTGGCCTCAGACTCAGAGATCCGCCTGCCTCTGCCTCCTGGGCACTGGGATTAAAGCCTGGGATGGTGCATTTTTAAGAACTTACTATAAGGCAACAGAGACCAAGGCTGGGGATGTGGCTCACTGGTAAGAGTGTTTGCCTAGCCTGTGCAAAAGCCTTAGGTTCAATTCCCAGCACCACAAAAATGGGCAAGGAAGTGTAGGCCTGTTACCCCTGCAGAGAGGAGGCAGGAGGATCAGACGTTAAGGTCATCCTCGGCTACATAGAGAGTTCAAGGCTAGATCCAATAGCTGATACTTCATAGCACACTCATCCCCTAGTTGGTTTCTACCCTGGCACCTCCAAGCCAGCAGTCGGGCATCCTTAAAACCCCCACATTAGACAGCCCAGCACTCCATGCCTGGTCATGAAGTAATTCACATCTCTCAAGGAAGTTCCTCCTTTGACAAACTGGAAACTGGGACACAGGGAGCCCAGCAACTGGCTTCTGTGTGTACAAAATTGAATGCCAGGGCTAGGACTCAGTTTGGGGGCACACTAGGTACCCCACAGGTACGTCAGCACTGGGTTGGAGCTGGCCGACAGAGTCTCAAGTCACCTGATCCCCACCCCATTGCTTCCTCCAATCTCACCCCCACTTCTCCCCTCAGGCCTGTCACCCGGGTCCCAGAAATGTCCTTTCTCTGAGTGTTCTCTTACTTTGTGCAGTCTCCACCTGGATGCCTCCTCCTCCTCAACATGGCCACCCCTGAACATCTTTGGAACAAGGTCCCTTTCCCACTTCAACCCCAGCCAGCTGCAATTTGTTCACAGTCCCCCATCCCTTCCACCATGACACGAGAGATGTCTCCATTTGGAAGTTTGTTATCTTGTCTTTTCTCTTTAGAATGTCCTCACTCATGGAGGAGAAACTGTGTGTGTGTGTGTGTGTGTGTGTGTGTACACGCGCGAGTGTGTGTGTGTGAAGGGGTGACTACCCTGGCTGTCAGGCTTGGCTTTGTCCCCCAGTGCACTTCCAAGCTTGTACAGGGTCTGCCCTGAGGGGTCCCTCCGGCAGCCCCCTTCAGACACACCGGAATAAAGGTCTTACCCATCTCAATCCCGCAGACCACCAAGGCCGCAATCACAGCGCCAGCTGAGGTCCCCGCAAAGCGATGGGCGGTATCCAGCATCCTCGGGGCCAGATCTCGCAGAGCGTCCACGGCCCCAGCCTGGTAGTAGGAAAGGAAGCCGCTTCCGGAGAAGGAGATGGAATGAGGGGTGTCTGGGTCTCCTTTGAACACCTGTTCGTCCATCTTCGGGGCCTCTGGCCTCGCAGCGGAGGAAGAACCCGCACCTACCTGCCTTGAATCAGTCTCTCCTCGGCCAGCCAAGAGCTGGGAATGTGGCAACTCTACGGGCCCAGCCAGGAACCCACGGGTGGTTCATCCAGCCACTGCCTGGGCCTGTTTAGCTCTGCTGAGAGGCACCCCTGAAGGGCTGGTGAGGGACCCCAGGTCCTGGATGAAATGTAGGCATTCCTCAGTCATGGGCAGGGGCGCGGTCCTGCAGACCCCATGCTGACGTCATGGCCAAGCGAGCTCACGTCGGGTACAGGTTCTTCACTGCTCACCTCGCATCCGGAGCGCACGCAGGAGCGGGGCATTCCCTGCTCGCTGCTCTGAGCCGCGTCCACAGAGGCGGTGCCTCCCAGCCCTTAGCATCCAGTTGCAAAATCTCTGCCTCGCCCTGTGCCCTGCTCCTCGCTGACAGGGGACAGAGTTACACGCCACGCCCCCTAGCCGCCACGCCCATCTCATTCCCCAGTGTGGGCTGCCCCGCTTTCAAAGGGGAGGAGCAACTCATACCACCCCATGTCCCTCCCCCACCCTCCTCAGACTCTGGAAAGTTCTACCACAAGCACCTCTCTATTTATTCTTACCTGGGCAAAACGTGTAACAGAGAAGTTTTACTCTGGGTCTTTGCCTTGGTTTGCTTTCCATCGCTGTGATAACATCGTGACCAAAGCAAACTTGGGGAGGAAAGGGGTTCTTTCAGCTCACAGTTTAAGGCTCATCATGAAGGAAAGTCAGGGAAGGGCGGCAGGAACTGATGCAGAGGCCGTGGAGGAGCGCTGCCTACCGGCTTGCTCCCCATCACTCGCTCGGCCTGCTTCTTACACAACCTTGGACCACCTGCGCAGGGATGGCACCGCCCACAGCGGGCGGGGCCCTCTCCCATCAATCATTAATCAAGAAAATACCCGACAGACTTGCCCACAGGCCAATATGATGGAGGCAATTCCTCTACTGAGAGTTCCTTTTCCCAGCTTCTGTCAATAACCAGCCAGTCTCCAGCCTCCTTCCCAAGGCTTACTCTGCCGTCTCTCTGTCCCTGGCCTGGTCCGTGCCCTCTCGCCTTCCTCCTTCCTCCCAGCTCTGTGCCAGCTCCAGAGGCCTGAAGAGGGCATCCGATGCCCTGCAGTCGGAATCACAGGCAGTTGTGAGCTGCCTGACGTAGGTGCTGGGAACTGAACCCGGGTCCTCAGGGAGATCACCAAGTCCTGGGCCGTCTCTCCAGCTGGTGTACTGTCTCTTAAGTGTGCAGGAGGGAAGAGGGCAGAGAAAGATGGTCACGTAGATAAACAGCTTGTGTGTGTGTGTGTGGGGGGTCTTGAGGTCCCATGTGGGGACATCAGGATCAGGGCAGAGAGATGTATCACTAAGGGACAGGGGCCTGGGGACCAGGGTTAGCTCTCGGGATGCCCAGCATGACTGCTGGAGGAGGCAATTTCCTCACAGCCCAAAAATGTCACTGCAGATCACTAAGGCAGCAAAAGCTTTCCTGGTCCCCTCCTTCCCCTCCTCCTCCTCCTCCCTCTCCTCCTCCATCCCCTCCTCCTCCTCCCTCTCCTCCTCCATCCCCTCCTCCTCCTCCCTCTCCTCCTCCATCCCCTCCTCCTCCTCCCTCTCCTCCTCCATCCCCTCCTCCTCCTCCCTCTCCTCCTCATCCCCTCCTCCTCCTCCCTCTCCTCCTCATCCCCTCCTCCTCCTCCCTCTCCTCTCCTCCTCCCCTCCTCCCTCTCCTCCTCCATCCCCTCCTCCTCCCTCTCCTCTCCTCCATCCCCTCCTCCTCATCCCTCTCCCCTCCTTTTTATTTTCCTCCTGTCCTCCTCCCCCTACTCTTCTCTATATTTCTCCCTCCTCCCCCTCCTGCCCCTCCCCCTGCTTCCCCTCCTTCCCCTACTCCTCTGCATTCTTCCTCTGCTCTTTCTTATCCTCCCCCTCCTCCCCCTCCTCCTCTGCCTTCTCTGCCCTCCCCTTCTCCCTTATCCTCTCCCTCCTCCCTGTTCTCTTTCCCCTCCTTTCACTCCTCCTCTGCCTTTTCCCAGCTCCCCCTCCTCCTTATTCTCCCCCTCCTCCCCTTCCCCCTCCCCTCCTCTTTTCCCTCCTCCCCCTCCTTCCCATCCTCCTCCCCCGCTCCCTTATCCACCCCCTCCTCCCTCTCCTCTTCCCCTCCTCCTCTTTCCCTCCTCTCCCTCCTCTTCCATATCCTCCCTCCTCCTCCCTTTGCTCCTCCATCATCACAACCATCACCATCACCCCATGGTCGCAGGACCAGAATTGTTTCCCTGCTAGTCCCAGTTGGCCCCAGCCTCCCTATAGGTGGGGACATCGGTGTCTTTCCCTCAGTTCCAGCAACTATTTTGTTGATCCAAACTGAAAATACTCAAGTCTAGCACCCACTAAGGAGGGAGACTTCCAGTGTTCCATCTTACCCGGATTGCTTCAGACATGTAATTGTCAGATTTGGAAGGCAGGCTTTGGGTTAGGGGTGTGTGTGTGTGTGTGTGTGTGTGTGTGTGTGAGGGACATGTGACAGGAAGAAGCCAATGACTTTTGGCAATGAAAACAAGGAGAAATGCCGCCTCAACTCCCCCAGACCAGATACTAACAGGCTTCCAGGGAGTCTGACAAGCAACTGTGAAGTAACCAGAGAGCCACCCAGGGCACCCTGTAATTAACTACTAAATTGTGCAAGGCTAGATTGCAGGAGGAGCAAAGGGAGGAAGGAGGGAGGGCAGACTTTAACATCGGAAGCTGGGGACTGACCGGAGACTAGAGATGGTGGGATGGGGATTGGGTGCAGGGCAGGGGACAGCTCCGGGCTTCCTTGGGAGGGAAGGCGTGATAAACTCAGAGGCATGGGAGCAGGTCTTGAGGTCAGACAGACAGGCTGACTCCCTGGTTCTTTACTGCTGATTGCGTGCAGTTGGGCCCACACGGTGCATTTGGATCCCTATTGGCAAAACAGGCAGGAATCGCCAAATTCAACAGGAGTTATCAAGGCTACAGGTAATGGCCACATCTGTATCGGAAGACGATAGAGCCCAAGGTTTCCGGAGCAGAGGGATGCTGGAGTCTGAAGAGAAGGGTAAGGTCGGAAGGGAGACACGTGACCTCCAGTCTCCGAGTAGAACACGGGGTGGGGAGCTGGGGGGGGCACACTCCAGCTGGGGAGTCATGGAAGGGAGGGGAGATTAGGGTACGTGATTCAGGAAGAACGGGCAGCCAAATTAACCCTTTCCTCCCTGAGCTCCTTTTGGTCATGGCGTTATCATTGCAACAGAAAAGCAAACTAGAATAGCCTCTTCTTTCCACCCCGTGGGACCTAGGAATTGAACTCTGGACCTTGGGTTTGGCGGCAAGCACCTTTACCCACAAAGCCGTCTCACTGACCCAAACTCACAAGTTTTAGAAAATTATCGTGCCTAGTTCAATTGTATGTAACAAAGGAGAAAACGGTAACACCTCGTAGAAGATTGTCACGGTACACGGGAAGTGTGTGTTTCGGTGACTTCCCTTGCTGCATTGACAATGTTGTGCCAGGAAGTGTTCATGTACCCACAAAGACTACCAAGGAATCATTTCCGATGTAATCACATCTGGGTCTCTTTATCACAAACTCGAGTTTGGGCCTACTCCCGGCTGAGCCATAGGATGGTTTGGTTGAAGCAGCCCCGAACTCTCATCGGGACAAGGTTTTATAGGAAATGGGGGCAAATGTCGGGGTGTCCATCTGGGTAAGCATCTAATTGAATGGCTAGTGTAAGGCAACAGGTAGGCGCTCTGAAGCAAGACCCTATACAATCACAAACGGTCCCAAAGTACATCTGAAACAATCAGACTAATCTTTAACTGTTGCTAGGAAGTAGCTAGGGGGTAACTCTGGGGTACGGGCCAAGGACAAGCCATGGGGTCCCTTCCTGGTACTTGGGTGCAGCTGAGGTTCGGCTGCAAGTCAAGTTCTCAGGCTTTTTTCCATTAAGATGGAGGCCGATCCCAAAATAGAGTAGGTTTGGCCTCTCAACCACATGAGAAAAATGACTTGGGGAGGGTGTTTTGAGGGTATGGCCCATCACGGTGGGGAAGGCACTGGGCAGGATCGGGGGGGGGGATTGGTCACACCGCACACAGTCAGGAAGTGGGGAGATAAATGCTAACGGTCAGCTCATCTCCTTTCCACCCCGTCAGGTACCCCAGGCCGTGGGATTGTGCCACCCACGAGCCAGTTGGGCCTTCCCTGTTCAGTTAACACCCTCACAGGCGGGTCCAGGGGTGTCTCCCCCAGGTAATTCCAGATCCAATCAAGGCCACAGAGAAGATGGGCAGCCCAGGGCTTGCGGGGCACGAAGGTTGTTATTAATTTATTGTGCCTCCTCATACGTGGATATAGACAGGGTGTGGTGGTGAACGCTGGTGATCTGAGCACCAGGGAGACTGAGGAAGGAAGACTGTGAGTCCCAGACGACCAGCCTGGGTTGCCTACATAGACTTTTATCTTAGAAACAAAAGCAAAAAACAAAAACAAAAACCAATCCGCAAATAAACCCCCAAACCTCTCCTTTCCCCTGGCACATATTGCTCTCAGGGGCCCCCAGGATGGCGCTGGCTAAACCTGCTTGTCTCTAAGCCCCTCGGGGAAGGTATTTGGCACAGCAGATCCCAATTCACAAATATTTGCTCAGTGAGTAGAGGTTCACGGTGGTGGTTTGTGAAACGGTTGTGAAACCCTGGCAGCGGCTGACTGCTCCGCAACTGAGATCTGTCCACAAACTGTTCTAGTCTCCCCACAAAACTGAAAGACTGAGTAGGTGGATGGAATGGGGTCTACAGAGAAACTGAGGCACATGCGTGAGTATATAAAACAAAAGCCATCAGAATTGTGGGGATAGGAGCCGAATCTAACATATATATATATATATATATATATATATATATATATATATATATATATATATATATACATATATATGCTTTTATATATATATATAAAATAAATATATATGATTTATTTATTTATTATATGTAAGTACACTGCAGCTGTCTGAGGGCATCAGATCTCATTATGGATAGTTGTGAGCCACCATGTGGTTGCTAGGATTTGAGTTCAGGACCTTCGGAAGGGCAGTCAGTGCTCTTAACCGCTGAGCCACCTCTCCAGCCCTGCTTTGCTATAGTTTAAGAGAAAAAGCAAACTATGGGGATGGGGGTGTGTGTGGTGCAATCTGCCGCTGTCCGAGTTAGGAGGAGAGCAAAGCATTTTGTCGTAGAATCTGAAACCTCTCAGCAGCACACAAGTCCCTACAGACTTGGGTGGCCTCTAGGGAAGGAGACAGAGCCCCTCGATGCCCAACCAATCAAATAGGTTTCTGATCAGAAATGAAATGATTTCTTAAATGTGCTACATTTTATATTCATTCACTCATTCATTCATTCATTTATTCGTTCATTCAGCGTACATCAGGGGCACACATGCTACCTGGCACCCAAAGGTCAGAGGGCAACTTGAAGGAGCTGGTCGGTCAGTTACTTCCACCTTGTGGACTCCAGGGATTGAATTCAGGCCCTCAGACTTCGTGGTAGGTAAGCACATTTACCTGCTGGGCCATCCGCATGGTTTTCAAAAAGTAAATAGTTTGAAGCTGGGTATAATGGAGTACAGCTTTAATCCCAGCACTTAGGAGAAAGAGGCAACCAGCTCTCTGTGAATTTGGGGCCAGTTTGAGTAGGAGCAAGTTCCAGGCCAATTGTGGCTACATAATGAAACTCTTGTCTTTTAAAAAAAATGTTTTTAATAATTTAAAACTAATTTTATTTTAGGTTTTTAAATTTTTGTTTCCGATGGACAGTGGTGGTGACGCCTTTAATCCCAGCACTTGGGAGGCAGAGGCAGGCGGATTTCTGAGTTCGAGGCCAGCCTGGTCTACAGAGTGAGTTCCAGGATAGCCAGGGCTACACAGAGAAACCCTATCTCGAAAAAACAAAAATAAAAAGGAAAAAAAATTGGTTTCATGTGTATAGGCATCTCACCTGAGTATATGTAAATGTGTTACACATGTGTCACTGGCTACGGGGGCAGGAGGAAGGTATCGGATTCCTGGAACTGGAGTTACAGACAGTTGTGAGCCACCACATGGGTGCTGGGAACTGAACCCTGGTCCTCTGAAAGTATAGCAAGTGCTCCTAACTGCTCAGCCATCTCTCCAGCCTCCGATGTTTGGTTTTAAAACAAATATACTGGGCTGGAGAGATGGCTCAGAGGTTAAGAGCACTGACTGCTCTTCCCGAGGTCCTGAGTTCAATTCCCAGCCACCACATGGTGGCTCACAACCGTCTGTAATGGGATCTGATGCCTTCTTCTGGTGTGTCTGAAGACAGCAATGGTGGTGTACTCATGTGCATTAAATAAATAAATAAATCTTAAAAAAAAATATACCTGCCTCTTGAATGCATTGGGTCTCAGTTCAATATGCAACACTGCAATATATATATATTTTTTTTTCCTACTGTGCTTTATGATTGTCAGGCAAAACCTCCACCCCTCTAAGTTGGCTCAGATGAAGACATTGTCAATACCACAGTTCAAGTTTACATTTGGGAGACATCTCAAAAGAAGACCACATGGGGGTCAGGGCACTGAAGAGATGGTGTGGGATTTAAAAGCTCTTGCAGAGGTTTTGGGTTTGGCCCCCAGCACCCACACGGTGGCCCACAACCATCTGTAACTCCAGTTCCAAGGGATCTGATGGTCTCTTCTGGCCTCCATTAGCACCAGACACACACGCAAAACAAAAAATAAAAAGAAAATTCCCGGGGCTGGAGAGATGGCTCAGCGGTTAAGAGCACAGACTGCTCTTCTGAAGGTCCTGAGTTCAAATCCCAGCAACTACATGGTGGCTCACAACCATCCACCAAGTGATCTAACGCCCTCTTCTGGTGTGTCTAAATACCAGCTGCAGTGTACTTACAAATAATAATAAGCAAATCTTTAAAATAAATAAAAAAGACCCAGAAGGGAGGAGAGCTGAGGCACTGTTGCAGGCAGTAGGCTTGAGTATTACAAGGCTGAAATGTCCTGGGATGAACTTTCTTTTCCCACGGGTCTCAAAGCTGCCCCCCAAGGGGCAGACACATTCAACAGTCAGCTGGCAGGGGGCGCTGGCTTTTTATGAACGAGGGCCTTTTGCTGTCTCTGAAGCATTCAGAGCTAGACCGTCCTGCCAGCAGGGCCCAAGACGGCCGGCCGATGAGCCAAGGAAGGCCACAGGAGTCAAGTGGCTCTGTCTGGATGCTCTCCAGCCACCCACAGATGGGGGACGGGGACAGCGCCTGCCTGCTCTGGTTCTGAGAAGCATGAGCTCAGACACTCCAACTCCAAACTCCAGGCTCAGTGGTCTCATCTTCCTGATCATTTGCAGGTAAATAATCCACCGTAGTATGTGGAATTAGCCTCCCCTGCCTAGCTGCCTCCAGACTGCCACCTAGAGGCGGTGTGGCTAACGGGGGCTGTGAAGGGGCCCCTGTAGATTCTCCCGTGGGATAAGGAGGCCAAGAAAGGTCAAATATAACCAACAGCAAACCAGGGCACGCCAAGTCTCTGCTGCCCATCTCGGCAGTAGGAGTGAGCTCTCCTCTCCTCCGGGCAAGGGTTTGAGGGCACCACCATACTCAAGTGCTTTGTCTGGTTTTGCCTTTCCTGAGACAAGGTTTCATCCTTACCAGGCTAGCCTCAGACTTGCTGTGTAGCAAAGGATGATGATTGTTAATCCTCCGGCCTCCACCTCCTGGCTGGGATTTAAGGCTTGTGCCACTCACTGCGCTGAGTTTTCTGGGTTGCTGAGGAGGGAAGAGTAGGCTCGTGGGCGTGTGATGCGAATACGGCCAACCAAGCCAGATCCTGAGCCTCCTGCAGGAGATGAGGTTATAGGAAAGGGCGTGCGTGCCCAGCTCACTCAGGCTTCGTGCTGTCCTACTATGTGCTGAGCACAGAGGGAACTGACAACCTGTCCTCCCTCAAAAGAAGCATCCTGAAGCTGGACCTGGATAGATGGATGGCTCGAGGGTGAGGGAGGGAGTGTTCTGGGAGGGACCTGATAGGGGAGTCAGGATGAGGGGTGGGGTGTTTGTGGTCCCCCTTTTTCAAATGTCATAGAAAACATTAAGGTGGAAAAAGAGACACACAATAAAAAACTGTGGGCGAGGCATAAGTGGGATGCACAGGGCTCTTGAATCAGACTTAAAGAGCCCAGCTATGCCACTCCCTGGCTATGTGACTCAGACAAAGTTCCTTACCCTCTCTGAGGCTCCATCTAGGTACAGAAGGTGGATGGATGGACGAAGGAACCTTCCCGGCAGTGAGGACCATTCTCAGAAAAAAATAAATGGAGGGAAAAAAAATTGATCTTGCCCACGCTATACCTTAGAAAAGTAAGCATCAGGTTAGTGATTCCAAGGAGGTAGGAGCCTGCGCCTCAGGAGTCAGAGGAAGCAGGCAGCATGGCACTAGAGGGAAGACACACCAGCCTCTGTGGCTATTTTAACATCTCAGAGGTACCTGCTGCGCACCCCTTTCAACAGCCTCCTGTCTGCAGCGGTGGAATTGCTGGCTGACCCTAAGGCTGCTTGCTGCAGACTGTATGCTGGTGCCAACATGGCACCCATGAACTCACCCATGGTGAGTGCACACCACTCTGGGGCAGGTCCTTCTCTAGCCAGGGTGGGGAGGAAGGACCTCGCCAAGTCAACATCTTATCTGGACAAGTCTGGGAAACACAGACATTGACCTCTGGGAACCTCCTGGCAGGGAGGGGAATGGTTACAAGCATTTTGAGCAAACAAGGCATTCCCCAGGTCTCTGCCTACACCCTGGGGAAATCCTTACCCAGAACTCCACAGATTCCCTAGGGAAATAATTACCAGTCTTCACCGTAGCATTCTTAGAAGCAAATCATTGAAAGCACCACATGCCCTCGATCTACAGTGAGGAAGCAATCCTGTCTCCGTAGAATGGGCTGCAGGAGTGAACACACTATACCACAGCCAGACGCCCACTGCACTGACTGAAGACCGTAAGTGTAGGTATAATAAAAGCAAGCTGTAGCTGGACTCGGTGGTACAGGCCTGTAATCTCAGGATGTGGGAAGTGGAGGCAGGTGGATCAGGAGTTCAGAGCTAGCCTTGGGCTATGAGGCAAATTTGAGTCCAGCCAGAGCTAACCACAGGATGCCCATGTGAGGAAGGATATGCGTCCCAATCTCCAGATGCCATGGTAATCCCGGTGAGGGAGCCCATGTCCATAATCCCACTGTGCACGTTGGGGTTCTGAGTCACATGATTAAAAATTTTAAATCCTAACCGCTGAGGAGAGAAGACAGGGGAGACTTGGTGGGGGGTGGGGGGAAGAAGGGAGAGCAGTTAGGGGTATGAGGGTTTAAGGAACCAGATCTCAGTCCCAGGAGAGGGTGGACCAAAAGCCATGGACCCACAGCCAGTCCCAGCCTACCAGCTCTCCTCCTGCCACTGGTAACGCCTTCTTTTTTTTTTTTTAAAGATTTATTTATTTATTATATGTAAGTACACTGTAGCTATCTTCAGACACTCCAGAAGAGGGAGTCAGATCTCATTACAGATGGTTGTGAGCCACCATGTGGTTGTGGGATTTGAACTCAGGACCTTCAGAAGAACAGTCGGTGCTCTTAACCACTGAGCCATCTCTCCAGTCCCCTAGTAACTTCTTATAACTGGCAGGACTCTCCCATCATTTTTGCTATCTTTGCTCCCACAGCTGAGCAATTGCAAGTCTCCTCCTCTCTCCACTTTTTCTCTCTGCTTCTCTTTGTCCCCTGAGAGGAAGTCATGACAGACTCTGCCCCCCCCCCATGCTTCTGACAATTCTCTCTTCTTTTGTTTGTTTGTTTGGTTTGGTTTTTTGAGACAGGGTTTCTCTGTATAGCCCTGGCTGTCCTGGAACTCACTCTGTAGACCAGGCTGGCCTCGAACTCAGGAATCCGCCTGCCTCTGCCTCCCAAGTGCTGGGATTAAAGGCCTGCGCCACCACTGCCCAGCCTCTGACAATTCTCTCTTATCTCCAATAAAAACCTTCTCCTTAATCATGGAGTGGCTAAGTTAGGTGGTTTCTTTATTGTGCCCCTCAAAAGCAAGGGGCACAGGCAGGGACCAAAGTGTGGCCATCCCAGAACAGCCCTGGGCTGCCCCTCCTTGGACCACACCTCCGCCTCAGTCCCAGTAGGGTGTGCAATCTTGTTTCCAGAACTTGGCTTCCACACAAAGCCTCCAGTCAGACTCTGTCTCCCTGACTCTTATCTCTGAAAACGCCCACCCTAGAACTGAATGATCCCTTTGAAGTCACTTCAGAGTCTTCTGCACCTTCCACACCCTGTCGCCTCAGATGTGTGTACTTGGACCAAGGTCGGCCAACAGCTAGTGGGCTCTTCTAGTCGCTTTTTAATCTCTGATCTGGTGACCTTGCTCTGTTGCCTTCCTTAGAACCTGCTCTGTTCAACTGAAAGGGACATTGGGGCAGGGCATTTGCCTGGCTTCTGAGAGTTCCTAGGGTTGACCCTAGCACTCCAACAGATGACAGACAGACAGACAGACAGACAGACAGACAGACAGACAGCCAGCAAAAGAGACCTGCTCTGACCAGGGTTACTACTCTTGGGATGTAAAGGCATAAGTGTGGTCTGGTGATGATTCTGCGGGTAAAAGTACTTGCTACTGAAGCTTCCCCGGAACCCAGATAAGGGTAGAAGGAACGAACTGACTCCACAGGCCTCTGACCTCCTCAGTCCTGTAGTACACTCACACGCTTACAAACACACCCACACACAGCACACAGGCATAGCACACACGCACTCTCTCACACATACATATTCACACTCACCCACACAGCTCACACACTCAGATACCACACATGCACTCTCTCTCATACACACACACCGCACACACTCAGATACCACACATACACTCTCTCTCTCTCTCTCTCTCTGACACACATACCACACCACATGTACTCTCTCACATATACGTACACACCATACCACAAACACTCTCATATACCACACACACTCTCTCACACAAACACACACAGACATATACATACTCTCTCTCTCTCACACACACACACCACACCACATGTACTCTCTCACACATACATACACACCATACCACACACACTCTCACACTCTCATATACCACACACACTCTCTCACACACATATACATTCTCTTTCGCTCTCTCTCTCTCTCTCTCTCTCTCTCACACACACACACACACACACACACACACACACACACACCAGCAATGGCAGAATCTACTAAACTGCACCTGCCCCATGATGAAGCAGGTCACTCTTGGGGCCACACCAAAGGGAAATGAGTTTTAGTGGCAGCCAAATGACATGCAGAAAGACTGCTGTGGCAGCACACACTCTAGTCTTTGACTGTCAGACCATGACTATGTGGCAGAGACAGGCAGATCTCAGGCAGCCAGGGCCGTACAGTGAGGCTATGCTTAGAAATAAAAATATAAACACATACGAGAGAGTGGAGGCAGGGTATATCAAAGTAAAAGCATTCCCAATGCCCAAACTCTAAGTACAACACACACACACACACACACACACACACCCTCAGCAGAACGGACAAACATACAGGGTTTATATAATGAAATTCTGCTCACCTCTGACAGAGCTGAGTCACTATATGAGTCACAGGACAGTATCAAAAACAGCTGAAGTAGCCAGACATGGTCCTCCGTGACGCATTCACGATTCTGTGCAGGAGAAATTCACGAAAGTGCACACCCCGTGAAGCAGTGAGGGACGGACTGGGAAGGCCATGTAAATGTTCTGTATTTTGGCCTGAGTGGGGGATTCATGTAAAAATTCATGGAGACTCAGCTGCATTTGTATCTTAGCTACCGCGTGTGAAGTTGTGTCTAAAACAATTCTATTAAAAGCTTAGCGATGTTTGCTTCTCCAACCAACCACTTGGCTTTCCAGACTTATCCTCAGAGGTGATATGTCCACCTAGAGACGACCTCTGACCCTGATGCTGGCAGTTCTGCCCCAAAGCACAGGCAGGAACTTTCCAAACTAGTGAACGAGTTATATGGCCTTTTGTCGACTCCTCATTCCTGGATAATTGCACGTGGGATAGAATCTGGTCTGTGGCCCATGCTGTAGTCAGAATGTGAATTGTCCCCCTCTGGCTCATGTTCATGTGACATGCTTCTCTCTCTCTCTCTCTCTCTCATTGTCCCCCTCTGGCTCATGTTCATGTGACATGCTTCTCTCTCTCTCTCTCTCTCTCTCTCATTGTCCCCCTCTGGCTCATGTTCATGTGACATGCTTCTCTCTCTCTCTCTCTCTCTCTTCCCCTCTCTGCTCCGTCCCAGTTTCTCAGGGTCAGGTCATCTGCTGGCCACGTTCTGCCTGCTGCTTTCGCCTCTAGCTAATCTCTTGTATCTACAATAAAAACCTTCCCAATAACCATACTATAGAGTGGTCATGTAGTCAGTTTATACAATGGAATCTTTAGGAGGTGGAGTCTCGCTGGAGGAAGGCTTTACAGACTGGCATTGCTTCCTGGTCACCACTCGGCCTCCTGACTGTGGATGTGGTATGATCAGCTTCCTGTTCCTGTTGCCATGTCTTCTTACTAGGGTGGACTGTGTTCCTCCAAGACTGTGAGCCAAAATAAAACCTTTCTTCCTCAAGTTACCTCTTTCAAGAGTATTCTATCACAACAACAGGAAAGTAAAGAATACAGCCACTTTTCGTTGAAAGGTACTCCGCAGCCTAGTTGCTGGAGGTGGATATAGAGTGCTCTAGTGCCGTAGAGACCACTAATATTTTAACACAACAGCAACAGGCAGTCTGGCTTAGTACCACCCACCAGAGAGATAAGGCAGGAAGAGCCAGGAGGTTGCGGTGAAGTGGAAAGTTCTGGTTTCTTTGGAAAGTCTTTTATGTCAAATGATGTTTTCCTGGGGCACATAGATGAAAGGAGGTTTTGCTAAAGCAAACACGGGAAAGGATGTGTGTGTGTGTGTGTGTGTCTGTGTGTGTGTGTGTGATACATACAGATGGTGGAAAACGCTGGATGATATTGGTACCTGGCCATTCCTTACTGGTCATCATTTGTCATGACTTCATAGAAAGACACACACCAAAAAACTTCTGGTGGTGTTCTACCACTCAGCCAACTGGCAGAGTGAAGTGGAAGTTTCTGGATATGTCAGACTTGCTGAGGCAAGACCCATGGGAAGACTGATGTTAGGAGGGAGTATAAACAGGACAGTGGGGGGCTGGAGAGATGGTTCAGCGGTTAAGAGCACTGACTGCTCTTCTAAAGGTCCTGAGTTCAAATCCCAGCAAGCAACTCACATGGTGGTTCACAACCATCTGTAATGAGATCTGACGACTTCTTCTGGAGTGTCTGAAGACAGTGTACTTACATATAAATAATAAATCTTTTTTAAAATGACAGAGATGGTGGGCTTACATAGCTAGCCCTGAACTGAACTGCTGATATCCTGACAACGTAGATTGGATTTGCTCCAAAGAACTACTTCTAAACAGGTCTACTTCCCCTGTATCCTAATAATCTTTCTTTTCCACTACCTCTGAAGGCTGGTGGGCTAGAAGAGAGGTTAAAGCATGTAAGAACCCCTATTAAAAATAAGTTTTTGGCCGGGCAGTGGTGGCGCACGCCTTTAATCCCAGCACTTGGGAGGCAGAGGCAGGCGGATTTCTGAGTTCGAGGCCAGCCTGGTCTACAAAGTGAGTTCCAGGACAGCCAGGGCTATACAGAGAAACCCTGCCTCGAAAAAAAAAAGAAAAAAAATAAGTTTTTGAAGCCCGGCGGTGGTGGCACACACCTTTAATCCTAGCACTTGGGAGGCAGAGGCAGGAGAATTTCTGAGTTCGAGGTCTACAAAGTGAGGTCCAGGACAGCCAGGGCTACACAGAGAAACCCTGTCTCGAAAAACAAAAAAAAAATTAAAAAAAAAAAGTTTTTGAGCCAGGCAGTAGTGATGAATGTCTTTAATCCCATCACTTGGGAGGCAGAGGCAGGAAATTTGAGTTTGAGGCCAGTCTGATCTACAGAGTGAATTCCAGGACAGCCAGAGCTACACAGAGAAACCCTGTTTCAAAAAAAAAACCAACTTTTTTTTTTTTGAAAAGTCCAAGCCAACACTGAGGCACCACGGATGCTAGCTGTGTAGGGTATTGTAAGAGTCACCCAGTACAATAAACTAAAACACTTGCTGTGAACTATCAAGATGGCTCAGTGGGTAAGGGCACACTGAGGCCTAATATGAATTTTATCCTAGAACCCACAGAATGGAAGGAAAAAGTGTTTTCCTGCCTGGTGTCCTCTCATTTCCACACAGAAATAGCTTCAAGTGCCCCTAATCCCTGAGTCATTGCTCCAGCCCCTGGACACACTTATAAGCTTAATATTTGTGTATTCATTTAGAATGTCCACAGAAGGTGGGTGTGGTGGCACATGCCTTTAACTCCAGTACTCAGGGGGCAGAGGCAGGTGGATTGCTACACACACACACACACACACACACACACACACACCACACAAAACATGTCATGATTGGCTGGAGAAATGGCTCAGCAGTTAGGAACACCAACTGCTCTTCCAAAGGTCCCGAGTTCAAATCCCAGCACCCACATGGTGCCTCACAGCCATCCATAACAAGATCTGGCACCTTCTTCTGGAGTGTCTGAAGACAGCTACTGTGTAATTACATATAATAAATAAATCTTAAAGAAAATGTTTTTTTTTTAAAAAAAAAAAAGAGTCATGAAAAACTAAAGAAGAAAGAAAGAAGAATAGATATCCACAGAGGTGAGGTAACGAGAGGGTGGCTATCGCGGAGGAAACAGGTAACCTCTTTGTAGGTTGTTAGCCAGTGGAGCCCCATACACCCTAAATAACATTAAAGGGTATTGTCAATGCTCTCCAATACCCTCTAGTACTTGACAGTAAAAGCCTGTTGCTGAAGTTGCCACAGACTTGATTCGGAAAGGGGAAGGGTCCTGATCGGGAAGCTTTACCCCTACAGGCTGGAAGGTGCTGTGCATACTCCGAGAGGAAAGCAGTCACCAATGTCACCCAGCCTGACAACCCTGCCAGCTACAACAACCTGTTGACAAGTTATGTCCTCTGGGGCAAGAATGACCAGGCTGTTAGGAAAGTAACTAATCGCTTTTAAAAATTGGGTTGAAAGCTGACTCCACAAGATGGAATCCATTCCTGGGCTTAATTAATCGTTCAATGAGGCCGGGAACCCATGGAGAGATAGATTGTGGGCCTAGGGGGAAAGTGCTATTATTCTGCTAAAGGGACGTAGCAATAAAATGACTCCTAATGATTTGTTGCTGGTCCCACAGATCACGGCTCGACTCTCATAGAGAACCTTCTTTTTCTGCAGTTGAAGGCTATTAACACGCAAACGTGCACTGGCTAATATTCAGAGAATACAGGACATTAGAATAGTAGCTTTGATTGGGAGGTCGACATCACCATCCCTCCCCGGGGCTCAGGATCTATGCGGAAGAGGGGGCTGGAAGATTTTAAGAGCAGAGGCAGTAGATGACTTCAAAGAAGCAGCATTTTGTAGACTTGTGCAACAAGGCAGGTGCACACGTGAGCTCAGAGACCACGAAAGCACGCACAAGAGCTGCACAAACTCTAGTCAGGCAAGATCTCGGCATGAAGGAGGGGAAGCAAGCATTAAGTTCCACCCCTAGCTCACCAATCGGAGGGTCTATTGGCATTTGATTGCCACTGGGGGAGGGAAAGTCAGTTTTTTCTCAATGGAGTGGACTCCAGAGCAGACCCCACGCACAGGAGTAGCTGGCCAGCACAAACTGGATTCACTAGTGTAAGAAAAAAAGAATCTGGACAGGTAGTGGTGGAACACGCCTACAATCCCAGCACTTGGGAGGCAGAGATAGGCGGATCTCTGAGTTTGAGGCCAGCCTGGTCTACAGAGTGAGTTCCAGGACAGCCAGGGCTACACAGAGAAACCCTGTCTGGAAAAAGAAAAAAAGAAAAATCTGGACAGGATGGCACACACCTTTAATCCCAGCACTTAGGAGACAAAGGCACGACAGTCTCTGAGTTCGAAGCCAGCCTGGTCTATGTGGTGAATTTGAGACCAGGCAGGGCTACATAGAGAGATTCTGTTTCAGAACAACAAACAACAGCTATAACCCTCTGAACTTGGTTGGGGATAAGTAGCATTTCCTAGTTTGTCTTCTGTCTGCCTAAAATCACCCTCTATTGTCCTAAAGGACAAACTGAAGGTCACCCACGTGTCATGGATGAGAGTTTCTACCAGTACTGGCCTGATATCAACCCACACTGTGCAATAGTGACTTTCTCACTGCTGTGACCAGATAACCTGACAAGAAGCCATTCACATGCTAGACATGGTGGTGCGTACCTTTAGCCCCGGCACTTGGGAGGCAGGGGCAGTGGATCTGAGCTGCAAGAAACCCTTTTTACTGATTGTCAGGCAGTTCTGTCTCAGCAATGCGAGAAGTAAGGAACACACTCTCTGCATTTTACAGTCGCATTTGTAACTCAAAATACAACCCATAATTAAGGATCATTTGTGTGTTTGTTTTTATTTTCTGAGACAGGGCTTCTCTGTGTAGCCCTGGCTGTCCTGGAACTCACTCTGTAGACCAGGCTAGCCTCCATCTCAGAAATCCGCCTGCCTCTGCTGGGATTAAAGGTATGCACCACCACCGCCCGGTTCATAAATACGGATTTCTAAACCAGTTCTCAACTTAACTGCTTCCTTCTTCTGAAACCTTTAGCTGTTACACAGCCGAACATATCTTCTTTGCAAACCTTGGCTCTCTATGCCAACCCCTCGCAGTGGCCTCAGAGTGTGGGCAATGTCTTATATGCCAGGGTGTCTGTGCTGTCTCCGCAACACAAGGGCTATCTGCATGCCAGACGCACTTTATTATGTCATATGAATTAGGCCCTGTGAAGGTGATCTACCACATCAGAGGGCCTGAGCAGGAAGGACAGTGGGAACTCCCTCAGGCTCTTTGCACATCCATGAGATCTAAAGGTCAGACTCGTCCGTTCTTAGTGGCTCTGCCTTCAGGGAAGTAGGTGGCGTTAGGCTAGGAGGCTCCGCCAAGGACAGCAAACACAGCACCGCACACCACAGCCCATAGAACATTTATTTCTCAGAGAGAAAATAAGACGTCATATTATGGTAGGTAAAATTAACTCTTGTATTCTTTACAGGCATAGGTTTTTCTGTTTATTACCTCTCTTATAACCATCTGATATAAACAATTCTAGAAGGCAAATAAAGTCACTTTCTACAATAAATAGAGCATTGTGTGCTTCACAGCAGACCAGACAGAGACACGAGGCCCTGTGCCACAGCAGGATCTGAGCCGCATCCTGTCCTAAAAGAGCAGTTTTTAAGTGGGACTCCGGAGAGAGGGAAGGATTCTGAGACTGAGAAATAGAGACAGAGTGTTGGGAGAAGAAGACGGGGGAGGGGGGGGAAGCCCCGAGATCTTGACACAGGTTTAGACAAGAGTCAGAGTCCACAGCTGACCAGCTACCTGGGGAGAGGGGGATGAGTCGGCTCCTTTGACTAGACTGCACGGCGTGGCCGCACAATGGAGGGTTCCGGTAATGGAGAGTGTGTGCCTGAATAACTTACAACAGTATCTTACAGTTATATACACCACACCCTGTCCCAGTCGTGGCTGCGCTGTTCACTGGACAGAATCTGGCCCTTTCAGTGAGTTTTGTTGGTTCCCTTTTAAACTCTGGCTCATGTCCCAAATGTGTAAGAAGTTGGCGGTTGGTTGGTTGTATTTTTTTTTAAAAGTCTGACTATGTAAAAATGGCAGTGATCTCCCCAGGGACTTCGTTTTTTGCCCAAAACTCCCCTATGAAAAAATTTAAAACAATTAAAAATAACATCAAGGTAGAAATGAACATGGCAGCTGGCGGTCTGCAAACCCGCCTGCGACTTTGGTGCTTGGAGGTGACCAGAGATGTCGAGAGCAGGAGCCTGAGGGCTGCGTCGGTTTGCCAGCCAGTCAGCTTTCTGCATTCACAGGGTTTTTTTCCTTCCTTTTTGAGGGGAGGAGGCTGAGGAGGTGAAGGTGGAGAAGAGGTTGAAGGCAGGAGATGAAGGAAAAGAGCTGTGTTCCCTGCTCTGGGAGGCAGGAGCAGCAAACCCAGAGGGAGGGTGCGGGAGGGCAGCGCCGTGCCGCCTGCGGTGATGGTGACATGCTGATGCAGTAAGGCTTAAGGCTGCTGCAGGAGGAGAGAAGCCCACGGAGGGGAGGGGCAGCAGCACGCCCGCCAAAGGGCACGTGCACCCCAATATCCATCCAGCCTGTGCGAGGGGAAGGGCGGGAACCCAGCCCATCCGCAGGTCGTGTGCGTGCGGCTGGCCTTGGCACAAGTGAGCTTCTGTGAGTGTGGGGAAGGGTCCTTACAAGTGGGGTGGCCTCTGCCTGGGGCTCAAGCGCCTGGTGGACATCCATCTAATGTAGCAGCTGGCCAGGAAGGAAATGGAACATCAAAGAAAAAGATCAATTTGGTGATGCTGCTGTCAGTTTGGCACAAGGGAAAGAGGAGAGCAACGAGGGAAGGGAGAGCCTGGGCTGGATGTGGGAGATGAGATGAGGTGCGAGCATGGGTGACGTGGGGAGAGGGAAGCTCTGTGGGTTCCCAAGGGACCCTGGCACATCTCTGGGATCAGTGTCAGGACCTTGCCTGCCCTGAGGTATGGTTAGGTGGGAGAGGCATGGAGGGAGTCAGCTGGCCCCAGAAAAGCAGCCTAGGCCCTCTTGCCTTGTGGGCCAGGTCTATCTCCCTGGCTGGCTAAGACTCTCGGCTGTTTCTACTTCTAAGTGGTTCTTCAGTGGAATATCCCCAGGGACCTCGGGTGGGAGTTTTTGGCACACAGCAGCCCTCCAGGGGAACCACATGATTGGTCAATATTGGAGACCCAGTCCAGTCAGGGCCTGCCTTAGAAAGAAGCTGCCGGCCATACACATGGCAGGGGCAGAAGAGGTTTCTCATGCCTCAGGGTCAGAGGAGAGGCAATGAAGGCAGACACAGGCCCAGCTCCACTCTTACAGGTAGCTGGAGGTAACGAAGGAGTGGGACCCACGCACTCGGCTCAGGTGGATCATAGCGCGGTCATAGGCCACCTGGACTGACTTCCGGATGCTGGTCTTGCGGCCTTCTAGCATCTTGAGCTTGTCCACAGTGTCCTCCACACCCAGGGGCAGGACTTTGTCCTTTGGAAGCCACTGCCTGAAATGCAAGCAGAGCTGGGATGCAGGGGATGCAGCGGCGTTGGTCCTGCAGGGCCTCAGAACCAGCTCCCAGGGCGGGCCAGCTCGCGGGGAGTGGAGAGCTGAGCCTCAGGCTCGGACAGTTCTATTGCCAGCAACTCTACATCCTTTCCACAGATATGGGTGACAACCCTTTACTAGCCACAGGCTTCCAAGCCCCTCATAAAGGACACCACACTGCCCAGACTCCCTCGGGACTGGGCAGCCTTTCCCTTAGCCTGGAGGGTCCTTTTCGGCCTTTAGCTTAATCTCTCTCGGATAACTAGCTGGTATTGGAGCTGTCTACCCAAGATCATGCCCGTCCCCAGGATTGGGTGACACTTAGTAACTGATGGCTTAAGGGTACAGAGATCTGCAATTCCTAAAAGCTCTCCTGAGCTCTACAGAGGAAGACCGGGGCCTGTACTCTAAGTAGGCCGCCCTGTGCCGTAGGCTGTAGCCCTTATCCTGGGGCTTTCTGATGAAGGTCTCCTCCTGCAAAGCCCCCCAAGGAGGCCACTCCACTAAGCACCACTGGCTAGTGTCCTTAGGAACCGCCGCAAGCAGCAGCCTCCCCCCACGGGCTGTCGCTCACCAGGTTCTCTTGTTGTCAAAGAAGAGGACAAGAAAAAGCCTCTCTCCAGCCTCCGCCTGCCTCTGCTCGCCCAGCTTCAGCACGTCCAGTGGGGGGACAGGGATGGGGACACCGTTGTGCAGGAGGCCCTCCCGGGGCATCTTGGGATCGATGATCTGAAGGCGGAAGAGGAGACAGGCCCTGAGCAGGGGAGGGTAGGAGAGCTACAGGCTCAACTGTCAAGGCATCGGACACCACGGCATGCTGGGGTCTGGTTCTCCACGTAACCAGGGATGGGGAGGCTGGCATGGGTTGCCAGCACCCCAAAGTAGAGATCTTAACTGTGCAATCGATCCTTCGGAGGAAAGGACCTGATCATTAGGCTGCGGAGGGCTGAGCAGGCCATCTGGATATGGTAGCAGAGAAGCAAACTCTTACAACGTCTGCTAGAAGGGACTCCGGGTACTCCCCTGGCTGTCCTCTCCTAATTAACTCCAGGACTCAGGGCCTTGCTCAACTGGGCACCTAGGCTGTGACCACAGAGAAAGCTCAGCCGGGCAGCAGAGACAGCGTTACTTCTGTGTAACAGGCTCTGGCCACCTCGAGGCGAGTGGGGCCAGATACCTCTGTGGTAAAATTGGAAGAGACAGAAAGACAGCTGAAAGGGTCGGGGTTTGAGGGGGAAAACCAAAGCTGCCACCACCAGAGGAACTAATCTCCAGGAGACCAGGCCCCTCTGATTCAGCAGGCGTGTCACCAACAGCCAGCAGCTCTCCAGGTCTGTGTAGCACTTTCTGTTCCTAAGGCTCTTAACTATCCACACACCATCTCGCTTCAATCTCCTGTGGCCGGAAGCCCGACAGGTGTTGGCGGACAGGGAGACATCGGCACAGGAGGATGGGAACTGTGGAAACTGTGGCTGGGACAGAGACCAGCTGCCCTGGAGCGTCCACTGTCATCTGGCTTTGGGCCTGAGCTTCACGCAGCCTCCAACCCAGCCCGGCTCCAAGAGCAGCTCATGACCTCTGTGCACAAAGGCTAGAGAGATGTGGAAACTGACTGAGGAGGAGCCTTCTCTAGAGACAGAGCAATCTTAATTTTCACATCCTGCCCCAGAGACCTCTGCTCATTTACCTGGTCATCTGCCAGCACCCCCATGTCCTTCCAAGGTCAGCCACTAAAAGAGGCGCTCTGCTGAGAGCGTTTACTCGGAGGTGCTGAGAGGAGGCTCAACAGAGAGCACTGGCTGCTGTTCCAGAAGACCCAAGTTCAGCTCCTAGTACCCACAGGGTGGCTCCCAACCTTCTGCAACTCGAGTTCCAGGTGACTCTGACACTTTCTGACCCCTCATCCCCGGGCATCAAACGTGTGTGGTGCACAAACAAACATCCGTACATATAAGCAATACAACTCATATACATACACATTAAATAAATAAATCTAAACAAATTTCTTAAAGACTAAGAAAGAACTAAGATTAAGTCATTCTAAGAAAGAACGACTTCTGGCCCACCCCTGAGCTATGTAGTAGTTGAAATTGTCTCCCAGGCTGCCTGTCACTCTTCCTGGGAATGAAGCTGAAGATCTAATGAGACAATAGAGACAGTTCTAAGCCTCCCCAGCTACTGAAGGAAGGGGGGTGGGGGGGAGGCGCGGCCCTGCTGTCTCCACCTGCGGCTGTCAGGAAGAGCCTGGGAGACCCGGAGGATGAGCGCTGAGGACAGCTGCACATGGCCCTCCACCCAAGGAGCACGAGGCTGGCCTACAGAGCGTGGACAGGAAGCTAGCGGTAAGGTCCGACACAGCGTGCAGCCAGTGTGCACACACACCACGACTGCAGTGCATGAACACAAACAGTGCCAATATCAGTCCATATGCTACAAAGGGGCGGGTACACTGCCCCTCCCCCCTTTTCTGTTCTTCCAAATCTCCTGTAATGTACGCATTACTTTTGCAGAAGCGAAACAAAATTCACACACCCCCCCCAGTATAACATGCACAGTGGACATGCACAGAAATAATATGCACATGTGCAGGCCATGCACCAAAATAAAAGCACAGGTTGTGTTCAGGTGGTGATTGGATTTCTTCTTTGTAGTCTTTTGTTTTGTTTGGTGTGAGACAGGATCTCGCTATGCAGCCCTAGCTGTTCCGGGACTATTTAGACCATATTGGCCTCGAACTTGGAGAGATCCACCTGCCTATGCTGAGATAAATGGTGTGTGCCATCAGGTCCCAGTGTTTTGTTTGTATTTTAAAGGCTAGTTTTGGACTGTCTCTCCTTCATTGTAAGGTTTGAAAACATAAGACAAAACAAAACAAAACCCAAAATGTAATGCTCCACACTTGCCAGCACTCCCCTTTCTCCATGACTAACCTGGGCCTGTGCTCTCATTGTTACAGAGCTCCCAGTTCATGACTGGCCTGTGCTCCCATTGTTACAGAACTCCCAGTTCAGTGTCTCCAGCTGCTGGGTGAGTGTGAGTCTTCCACACCTGCCACAGCTCAGGAGGGGACAAAGTAGGCTAAACGAACCAATATGGCTCCAGGAAGTGGCACAATCTCATTGCAACAGGGCTTCCTCATTGTCACAAACAGGACCCTGCCTTCCTTATCTTAGCAGGCTGCTGTCAGCCTCCAGAGTCACAGAGAGGCAGGGTTGGGAAAGGCCCAGAGCTGTGCCTGAGAGAGAGGTCCTGGGTGGTTCCCGCAGCGCTACAGACCCTAAGAAACACCCGAGCAAACCTGGACTCAGCCTCTGAAAGGTTTCTTTGGTGTTCTAGGGTAGAGCTGACTTTATATGTTCTTTAAAATCTCCCCAGATGATTCTCACAATATCCAAAGGTTTCCACTTGGTGGTATTATCTTCCAGAGACTGTGGCCAGTTCCTCCCCACATGGGAAAGCGTTAGGAGGCTATGGTGGTTTGAATAGGAATGGCCCCCTGAAAGAGTCATGTCTTTCAATGCTTGGCCACAGGGAGTGGCACTATTAGAAGGTGTGGCGTGATTAGAGTAGGTGTGGCCTTGTTGGAGGAAGTGTGTCACTATGAAAGGAGACAACTTTGAGGTCTCTGATGCGCAAGCTCCGACCACTGTGGAATCTCAGTCTCCTCCCAGCTGCCTTCAGATCAAGATGGAACTCTCCGCTGCCCTAGCATCATGTCTGTCCGAACACTGCCACGCTCCCGCCTTGATGGTAAGGACTGAACCTCTGAAACTGTAAGCCAGCCCCAGTGAAATGTTTGACTTTATAAGAGCTGCCATGGTTGTGGTGGTGTTCTTCACAGCAATGAAACCCTAACTACTACGACAAAGATGGAAGCCAAGGAGGTAGAGAGAATAGGTAGCCACTACCAGTGCAAGTGTAAACCAGAACTTCCAGGCAATTTAGCAACGTGTGCTAGAATCCTGTACAGATGTTGCCCCTGGTGGGCACTCTGAGAAATCATCGCGATTGTGTACCATGGTAAAGCTAAGATGTTCACTGACAACTGCTGACCACAGAGAGAGTAAATCTAAACAGGGAGCTGGAGAATGGTCAAAGCGTGGAACTTGGGAGCAACTGAAAGATGATGTCATTAACAAGGATGAGATGAAGTCATCATTAACAAGGACATGATGATGTCATCATTAACAAGGACATGATGACTTTTTCATCATGTGAGATGGACATGTTCATGGTATGCTGGGAAGGGGAAAGGTTAAAGGCGTACTGCCTCGTATGCACACGCGTTTGCATGGGGAAAGGGGTCGACTGCAGTCCTGAAAGGCCAGGACGGGGGAAGAGTTCTAATGCAGTGGCTCAAAACAGAGGCTTTCTTTCCATCATATTATGAGCCCCAAAATCAAATTCCAAGTCCAGTGCTTACTGGCCAACTGACAGCAGTTAACAGACCCTGTCTCTTCCCGACAGAACAAGATCAACCATTCTGTCTCTGGCATTTCAAGGACTTAGTACGGCAGACGTTTATTAACACCGCTCAGCAGTGTTAGCATTTTAAGCTACACTAAGCAATGTTCCTCCTACTCAGAAGCAAGAGAGCAATGCCACAGAAGCCCTAAGCACTGGGGCTCTCAATAACTGGAGCCTTGTGTGTGGGGAGGGGTGGGTTGCTGGTTTGCCCCAGGAAAGCTAGGGTAAAGATCCCCCTCCCCTCTGCAGCTGAAGGCACCTGACTCCCACCACACTCATCCAATCAGATAATCCCCCAAGGCAAGGCAGGGGCCAGAGCCGCCAGGGGGAGAGGGAGACTCACCAAGGCAGGGTAGGAGGGGTAGCCTCGGCACTTGGCCCACACCAGCTCCAGGGGCTCCAGGTCTCCGCGGTCTTCAAAGGGCATCAGGAGGCTTCTGCCTGGGGGGTGGGGGAGGGGAGGAGACAGCGCCCAAAGGGGACTTGGCATGGTGCCCCAAAGCCCTGCCTGCGGCTTCCATCTGACTGGGGCAGCCCAGGATCAAGTCAGCAACCCCCTCCACCCTTTCCTCAGGGATTCTAATTCTAAGACTGGGTCAGGGGTTAGCAAAGTAACCCTATAAATGGCCGAATAGTACATTTCAACCTTTTAGGAGCCGCACGGTCTCTGCAGCTGCAGTATGGAAATAGCCAGAGTCTGAACAGATGAGCATGTCTCCTCAGCAATAAAACGCATGTTTCCGACACTGAAATTTGAATTTCATAAAACTTTCACATTATAAAAGACCATCTTTTTCATAATTTGAAATGTAGAACCATTTTTCATGAGCCACATAAGAAACAGACAGTAGGCTATCGTTTACCAACCTCTGACCCTGAATTCTGGGACAGCTTCCCTGGGGGAAAAATAATGACTTCACCTCCAGGGGCCTCTTAGGGAGAAGGGGCATGCCCCAGCTTGAGCAGAGACAGCACTGTCTGCACCCCAAGTTGGAAGTCCTTCTCATGGAGGCTTTATGAGGGAAAATGTGGAGAAGACCATCTCAATAGAACCTGAGCCCTGCTCTGTCCAGGCCACGATGAGCCACAAGCACCTGGCTGCACCACAAACCAGCAAAGCCAAGCGGACGGGCAGGGACTTCCTGACCCTAGGTGTCCGGCCTGGGACGGGCTGCACCTCCTCAGCCTCACTAATGCTCTGAGCACCACAGAAACCTCGTTCTTTCCCCGACACCTGACACTGTGAACAGGAAGTGACCACTCACTCAGCTTAGGAAAAGGCTCAAATCTGAGAGTAGAGATGTACAGTTCTTCACTAGGATGAAAAGAAAGGACGTCATTTCAGCATCAGTGAGTGAAGAACACTGACAAGGAACCGGTATAAGCCAGCGCCGAGACGAGCAGGGCAGAAACCCGTGCAGCCACACGCCAGAGAAACTACAGACCGGTCTGGTTCTTTTGGAATGTCCCAGGAGCATTAAAGTAAATGTCTGCATCATCTGCTCCAGTAAACCTCTTAAGAAATTTATTATAAGAAAGGTAATAATAGGATTTCAGGCAAAAATGTTCATTCCAAATATTGTTTGTGTTAAAGGCTGGAGTTAAACCACTGTCTACTCAAGTCAAGCACAAAGCATTGCTTGTCAGATAGAAGGTTCCAGTAATACAGTGCACAGAAAAGTCATGAGCCAAAAAGGGGAAAATTTACAAGCAAAAACTGTGAGCACAAGAGTGTGTGTATCTATCATCTGCACATCGGAATGTGAGTAAAAGAAGCAGAAGCAGCACGGAGACAGGACAGCTGTGTCCCACGGTGGGCTTCAGGAGTGCTCCCCACGGTAGGCTTCGGGAGTGCTCCCCACGGTGGGCCTCGGGAGTGCAAGTCTTTTTAAATATCTTTTGGCATCATTTTTAGTGTGTGGGTTTAAATAGTAAGGGAAAAAAATGTCACCACCAGAAGCACAAAGTGTGTCAGACTCACTTCCTGACTGGACGCTTAGACGCACGGGTTCATCTGGACGTGAGACCTGTCGTCCGGGTGCAGACACTCACAAAGAAATGGAACTCAAAGCATGCATCCATCCACAGACACCGGGAAAGGCAGAAGGAAGCAGCTGACCCAGGGAAGGAGCCCTGTGTGTTAGAGGGGACCAGCAGAGACAGGCCATCCAGAGAGCACGTGACGGACAACCGTGGGTTAAGAAGCAGCTGCTCTAGACCTATTCCACCTCGGAGCCACCCCAGGCAGGCCTCCTGTGGCCCTGCCTTGCCTTCTCTTCTGTCAGGCGACACAGACGTGGGTTATTGGTGACACGTTACCACCGAGACGCTAGAGAGCAAAGCTCGGCAACATCAGGCAGAACTACAAACACACGCCTCCTCCAACCTAACACTCCACGAAGGAGTGGCCTGTGCGCACAGAGGTCGCTCGACGCCGCATATGTCTGCCTGTGGAGGGCTTTAGTGAAGCCAGTGAAGAGTCCTCCCATACAACGGCCCGCTGGGCAGGCAGGAGAAGGCAAAGGATTTCCAGGGTATACCATGAACTAGAAGGAAGGAGTGGGGCCCTCTACACTTCTCTCAAACACACACACACAGGTTTCACACGGCTAGCGGCCGATGGTCTGGAGGGGAATGCTGGCTTTCGTTAGAGCTTCTGGATTCTCGGTCAAGGTGGGCACATGTTAACTATTCAAACTGTGCTGGCTAGTGTTTTCATTGATTTAGTTTCTGTCAACCTAGACACGGGTCCTCTGGGAAAGGGACTCCTGATTGAGTAAATGCTTCTATCACACCGGCCTATGGCAAGTCTGTGGGCATTTTCTTAATTGATGACTGATGAGGGAGGGCTTCATAGTGGGCTGTAGGCTGTAAGCGAAAAGAACCCCTTCCCCTCTGCTTGCTTTTACCATGATCACGATCACAGCAACATAAACTCAAAATACAACACAAACTAAAGATACTTAAAAACAAAACAAAAGCCAAGTGTTACTGGCCCAAGAGTGAAGACCATCTCTTTAGTCATGGTCTGTGGGTGTGGCCCTCACAGACTGACGGCCAGGTTGTGAGCCCCTGCAGGAAGCAGCTCTGACGGCTTGCTCCTCAGAACATCTGTTTCCCCAGCTCTGCCTTGATAGTCTCCTCACCTGAGCCACTGTGGTCAGAGTCTCCATTCACACCTTCCAGGAAGGGCACGCGGGACAGGGCTGGCTTCCCACGGCTGCGTTTGGGAGGTGTCAGGCCACTGCACACAGAGTAGAGGATGAAGTGAGCAGTTTTTAATCGGAACCGACCCACTCTCGCTTTTCCATGTCCAACAGGCACAGAGCTATGAAGCACAAAGGCAGAGACAGCATCTCCATTTCCTCTGCAGGCCGATATTAACCCTCGGCACATGTGACCTGGGAGTTCCCGCCAGAAAGTAGTCCGTCCTTGTCCTTGTGGAGGGCCTGCTCCCACTCTGCAGAGGGAAGACCATGGGGCTGGGCGTGGTGTCGCACACCTTTAATCACAGATCTCTGAGTTCCAGGCCAGCCTGGTCTACAGTATGAGACCCACAAGAACAGCAGCAGCACAGGGAGGGTCAGTCACCCAGTCCCCTCAGCCTCTCAGGACAGTCTGGCCACCAGGAGGCCCTCTCACCTCTGCCCGAATCTGGACTCTCTGCTTCACATTTCTTGAGAAGCCAATTTATTTTTGAGATCCAAAAATCTGCCTCTTTTTCCAAATGTTCTATAATAGGCACATCTTTCCAGAATTAGCAAAGACATTTTTAAATTGAAAAATAGATCCACTTCTCACTTCCAAATGGTTTGTGAGTGAAGTTTTTCTTGAATAGGGATGGATTTTTTTTCCCCCAACTAATAAGGGACCAAGCTTCTTTAAACAAAGCTACTGCAAAGAGGTAAAGTCCGGAGGATGAGGTGGGTCAGTGGGTAAAGGCAGTCATTGTCAAGAGTGAGTCTGATCCCAGACCCACACGGTGGGAGAGTACTCAGGCCTACAGGCTGTCCTCCGATCTCCACAAGCATGGTGGCACACATGAGCACACATGCAAATGCAATAAAATACTTTGAAAAGGGAAGTGCTAGGCATGGTGGCGCATGCCTTTAATCCCAGCATTTGGGAGGCAGAAGCAGAGGTCGTCAGATCTCTATGAGTTTGAGGCCAGTCTGGTCTACAGAGCAAGTTCCAGGACAGCCAGGGATATTTAGTGAGACCTGAGGAAGTGGGGGGGAGAGGGAGGGAGGGAAGGGAAGCTAATATTAGACAAAGATACTGCCCACCGAAGTACTGGCGTTAAAATAGTTCCTCGTGCAGTTTAATGCACAATCAGAACTGCGGTTTCTGGGTAACAATTATGTGGCTGGAAACCCCACGCCCATCAAACTTTAAAAACTACTACTGCTGCTGGGCATGGGCACACACTTTTGATGCAGCACCAGGGAGGCTGAGGCAGGTGGATCTCTGTGAGTTCTGAGGCTAAAGCATCTACAGAGTGAGTCCTAGCTGAGCTACACAGTAAGACCGTCTCAAAAATAAACTCTGTGAGTTCAAGGCCAGCTGATCTATAATTTTTCAACCAGAAAAAGTGGTTAAAAGATGAGTCAAATTTTTACAGAAAAGCCAAGACGCAGCAAGGGCTAGGAATGGTTAGAGTGTGGGACTCAGGTTCACTTAGTCTGAACTGAATTTATGCTAAACCGTGGCTTAACCAAAACCACGACTCGCATTCCCTCAGGAAATGCAGCTAGTTGGTACCTGTTTGGGAAGCAGCACCAGCAAAACCTACAAAGCCTGCCCATGCAGCTCAGAGTCGACTGTGCAGATGGGAGAGCTAGAGACCTCACCAGGAAGTCTCTCTCCACGACACGGCAGAGGAGAGCAGGGAGAGGCCACTTACAGACATCTGTGACCTTTTGTGACCCTGATCAGTGATCGCCCCGGGGTGCTGTGGAAAGTTCACACGCCCATGCACTGCCTGGATGGTTTCGTGTTTTCAGGTTTCAGGTCTCGCAGACTACCAGTGTTCTACTCCAGAGTGCCCACACGGACACGAGGGGCCTTGGACACTAGGCTGCTGAGGCAGCAGAACGAGCTGTGTGGTTCTGATGAGGCAGATGGATGCCGCTGTGGCTTGCTTTGCAGACTTCCCCAAAGGGCCGGGCCAGCCCAGGACAGCCAGTCTACAGTTCAGAGAATCTCTATCCATCTCCTCTACAAGCTAAGCTATGGGAGCTGACAGGTATTTAACAACAGTGACTCACACCTCGCAGCTGGGCATGGTGGGGCACAAATGTCATCCTAGCACTCAGGAGGAGGAGCCGGGGGATCAAGAGGTCAAGGGGGCCAAGCCTCAATCACATCGAGTCTACAATCTGGGGTGCAAGAGACTGGCGTGGAGCACATGACAACTGGAAGCGTGCTCGGAAGTGTCATTTGGAAAGACCAGCCATGGAGTGAGTGAATGGGCAAGAGGATCATGGGTGATCAGTGTAAGGAGACTGTGAGTTCAAGGCCAGCCAGCCTGGTCTACACAGTGAGTTCCAGGAAGCCAGGGCTAAGTGGAGAGACCCTGCCTCAAAAGAACAGCAACAACAGCAACAACCAACCAAAACAACAAGAAGAGACAACATGGCTTCAGTCTAACAGATAAGAGCTTCCTTTCTGCTCTTGCTGAAGAACTGGAGAGGAGGGAGGTTACAGGAGGGAGACAGAGAACACTGTAGTCAGAACTTGGGCCTCCCATTTTACTTATACATTATTTTATTATCATGTGTGTGGAGGCGCTGGCATGCACCTGTGTGTGTGTGGAAGTCGGAGGGCCGCCTGTGCGGTGGACTTTCTACTGCCACCGTGTGATTCTGGGGACTGAGCCTGCTAGGTCCCAGTCTCTCATGCTTAAACTCTGAACACCGGACTGAAAGAGGAAATACCTTTCAAGGGCATGGCTCCTCTACCAAGCAGAAGTCCTGGGGATGGCAAGAAGTGGCAGCTAACTGGAGTCTTCACAAAGGTAAGCATCACCTGAACCAGCAGGCGGGCTTGGCCTGTTTCTGTGACTCACAGATGGGAAGCCTGCCCTTCAGTAAGGGTAAACAGTAAGTACCCTTTCCACCTCAGCCAAGGACTGGAAGATGGGAGATGGCTGACCTCAGTCATACCCCGCCGACTCCAGTAAGCTGACCTTCCTGGCACTTACATATTTGCTTAGCTTTACTGGATTTTTGTTTTGTTTTTTAACAGGCTTTACTACAAAGCCCAGGCTGGTCTCCACCTCATGGTTCTCCTGTCTCAGTCACCTAAGTGTTGCCGTTACAGGCATGAGCCGCTGTCTTTGAAGGAGCCAGGGACTCCAACCCCAGAGCAAGCTTCAGGCACAGGCCAGACTTCCCTGTGCTTTTCCCAAGTCAGGGATCAGCAGTCGCCTTCCGCAGTGGCACCGAGGGAGGCCCTTTCACGCAAGCAACCTCCTCTACCCAGAGTCTAGAAGAACAGGAAACACAGGGCAGTGAGCTCAGTAAACTCTTAGACTTGGGAGAAATGAAGTTTCTGGTTCAGAAATCCTCCCTTCTGGTTTAAGAACAAGAGGAAACCTAGAGTCTCTGGAAAGGGGGCCTTTAAGTTCACCCTTGGTCTTCTCTCATCCCTACGCAATACCTCTATAGAAACCACAGCTGTGGGCACTAGGTGACACACGTCTGTAATTCCAGCAAGGGAACAGGGGTTGAGTTGGAGGCTACCCTGACCTATTTAGTTTTACATCCTATTTCAAAACCTAAGGGCCAAATCCAGGCATAGAGGTATACTCCCATAATCTCAGCACCTGGGAGACCAAGGCAGAAATCCTTTGGATTTCAGTCCATCCAGGTCTAACAAGACCCTGTATCAAGAAACAAACCAAACCAAAACAAAAACAAAAACAAAAAAAAAAGCTTTGGTTGTAACTTACTGGTAGACCGCTTGCCTAGCAGGTGTGTGGCCCAGGGTTCAAACCTCACAGAACAGAAGCCAAAACAAACTGAAGAGACCAATCCTACAAAACCATGTCTGCAACAAGCTGGGCTATGCTCATGCGCACGTCAGGGAGCGTGCATCTCAAATGGCAACTTCACTGGGCAGCAAGAGATTGAGCTCCACAAACTCATCAACACTGCTCTTCCCTTAGAACAGATCTGAGAATCAAGGGCCAATGCCTTTCCCTCAGGGCTCCCAGTTCTAGACAGGCCAGAGCCTGAGGAGACGGCAGTAGTGAGAACTAATTAAGAAGGAAGCCGGACCTGTCACTGAATGGAGAACGAAGAAAGAGGTCTCAAGGCTGCCCGAGCTTGGGGGATAAGCATCCTTACCTGCCAGCTTCAAACGCCAGTCCTCCACTGAGACCCAAACTACATTCCGAGTCAGACCCGCTTTCCGTGTGTTTTCCAAAGCCGTTAGTCACGCCTGCCAAGGACACGCACAGTGAGCCCTGAGTGCAGAACCTCCCTTCCCTGACACTCGCCTCCCTGTGGGAAGCTGCCTCAGAGGACCAGAGTGGGTAGGTGGCTGTCCCTGCAAGGAGTGCATCACAGTTGGCAGAGGGACCCTCAGAGAGAATGTTAGCCAGTGAGCACTCTCCCCACATAAAAGATGAAGTCAGCCCACGCCTGACCACCAAGGTAAACGATGGCTTCTCCCCCGGGGAAGGCTCACGAGTCCCTGGATCCACTCTAATTTCAAACCTCAATTGTCAGGGAGGTCCTCTGCCTCTTGAAGAGCCACAGCCTTACCTCTCGATAACCACTCACAAGCCCTCCCCACCCCAGCAGGCAATGGCAGCTTCCGTCTCCAGGGAAGATGGCAGGAGAAGCGAAGACAGGATAAGGCTCAGGGTCAGCCGCACCCAGAGATATCTCGCAGAGCTAGAGCACTGAAGAGCGCAGACTCAGGATTACAGCAGCCCAGAGCAGAGCACCAGAGCCCTGGCTCCAGGCTAGGCTCTCAAATACCGGCCCCCTTCTTTTGTGAAGTAGAGAGGCTGTTTGGTATGAATGCTTTAAGCAAGGAGCCTGGAGCGGGTGAGCTGTCACTGTCCCAGGATCATCTTGCCACGGTGGCCTCCTTTGCTCCACCTGTTGAATGTCTAACTCCCCAGTCCCACAGCTCTGACTGCTGAACCAAGGCTGACGGTGGATCAGACCGCCAATTTAAGAGCTGTCAGATGGCTTGGTCAGAAAACACCAAGGCCAGCCACACTTGTGACAGCAGATGCCTGAGCCGGGATGTCTCTTTCCCGGCCTGGCGCTTCCTCTAACTTTAGGACCTCAGTGTGAACCCAAGGACATGACTGTGCCTTGCCGGCAAAGGATCAAGGCCTGCCTTCTGAGCGCCAGCTCAGGCTGTACACAACTAAGTTGTCTCGTGAGTGCCAGGCAGCGGCGACTGTTGCAGTATCCCTAAGCGGTAGGGCCCCAGGTTGGTGGGCCTTCCTTTTTAGTACAATCATCTCCAGCTGCTTGGGGAGACACAACTGAAAAGATGACAGTATCTGCTACCATTGGCAGCGTTCCCTATAATCTACTCTGACCTTAGCCTGCAACGGAGGAATCGCCCTCTCCACATCTGTAGGAAGGAAAGAGGCTCAGAAAGGGTACTTCCCTCCAGTACAGGCAACAGAAGTCAGGGTCCGAACTCATTTTTAACATCCTAAATGGCTGGCCCAATACAGAGAAGCATGGCTGAGGGGAAGGGAAGATTGTACTGGAAAAAAAAAAAGAGTAAGAGAAAAAGCAAGCGCTGGCCAAAAGGAAATCCCAGCTTCCACATAAAGGTCAAGGGAGCCTTCCGACCTCACCACGACCCCAAATGCCTGCAAGGTGTGTAAGGCCCCACATGCGCCTCAGGCCTCACACCAGCTGCACCTTTCCAGCTGCCCACAGCTTCTAGCGCCACCTCAAGAGAAGCCTTCCCGCCGGGCAGGGGTGGCGCACGCCTCTAATCCCGGCACTCAGGAGGCAGGGGCAGGCAGATGTCTGAGTTCGAGGCCAGCCTGGTCTACAGAGTGAGTTCCAGGAGAGTCAGGGCTACACAGAGAAACCCTGCCTCGAAAAACCAAGAAAAAAAAAAGAGAGCGAGAAGCCTTCCCAACCATAGGTCAAGTTCCCTGAAGCCAAACTGTGGGTCTGGGCTCGGTGAGTTCGCTTTCTCATGGAGCCAGCACTGGGGCTGACTTATTACCCTCTCCCCACCAGAGGCCTCTTCTCCCGCGTCCACACTGTGGTGGCCAGCTCCTTTCTGCTCTAGCACACGCACGGATGTGCCCACCTCCAAGGTATTTGCTTTTCTCTCCTTTTTAGAATATCCTTCCCCTAGATACACAAGCAGCCCATACTTCGGTCTCTTCGGATCTTTGCCCAAATGTCCCCTTCCCTGGCCACTCTGTCTCATGCCACCCAGCACTCTCTATGTCCTCTTCACTGATGGTATGACCAGTGTTTTTATTTTATGATTGTGTCACCGAGCTTCAAATATGAGAGCCCTCATTTGCCTGTAGTCTATTTCTCCTGGAAGAGAGTTTCATGGTTTGTTCACTAATTTTCCTCCAGTGCCTAAGACAGTGTCTGAAGGAAAGTTTCGCAAGAGTGAGCAGAAGGAAAGCTAGAGACCGTTTGACCACGTAAAGTCTTACATTCCCCTTAAGGCCAGAGACACCCCAAGACACAATCTAAAAACAACTGCTCTCAGCTTGTGTCCTCTCAGAGGCCCCTACAGACTGCTGGCGGGGAGGGTCTCCCTGTCAAGGCAAAGCAGCCACGCAGATGGGAAAAAGGTAAAGAAGTTGCGGCAGGATCACCTGTCTCTTCCTCCTGCTGAGAGGACCTCTCCCCTTCACTGTCACTACAGCTCCGGCTCCTTGGCCGCTTCCGGGAATAGTGTTCATCCTCTGTGCTGGCTGGAGAGGGAGCATCCCCAGGGCCACGGTCCTCGCCGTTCTCCAGGGTCCCATCAGGACCCCTCTGCAGTTTGACTCCATTCTTGGCCTTCTTGAAGAGGACAGACGTTCGACGGCCCACGTTACCGAGAGGGGTGTCAGGAGGGCTGTCAGGGTTTATGAGGGACAGTCTATCAATGCCATTGTCACTAAGCAAGCATTGCAAGGGCTCACTCCCCAGCTGCAGGGCTGATCTTTCTAAGAGCTCATCATCTTCCACCTTCCGGGACTTTAGGAACCGGCTTGAAGGTTTGCTGTCGCTGATGGGTTTCAGGGTTGGGGGATCTGGAGGGGATTCCTGTTCTGACAAGGAAGGCGCAGGCCCAGTAGGTTCCAAGGTTGGTGGGGCAGGCAATTTTGAATCATCTGTTAGAGAAAAAGAGAACCTGCTTGAACATTCAAGAAATAGTCTGCTCCTACCAGTCAGACACCATCTCTGATAAGCAAGGACCACGGCTTTGCCTCCTCGTAGGCCTCAGATGGAAGCAAAGATGGAAGGAGGCCTGAGCTCTGTTCACATTCAACAGCTCTTAATCCTCGCTGCGTGTTTGAGTCGACCAGGACAGCAGCTCTCAGCCTGCCCAGTATGGAGACCTGCGGAGAGAGAGCGCTTGGTGCCACGTCAAGGATATGGGCAAGAATATTTACAACTTGCCTTTAACAACATCAACATGTTGGCGGCCAAAATACATGGCTTAAAACTAAAAATGGACCCCCAGACAGCTTCACTAGTTTAACAGGCTGGCCGTCAGAGATGGTTAAGATTCTGTGCAGAGCCTTACCAACCTAAGACAGAAGGGTGCTGCTTTGGATAATGCATTTTCTTTTTTCTTTTCTTTTTTTTTTTTTTGGTTTTTCGAGACAGGGTTTCTCTGTCCTAGAACTCACTTTGTAGACCAGGCTGGCCTCGAACTCAGAAATCCTCCTGCCTCTGCCTCCCAAGTGCTGGGATTAAAGACGTGCGCCACCACCGCCCGGCTTTGGATAATGCATTTTCAATGATGGGTAAGGAAGGCATTCTTGTCAGAACAGTCTAAGACAGACACTGCCTTGATTATGAAATTAAAAAGGGGGTGATGAGGACATTGTGCTCGGGTGAGAATGTGACACTGGGCTAGGGCAAGGCTCAGGATGAACACAGCTGAGGAATGTGGTCTTTGTCTCTTGACTGGCATGTTAAGTCCCTGGATGTAGTAATCATGGGACCTGTGTCTACGCCTTGTTTGTTCCTTGACTACTTTGTCTTTGACCTAGAACTGATCCTGTTCTTTGCGTGTACCTAGAATGGTATAAAAGAAAACAAGCCCGCCTCGGCACTCGCAGGCCTCATGCCATAATGCTGTCTAATACGTCTCTTTCTCTTTTAATCCTCACTCCCTCCCTCGAGACCCTGTTGACTGACTGAGCTGGCTTGGTCAGCGACCCTTTAATGCAGTTCCTCTTGTGGTGACCCCCAACCATAAAGTTATTTTTGTTGTTACTTCACAACCGTAATTTTGTTGCTGTTATGAATCATAATGTAAATATCTTTGTAGACTTAGATTTGCTAACGGGGTAGAGACCCACAGGCTGAGACACACTGAACTAGGCACTGAACTAGGAAGTTTTGTAAGAATTCTAAGCCTAGCTTACATTCCAGATCAAATGAAGGCAAATCACAAAGGGAAGAGGGCTTACAAAGTGAGCCTAATGGTTTGTGTTTCATACGTCACTCATGCCTGTGAAAGCCACTGGCATAGCCAAAAATAAGGTGAGGCTTCAGCTTGCCAGGCGAGGATTAAATTCTCACTGCCACCGGGGTTCTCACCTGTCCTCAGTTCTGGTTTGGGAGGGCACCCAGCAGGCAGAAAGAGTGTTTGTACACATAAAGAACTCAGCAGCTCTCAGACAAGTCTGCTCCGTTTGAAACTTCACAAGTCACAGCCCAGACGTCCCCAAATAACCCTCTGTGACTTGACAAGGAAACCCTCTGGGTGATGCTAGGGCAACTGGCCTACTGTGTATGACCCTGCCACGGTCATGCTGCCACATGAAAGTTAATGGTCACACAGCCTTCTGATGTCATGTGGCTTCTCTACTGTGTCTCTGACCTACAACAAAACAGGCCAATCTCTGCAACCTGAGTCTTACCAGAACCCATGTTTAGGCTCTGTGAGTGACAGGCCTCCCCAAACCTTGGGCTGAGGAAGGGTAGGCGCCAGTGGGAAGCAGCTCGGGTCCTAGGTTTTGGGAGTCACTTCCTTGACTCATTCAGGTAAGGGACAGATTCTAACAAACTGTTGGCGGCCAGGACACTGACACTTGAGAAAGCCACTGGCTTCAGTCAGTGCGGCCTTTGTAGTCTGATTCCTTTGCTGGGTGGGCCTCCAGCCCTGGCCATCTGGGGTCCAACCACAGGCTACAAGGAAGGTCCTCGCTTCTCTGCTCATCCTCCGACAGCCAAGGCTAACCTGTTCTCAGAGCTCTGCACGCAGTGGTAGGGAGCAGGCTGACTACTTAGCTGGAACACACGATGCATCAGGCGCAAAGACGCTTCAGACGTAACTTTCTGTGTGGCTGCTGGGCTCCAGCACCCTAACCTCTCTGAACCCCTCCTCCTGACTCCCTACCCACCCCAACACCCTGCCTGCCTGAGACTCTCACCTCTGTCCCCCTCGTCCTCTGGCTCCTCCAGCAGGGCCTGCTCCAGCACAGCTGCATCACCCCGAGATCCTGATGGCAGATCCCCGTTGGGCACGGTCTTGCTCAGTGACAGGAGCTGTGGTGGCGGTGGCTGTGCTAGCTTTTGCCGCAGGGCATTGATCTCCCTGCGCAGCATGCGGACACGACGGGTGCGGGCCCCGCTGGATCGCATGGCGCTGACCAGATCCAGTTTCTCCAGCAGTTCCTTCAGCTGTGCCTCTGGGGACAGATGGGCCCGGTTCTCTGGGATGAGGATGTTGTCCACTGCCAGGGAGAAGGGAGGACAAAGAGGCTGAGGGACTGGCCTACGCAGGGTGAGGGAAAAGGGCTGACATCTTTTGGATGCAAACTCTGGTCCTGGAAGGTCTAGGCCAGTGACTTCCAGCAGTGTCAGTGTAGACCTTGGCCCGACAACACTCTGCCAGAAGGGACAGTGCAGAATGTGGGAAACATCTGCAGGAAGCAAGTCCCAGACATGCCTACGGCCATGCGGCAGGCCTGAGTGATTACAGCAAGTGAGAAAGGCAGTGTGGTGCTCAGAAGCTCTCTACTTCCTGGTCCTCCCACCCTGTGCTCCAGAGCCACACTGCAGGGATGCACAAGACACCTGGAGAGGCCTTGGCTTTCCAGACAGACAGACAGACAGACAGCAACGCCTTCCCTACAGCACTGAGTCTGCCCCCAGCCTCAGCTCTGCACCTCCAAGGCCCACCCTGAGCCTGGGCTGAGCGCCTGGGCCCTGTCCTTGTGCCTCTCTTCCTGGTCCTCCTCCTCCCTACCCACCCAGGCTCCTCACCATCCTCCCAGGAGAATCGGTAAAAGTCTTCCAATTTGGGTGACTCGGGCAAGTGGGTGCCCCTCTCAGGATCATAGCCGATGTTCTCTGCCTGCCGCCGGGCATGCCGCAGGATGGCCCCTCCCAGGTCCCGCAGGCGGACAGCTGCTCGGTGGAAAATTGTGTCTTTAGCATTATACTTCATGCAGTTGGTAACTATAAGGTTAAAGTCCTCCTCAAACTCCTCCAAGGTGTGGTACAGGTGAGATTCCAGCTTCCGCCTCATAGTAGAAAAATCCATTGGCTTGGATATGAATTCCAGGTAATCTGGAACCTAAACATATAAAACCTGTACAATTATAACAACTATTTATGAGCCACACGGGCACACCCTTCACTGCTACTCTTGGCCTCCCAATTCTGCTGTGGCCATGCTGCGCTCACCGTGAGCCTCAGGGCCTGGGCCACCCAGCCCTACTACAGACCCCTCACCCTGAGCAAGTCTACTAACCAGACAGACAGCACCCCACCCTCCATTCTGGATGGCCTGTGGCCCAGCCCTTGCTTGCTCTACTCGGAGGCTATTTCTAGGGCAGACTTCTTGCCTAGAGGGGCAACTTGCCTCACTCAGGCTGACGGGTTCAGCAAAGATGTGTGCAGGGTCCTTCTCCTGCAGCAGGTCCAGAGTTGTCCTCAGCAGCACAGTGAACGGCATCAGCTCCAGCTCCATGGCAGCCTGCTGGACTTTGACCTGCAATGAAAGGAGGAGTGGTCAGAGCACCTCAGCAGAGGTCCTGAGTTGTCTAGACCTGCTGTCAATCATGTGTAACAAATCTCCACAAGGGACAAGGCCGGCCACTCCACGTGAGGCTCATACAGTGTAGTTCACACGTTAGAGTCATAACCCCCAGTGTGTGAGGGCAGAGAAGGGCTGGCATCGTGTGGCTTCCTCAGGATGGATCAGGAAGCCTGGGCGTAGGCTGTCCCAGGAGTGACTGCTGTTAAAGCAAACTCCCTCCCACATGTGCCCGCTCTCTCTCTTGCTCGTCTGCTCTCCCATCGAGGCATACTGCGGGATGGATCCCTCTCACTAGCCTGCCACCATGCCCTTACTTCCAGCCTCCAGACTCGGGAGCCAAATCAGCTTTCCTTTGCAAATGGCCCAGTCTGTGATGATCTATCCTGGTGGCAGTGAAAAGACTAGAACGGCTACTTTACAAATGCTTTCTATGCATCGAGAACAGACCAGAACTCCCAGGAGCGACAGCAATTACCGACCATAGTGACGAATGCTAGTAATAATCCATGCTAGGTCTCACATAACGGCCTCAGTGTCGTTTAAAGATTATTTTTAGTTACGTGTAGATGTGTGTCTGGGGGCACATGTGTGGTCTAAGCATCTCCCGTAACACTGAGTATCAAGGTCAGTACAGATGGGAAGTGGAGTCACAGAGAAACCAAGAAGAGACTGGCTCCAGGCCACAGAGCTAACAGAGCACAGAGCACAGGGTTTCAGTCAGCTTCCACGGTACTCCTGACCATTATTAAGCCACATTGCTCTTCTCCCTGTATTATCTCAGTTAACGACTCAGCAACTGAAGCAGAGATTAATGCTCCCACTTTAGAATGTGGTACATGGAGTTTGGCGACATGATTGAGTTACTAGATTTGCCTGGTTGGAAAACAAACTGACAAGTGTTTGAGCCCAAGACTTAGTCCAAGGGCACTGTCAAAGCCAAATGTGAGCACTGGTGTATCTCATAAGTATTGAGAGCTCTCACTGAGAGCATGTGTGGGCCCAGGGTGACTGGGGAGCCCAGGGTGACCGGGGAGCCCAGGCTCACCCTTAGCATCTGTGTGGGCTGGGGAGTGACTGGGGAGTCCAGGCTCAGCGTAGCTACAGTAGTACCCTGTCCAATGTTATCTTACAGGGTGCCTGACAGGAACTACCACACAGCCATGAGTAAGGCAGACAAGCTCCTACTCTTGGTCACATCAACAGGAACGAGAGCAAAGGCCTCCTCCTCCTCCTCCTCTCAGTTTTATGAACCCGAGGCAGGAAGACAATCTAAGCTATAGGACCAAGCCTGGATACAAATTACAGTTTGACCTGTGAAGGTCGTGAGATGTCCTCTCTGCCCAATCATGCTAAACACAGTAAGAGCTGCCCAGGACACCAAGTGGAGCTTGAGCTGTTAGCCTAGCAGAGAGGGTGTGTGGCTATCGAACGGAATGGCAGGAGAAGGAAGAATTTTAGCCCACGCCTCAAAAGCATTCGAGTAACAGCTGCTATTCTTGGACTAGAGAGAGCAGTTTGGGTTTGTCATCCGTTCAATTAATAATATTTGCTCTGTGCGATGTGCGGAGCACTCTCACAGACACTCCAGCAGGGCAGAGGATCAGCACTGCCACTAGAAACAGCAGCGCTACCCCTCTCCAGCCCTGACTGTGTGCCAGGCAGCATTCTCAACTCTGACAAACATGAACTCATCTATCTTTGTGATGTCAGCTCCGCCATTATCTCGATACTTAAGATGAGAACACAGAGGTATACAGAGATTAAACCCTTTGTTAAATGTTATGGAAACAGAGCCAGGCTTAGACCCAGTCTAGCAACAACACACACATGCTCCTTACCTACAAGCTACACCACTGACCTTCTCATTCCCTGTGGTGAGGGACTTTGAAGGCTCTTGAACTGAGGCTGGGAATTTTTAAACGGACTCCAAGTCCACAGATGCTTACGGCCCATAGAAAGCATCAGGGTTTCATCTGGCAATGTCATAGAATGGCTCTAGACACTTTTCAAAACACTCAGGCCAGTACCCCCCAAAAACGTCTATACCAGAAACTCCAGTCAAAGGTTCAGGCCTGCTGAACTAAGCCCAGGCTCCAGCCCAAATGAGTTGAACCACGAAACATAGATGTCTCCAGCGGCACTCCACCCGATACCAAGTGAGCAGAACTCAGAGCCCATGGTGCTCAGCACAAGAGGGACAAAGAATGCTGGCACTGGAGAGGTGCCCCCGAGTCCTCTGATGCCACCAGGAAGGAAGGGAACCCTAGCGGGAGCCTCTGCTCACCTGCTCCCGCTTCAGCTTCTCCCTTTTGCGGATGAGCTCGATCAGCAGCCGCGCGCGCTCCAGGTCATGGCGGAGTTTCTGCCAGTATTTCAGCTCTTCCTTCACGGCGCTTGTCTTCTCGTCCTGCTCCCGCTGAGCAAGGCAAGAACAAGGGGGCTGTGGTCTCCTCCCCTCCCACATTCCCTGCTTCAGCCTCGGAGGGCTTCAGCAGTTGGGACGCCTGCCTCCCGCCAGCCCTGAGGTTGCAGAAGGCCCTTCCCCAGCACCACCCTGGCCTTGGCCCCAGGCTTCCTGGCTCTTCCTCAGAGCTGTGCAAGAACAAACTGAAGAGTGGCTTCTGACTGCTTCCCCGGCCCCAGGGATACCGCTGGCCGGCTATGGCCCTCAGAGCTGCAAAGCATTTCTGAAGAAAGCCAATAAGACTAAGGGGTTGAAGGAATCTCACCCTACAGCTTTGCCTGGGCTCGAAAACAGTGAAGTTCTTACTAGTAGATGGTGGTTTAAGTTTGGTCAGGGCTGGAGAGATGGCTCGGTGGTTAAGAGCACTGGCTGCTCTTCCAGACCTGAGTTCAATTCCCAGCAACCACATGGTGGCTCACAGCCATCTGTCACGGGATCCGATGCCCTCTTCTGCTACAGTGTACTCATATACATAAAATAAATAAATCTTAAAAAAAATAGTTTGGTTAAACAGTGAAAATCAGCAAATCCAGGGCTAGAGAAATAAATGGCTCAGTGGTTAAAAGTGGGCACCGCTCATGTAGAGGACTGTTTACAGTAAAAAACAAACAAACAAACAAACAAAAAACATAGATCTTAAAAAAAAAACAAAAAACAGTGAATCCTGTCTTAGAAGAGGCCACTGTTGCTGAGGGAAGGCAGAATGTGACAGCTTAAAAGAAGCCAAAGCCTAGGCCATAGATGGAGTAGAGAACACTGAGAGAGAACCCCACTCTGGCAGAGGAACCGGCTCTCAGGCACATACGCTCCCCATACATACAAATACACACACAAATTAAAAATAAAATACGCCTTTGGGGTTTTTGTTTGTTTGTTTTTGAGACTGAGTTTCTCTGTATAACAGCTCTGGCTGTCCTGGAACTCAGGAATACCTTCCTGCCTCTGCCTCCAGTGCTAGAATTAAAGATATGTGCCACCCCAACCCTCAGTTAACCCTTTTTATTTTTAATTGCTGAGAGGCTACAAAACAGAGAGGTGTCTGGATAGGGGGAGGTGTGTTGGGAAGGCTTGCTCGGGTGAGCAGCCTACAGCCTGCGGGCCGCTGCGCTACCCAACCACTGAGTTCAAAGTTTAGTAACAGAGCCTGGAGGATGCCTGTGATCGGCATGTCAGCACACACACAAGATGCATGCACATTGTGCACACACACGCACATGCACACACAAGAAGGAATCCAAAAAGGCTGCAAAGGTGCACAGAAACCCATGGACACAGAGATCCATGATCTGAGTGTGGGACAATGGTCAAGGTGACAGTCTGAAGAAGAACTTGCTAAGGCTGCAGAGACTTCAGGGAGGCCAGGCAGACTAGCCTGTGACTCAGAGGCTCAGAAAGAGCGTGCAAACTGGATGCTCAAGGCATGGGCCACGCGAACGTTGTACTTCTCTGAAGTGGCGTGGGAGGACCCAAAGGCAGATGGGATGGGGCAGATGAGGAAGGGTTAACTGATGCTGTGGGTGATGGGAACAGGGTGACTAGGAGCAGTAAACACTAAGTGTGTAGTGGCTGCCACAGTGGGACAGACTGCAGACTGCGGGTTATTTGCTATGAAATGCTTAAGGGCAAAGGGCATCTTTTCTTATTTTATGCAATTGGGCCACTCTGCTGTCACCAAGCCAGCTCTTCTATGACATCTGGAGGGCTTGGTCAGTCTATAGAACCGTGACACTGGGCAGGTTGCTCACTCACTGTCCTGGACTCAAGCCTTGTAACAATACGGTTTGTTTTTTTTTTTTTAATAAAAATATCTCTTGGCCTCAAAGAGCTTAACTTTTGGCAAACTCTATAGCCCAGTGAATAATACGCTTTGAGATAACTTAAGTCTATGTACTCAATCTGCTGTCCTACTGTGTACTCAGCCTATTTAAGAGAACAAAGTTTCTTTATTGGACTTGGATTTCCTATGCAATCAACTTTTACAACCTAAGCATAGCTTTCATCTTGTTATGTTCTCTCCCTTGTCTTTGACAGTCTGTGTGTGTGTGTGTGTGTGTGTGTGTGTGTATGTGCGCTGTGATAATCATGCTGAAAGCAGTCAACAGGTTAGAAGTGACCTTAAATATCCACAAATTTTAGATACAACACATGGACACAGCAGTATTGAGTGTTTCTAGGTCAGGGTACAATGACTTCGTCCTTATAAAACTGCCAAATTTTCTGTAAGAAATCCTTCATTAGGCCGGGCGGTGGTGGCGCACGCCTTTAATCCCGCACTTGGGAGGCAGAGGCAGGAGGATTTCTGAGTTCGAGGCCAGCCTGGTCTACAAAGTGAGTTCCAGGATAGCCAGGGCTACACAGAGAAACCCTGTCTCGAAAACAAAAAAAAAGAAAAAAAAAAGAAATCCTTCATTAGGGCTGGAGAGGTGGCAGAGAACTTACAAGCACTGGCTGCTCTTGCAGAGCAACAGGGTTCAGTTCCCAGCACCCACATGGTAGTTAACAACCATTTATAACTTCAGTCCCAGGGCAGCCAACACCCCTTTTGGTCTCTGTGAGCAACAAACATCTACATGGTACACAAACATTCATGCAGGCCAAATACTCGTACACACAAAATAAATCTCAAACAAACAACCAAAATCTCTCATTCGGTCCCTATCCCATCCGTTTCTGTGCAGTCCAATTAATACAGAGGAAAACCCAGTTAGGAATAGGCAGGGCAGACATCAGACACAGTCATAACTCATAGGTACGATAGACAAAACACACACACACACACACACACACACACACACACACACACACACACACACACACCAGGCAACAGACAGACTACAGATAGGTCAGACAGATGGAAGACAGAGGGAGGGAAGTAAAGAACTGAAGTTTGGCCAAATTAATTCAAAAAGAATTGGCTTTGTTTTCATTCCTTGATGTCACATAGATGAAGTTTAGTGTTCTCTGACGTTATCTATAGCGCATGAACCACGCAAAACATCTCCCTTCAGAAGGGGCCCCTGCCAGGTCTGAAATTCTCTGTGGTGCCGGTAAACTGTTCTGGACAGATCACTCAAAGGGTGATGGGCTATTGGCAACGGCTCCCTCGAAGGAGAAGGAGGAAGAGGAAGAGGAAGAGGAGGAGGAAGGGCACCATCCCACCTCCACCATCTTCTCCGTTCTCCCTCAGCTTCCTCCACAAGCTGCCAACAGTCACCGTACCTACCTGCTCAGCGTTTCTCTGGGACTGTAAGTGGGAGTGCAGGCGCCTGATGAGGGGGACGCCATTCCGAGCCTGCCGCTTCAGTAGCCAGTAGTTGTGAAGCCGCTGCATGAACTGGTTCTTCCTCTGAAAGGAGAGACCACTACAGATCTTGTTCAACCTTGGGTAGAGGCACAAGGGAGTGAGAGACAGGTCAGTGGGAAGCTCAGGTACACACAGCTGTACATCCCACTCTGATCGCAGTTCCTTTCTGAACCTTACAGAGGAAAACAGAACCAAGTGACCAAATGCCTGGTCTCAGGGGAGGGATGAGAAAAGACAGCGAAGTTAGACAGCTCAGACTGAACGGGGCATGTTTCACCTGCTTGTCCATCTTGCCTTGCAGAACTGATCTTCTGAAGGAACCCTCCCTCTCACAGCACAACTGCCTGCGTTAAGATGCTTTCAGTCAGGTACTGAGAAAAAGGCCTGTGTTCTCGAATCCAGTCTCCTCTTGACAACAGCACAGAGAAAACAAGCCTTTGAGTAAGCTGTGTTCTGTGTTGCCAGACCCTGCCTTTTGTGGTCGAGGATCTCAGAGCCTGGGGTAACCTGCAGCCAAGCTCAAAGAAAATATGCCAGGTTACCACTTTCTGTGCCCAAAAGTAACCCCTCAGAGTAATCTGACCTCTGAGGGGTTTTGTGTGTGGATGTTTGTGAGAGACCGCGTCTCACTATGCTACCCAGGCTGGCCTAGTACTTATGATCCTCCTGCCTCAGCCTCCCAAGTAACTGAGATTATAGGCATATAGCAAGCTGACCTCTGATTTTTTTCATTTAAAAACTCCTAAAAGTTCCTAAATTTTGAATCAAAGGGAAAAAGGAGAAAACAACAACAAAAATCTAAACACAGATAAACACAGAGGACAGAAGCTCTAAAAAAGTAGCCAGCAAAGTGAAGCCTTAAGATCTGGGTTATAACTAGTAACAGCTATGGGGGCTGGACAGGAAAGGATCTAATGAAAACCTTCAAGGACGGCAGGACTGTCCTCTCCCCACAAAGTAATGACAGGCACCCGAGGAATCCAGGTTGGGTCACCAACGCTCCTGACACTGCTAAGAAGATGGTGGCCCCACGTGGGATTGGACTCCATGACCTCTTCCCTACCACGGTCCACGCCCAAGGTAAGCAAGGCCCCAGTGCCCCTCCACTTTCCTCTGCTTTATCTCTTTGCCCCACTCCACGGGAGGAGAGCTAACTGTAGCTAATCGAGATGAAACTTAAGAAAGATGGGGCAAGTAGGGCGGGCACAGTCTCCAGTCAGATGTGCTTGCCTCAAAGCCAAGCTTACCTAGGCCTTTCCCCACCAGCACCCATGCCAAGCACACCTGCCCACTTGCAGGCCAGCCCCTCCCTCTGCCTCCTGGCCATGGTGGGGTCAACAGCGTTTGTGCGGGTGGGGCAGGGATAAAATAACAGAGCAGCAGCAGCAGTAGCCACCATTTATTGAGCGCTTACTACCTGCCAGGTACTGTGCTAAGGATTTGACTCAGATTTCTCTCAACTCTATCTGGTGAATTTGCTCACAAACCCAGGCTTAGAGCAATTAGGCAACTTACCAAAGGTCGCACTAGTATTAAATGGTGTGTTTCTTCTTAGCCAGCATATCTGGCTTCTGGGAAAGGCAGCTCAAACAGCTATGACAGACAACCAAAAGGGCACAACCACCCTACAAATGGGGACTAAGCACTGACCCAGTTACCTCAAGAAAGAGGTAACCAAGACCAGCTCTGTCTTGAAGACACAGACTTGCTGAAGTTTTCGAAATAAGAGCCTCCCTGTCCCGATCTTGCTCTGGTACCTTCCCAGCATGGCAGGTCTGGCTGCCCATTCCCCTCATAGTGCCAATTGCCTACAACCTGCCAGATGCTCCTTTATCCATAACCGTCCAATCAAGACGGCCTAGCACTTACAGCCCAGAATCTGCCCCTCTCCACCTTAGAACAGGAAGTGGCGTGTAGTAAGTGCTCAATAAACACCTCATTGAATGAATAACAGAGAGCAACTTTACCTCCCGTGGCTGTGGTTTCTTCATCTGGGAATGTGGGAGAAGGTGCAAGGACTACATTAGATGGATAGTTTCCAAGATCCCCTCCTCCTCTAAGGCTCAACACTTGTCTTCCTTTCCTTTTCCTTTTTTAGTCATGGGCTCCCTACGCAGCCCTCGATCATTATGTATACCGGGATGGACTTAAACTTGCAGAAATTTATCTGACTCCGCCTCCCAAGCGCTGGGGGGGTTAAAGGTGAGAGTACCACCACACCCAGCTACCGCTTTTAAAGGAATCAGCCCTGAGGTGGGCTCTGCTGGAAAGTGTTCCCTGCTGAGCTCCTAAGCCACCCGCACCCCCAGCCACTGAGCTGACAGTCTGACACAAGTGCAGTGCTCTCCGAGGACTCGGAGCAGGGAGGGGCCGGGAGCCTTGGTTATAAAGCTCCACTTTCCCCAAAATGTAAAGCTTCTCAAGAGGAGGACTGCCCCAACCACAGGCATCCCTCACAAACACTTACAGGCTCCCCACTTGGAATCGAGTTTTGGGGAGCTGGGTGAGAGTCCCTGGGGCTGTCACAGAGATGAGGCAGTAAGAGGACACAGCCCGGACATACAAAGACCAGAGATGATAACCATCTAGTAATCCATGGGGTAGTTAACAGCGGAGAATTATCCTCTTCACAATGCCATCTAGTGCCACTGTGAAAACTACCACTTTGGTTCCACTGTGTCACCAGTGTTATCAAGCACTTAAGTAATTTATGTCACTCTGAACCAAAAGGTAACACATTACTCCGAGGGCAGGGGCAAAACCACAAGACAGGCCCAGGCTCCACATGGGAGCACAGAGACCAGATATCCATCAGCCGAGTGGGGAAGACCTGGGCTATTGTGAGGAACAAACCAAGAGTCCTGCAAGAGACCTTCTCACGAGGCTCACCTGTAAGAGGGTATCTGTGGGACAGTGACCATGGGGACAGTGACGGAGGGTGTCTCCCGGCCAGCTTCCTCTGGCTCCTTCTTGATCTTCTGCTTTGAACTCATCTTACTCTTCTTGGACACCCCCTTGAGGGGGCTGCCCACCCCACCTTGGCCTTCCTGGCCCTCCTCTTCGGCTTCTTCCTGCTCCTCCTCCCCTCCGCCCTCTTTCGGGCCATCCTCATCCCCGACTTCGCTGAGGCTCCTTGGGGAGTCGCCCTTTCTCCTGGCAGTGGCCACGCTTGGAGAGTGGGCCTCACAATAGGCGGTCTTGCGCACAGTAAAGATGGTGCCGTTGAGGCTGGTTTCTCTCATGGGTTCAATCTTCATGAAGAGCCCGGCCCGCTGCGCGCACGTCACGTGGAAGGCGGTGTAGCAGTTCACTTTATGGCACTGGATGGCCGCGCCCAGCCCTTTCTGCTTGCAGATATAGCAGGTTAGCTTCCAGCGGGCGGGTGGAATGTTGTCGATGCCCTCAATGGGCTCCAGGAACACGGTGTTAGCGAAGCAGACTTCGGGGATCCAGATGGCGCAGACGACATGGGCCCAGTGGCCATCACTGGTCTGTTTGAAGGCCCCACCTTTATTGGGGCATAGGACGCAGTCCACAGGCCGAGAGGGAGACTGCAGGCAGCAGCGGCAGAGCCACTGGCCCTCTGGGATATAGGGCACGCCGTAGCACTCCTGGTGCACAGCCAGGTTGCAGATGTCACAGAACAGGATGACGTTGCTGTTGTGACACTCATCGTCCAGGCACACGCAGCAGAAGGCGTCTTCGTCGATCAGTGACTGCTGGGCCCCGCTGCTGCGGCTCTCCAGGTAGGATTCCTTCTCAAGCCGGTCCACCAGCAGCTCGAAGGTGTCTGCGGACACCAGGCTGTGCCCGTCGGCTCGGCGCTTCTCGTTGATCATGTCTAGCCAGGCAATGTCCTCCTCGTCCATGTCGTATTCCACCTCTGCGTCCAGGTCTTCGGGAGGCTTCTCGATGTAGCGGTAGTAAGCAGCGGGCAACGGGGGTGCTTCCGGCTGGCTACCCGTCTCCACCACGCGGAAGCTGGGCTGCGGGAGGTGCAAGGCGGTGCTGGACGCATGCTTGGAACAGGAATCCTTCTTCTTGCCCTTCGATGAGGTTTTCTTGGACTTGGCAGGGAACTGGGGCTGCTCACTGTTCTCCTTGTTGCTGTTGCATTCGGTGATATCCTGAGCAGTCAGCTCATCTTCGGTGATGATCTTGAGTGGGTCGTAAATGCTGATCCGGTGTAGGCGGCCATCGATGTCCACCTCCACAATCCTCTGGGCTTGGGCGTATGTCAAGGTCTCTCGAGTGGGTGAGCACTTAAGACTGTATGGGGACGGGGATCTCCGGCCCTCGGCATTCTGCCGTGACTTCCGGCGAGGTTTCCTCATGGCAACTGGAAACCACGAAGACAAGCCTAGGGAGAGAAGGCCACAGGAGTGTGAGCTGGATAGCCATTGCTATATGCATTCATTCACCCTTCCATCCATCCAAACGGACACCAAAAAATCTGTTTCCTGTCTAAACAATATAACAGCCCTCTACAGCAGTGGTTTTCAACCTTCCTAACACTGCAACCCTTTAATGCAGTTCCTCATGTTGTGGTGACCCCCCAAGCATACAGTTACTACTTCATAATTGTAATTTTGCTATTGTAAATATCTGTGTTTTCCAATGATCTTAGGCGACCCCCAAAGGGGTCAAGACAAACTGATTGACAACAGCTGCTCTAAAGCCTTCACAAGGCATCTCTCTCTAAATCTCTTTATAAACATGACTTATCAGTGAAACTTTTTTTTCCTGATTACTTTAAAATTGCAAATCCCAGCCTAGCAGTGGTGATGCACACCTTTAAATCCTAGCTCTAAAGAGGCAGAGACAGGTGGATCTCTAAGTTCAAGGCCAGCCTGGTCTGTAGAATGGAGTCCAGAGCAGCTGGGCCTACACAGAGAAACCCTGTCTTGGAAAAAAGAAATTGCAAATCTCTTACCTCATCCAGCAAAGGACTGTTCATCCTATTTTTACTTCATTTTTTCGGTAACACCATCTTCTAAGCTATGTCATTTACCTACTTACTAGGTTTACTATTCCCTACTTCTAGCTGAATGTGAACTTCATGGAGGAAGGAGTTGCCTATCTCATCCGCTGGGAAGAGTCTGAAAAGTTGGATAAGTGAGCACTTGTAAGTACTAGGTGATTAAACTGCATACTTCTGTGTGTGCTGTGTATGTGTGTGTGTCTGCATGTGCACCTTCCCCCTTGAGTGTGTGGAAACCAGAAACTGAAGTCAGGTGTCTTCTTCATCATGAACCACCTCATTATTCTTGAGATGAAATTTCTTCCTGAATCCGAAGCGTGGGGCTTCAGCTACACTGGCTAGTCAAGGAGTACCGGAGAGCTACGTGTCTGTCTCCCAACTGTTGTAGAACTCATTTAAGTTCAGTTTGGGGTTTCTACCCCACCTTTGATCATTTAGTATTTGGATAAAAGGTACACAACTTTAATTATTTACAATAAGCCTTAATCAGCACTAGAGCTGGCCAGATATCTACTCTCTGTTGTTAAAAATCTATTCTTTATCGGTTACTCTGAGGTTATTTTGTTTTGTTTTGTTTTGTTTTTTCAAGACAGGGTTTCTCTGTATAGCCCTGGTTGTCCTGGAACTCACTCTGTACACCAGGCTGGCCTCGAACTCAGAAATCCTCCTGCCTCTGCCTCCCAAGTGCTGGGATTAAAGGCTATCTGGGCTGTTCTTAACTCTAATTGCCAGCCCTCAGGGCCGTGCTTTCTTGATTCCTAACCCATGGTGTCTCTCTCCTTTTACCTTTTTCTCTTTCTCCCAAGGGAGGAGTAGATAAAAACTGATATAAATATGTTTAAGGATACATGGTCAGGCCTTTGACAAAGACAAGGATAGTTAGGTTTCTTGTGAGTTTGAAGCCAATCCACCACACCCACAACTTGAAGACTTAGAGAAACACTTGACTTTTAGGTGGGCGCTGGGGATGAAACTCGGTTTTTGAAGCTTACATAGTAAGTCCTCTACCCACAGGGTCATTTCCCCAGCCCTGAGGTTAAGCATGATGACTCCTGTCCACAAGGAGCCTTATCCCACTAAGGGAACAGAAGTGCACACAGATCTTTAGAATATGACACAAGATAAGGTCTAGTATTATAATGATCCACGCAGTGAATGAAACAGGTGAATTATGGGAAAGATAATGCTTAAGGCTCCAGAAGACAAGATGCTAGGGCAGAATGATTGAGGTCAAAGCCAGCAACAAAACAAGACCATGCGGTTTGTTTGTTTGTTTGTTTAAGACCCTTTGAGACAGGGTCTCTCTACATAGCCCTGGCTGTCCTAGAACTCAGGATGTAGGCTACTATACTTAGCTAATGTCATGATGGGTTTTGTTTTTTTTTGTTTTTTGTTTTTTAAAAAGGGGGAGGCAAAGACAATATTGGTGACAATTAAGAATATCATTCACTTTCAAGTTTTATAAACAAAGAATGAGTTCTATCAGAGGATCAAACTGTCACCAGTGTAGTGTTGGCTTTAGTGGTGCATGTCTTTAATCCCAGCACTTGGGAGGCAGAGACAGGTAGGTGTGCTTATTTCAGTGAATGAGTTCCAGGCCAGGCAGGGCTAAACAGTGGGAACCTGTATCTAAATTAATTAATTAATTAAATTAAATTAAATCACAGGTCTAAAGCGTTTCCTAAAACATATCAAGGCTAGAAGCCCTATCTCTTGGCCCTGTCCAGAGTAAAGACATCTGAAATGCTTCAGACTATAAATAATATAATATGCAGGGTACTTTCGGCAGAAGGTAGTACTTAAGATAACTGCTTAGGACATTTCCAACCACAAACCTTGCAAGCTCTGGGAATGCCTCTAAGAAATCTTTTAAATTATAAGCAGCCTGTCTGAGATCTTCATTGGACTCAAGGACAAGTTGATTGTCCTTGAATTCTCCATGTACAATTACCTCAGAAATCTCTCTCCCAGGATACTTGTATCTAATCTACCCCTGTGTGCTTTCCCCAGCATTCTCTACAGGCAGTTACCAAGGCCATCCTCACCAGGAAGACAAGATATGACAACTATATTCAGCATACTTTAACAAACTACAACGGCCTTCTCTTCTTAGTATTTCTCACAACTACCTCAGGAGACTGTGCAGACATCATCTCCATTTCAGCCACGAGAAAACAGAAGCTCAGAAAATGTGTGACTCAACCAAAGCTGATGTGAATCCGGATCTCCTAGCCAAGCTGAGAGGCTACAAACACCAAGAGTCGCCTTGATCACTACAAAGACGTTCTGCACCAACCTAGGTTCTAGTCCTGGTCCTGTGTAACATGGACAGAGTTTTGAATTTCTCTGCCTCCACACCGCATCAATAAAACAGTTTGGAGTGTACCGGTACACTCTCCGGCGCAGTCCTTGGGAGGCAGAGGTGGGGCTATCTCTGTGGAATTGGGAGGCCAACCAGATCTACACATTTTTCAGACTACCACAGCACATAGCAAGACTCTCCCTTAAAAAACATTCAAAGGCCCTGGAGAGATGGCAGTTGAGAAGGCTAGCTGTTCTTCCAGAGGACCCAGGTTTAATTCCTAGCTCTCACATGACAGCTAACTGTCTATATCTCCAGTTTGGGGAGACCTAACATCCTACCAGACATACATAAAGGCAAACACCAAAGCATATATCTATATCTATATATATATAGATATAGATATCATATATAGATATAGATATCTTGCCGGAAAAATAACTCAGCAGTTAAGTGGACCTAGGTTTGATGCCCAGCACCCACTGTGGATCACAACTGTCTGTAACTCCAGCTCCAGGGTATTGGGAGCCTTTTTCTGAATCCTCAGGGGAACCAGGCATATATCAGGCAACATACCCATGCACATATTAAAAGTTAAAAATTAATAAAAGCAAGGGCAAAAATATCTACTTCTTAAGGACGATGTAGCAGTCATCATTGACAATCACACTGTAAAGGATTCTTTTAGTCCCAAAGTGTGTCTTAAGCTAATCTTGCCAGGGAGCAACGTGAGGCAGGCACACACCACCCTAAGGGCTAAAGGACACAGGACGGACCTTTAACGCACCTCTGCTCAACTTCCCGAAGCCCTGGGGGCACTAGATCGCGACCCAACCTCCAGGTCTCAGAAGTGGTCCCAGCCAACTGACTCCCCAACTCCCCAAAGGTAAGCAGCCTCTGGAGGGGAAACACAGACTTCAGTATCGATTCTGAAGAGTCTACAAGAGCCCCCCCATTCTGTAGTCTCGGAAATCATCCCCATCCCCACTCGGGGCTCCCGCGGTCACGGGGAGCAAACCCGTCGGATCGGGCTGGGGCGGGGTTGGGGTGGCGCTGCCGCGGGAAGCGAAGTTTCGCCTACACGGAGCTAACTAGACCAGGGTTGGTTTTTTTTTTTTTGTTTTTTTTTTGGCGGGAGCTCCCTCACGTCCACAACTCTTCCCATCACACACTGCCGGGTACACCCCAACACCTCCCGTCCACGGACGTTCTCGGCGGCCCGTGAGCCCCAACTCGCCCACCTCACCCTGGCCCCCGAATGAGGAGTTTCAACAATTGGACGGAACCCGCCCTGCACGCCACACAAGAGACTCATGAGACCAGGGAAGACTCCAGACAAGGTCCCGGCCCCTTTAAAGGGACACCTCTTCCAGTGGAATCTTCGCGACACCCGTCGAAGGAGGAAACAAGAGAGAGAAATTATCTCCAGAGAGAAAACCCCCAGGGGGTAGGCGCACCACAGACAGACGCTGAGTCCGACCCTCACAGAGAACGCGAGCGCCAGCGAACGAGGGGGAGGGGGAGGGAGAGGGACGCAGAGATGCGAGCACTTATTGGCCGCCCGACCTGCCCGTCAAGAGGGAACCCGTGCGCCAAGGGCGGCCCCCTGTGGGCGGAACGCTGGTCTAGTCTGGCCAATAGGAGAGCACGAGGAGGGCGGGGCTTAGCCGCTCGGCTGCCAGGACCGGGGAGAAACAAGATGGCGGGTGCGGGAGGGGGTCCTCGCTTTGCAGCTCCCTCTCGCGCGCTTTCCCTGGCCTCGTCGCCGCCCTCGCTCCAGGGGAGAGCTCGCGCGTCGCCCCCGCGCCCCATCGGGACAACCCTGTGCGCCCCGGGTGCCCCCTCGCGCGCAGCGCTCGCCCCCCGCCGCCCCCGCTCGCTCCGGCCCCGCCGCCGCCCCCATTTTACCTCTGCCGCCGGCCGGGCCCCTCGCTTCGGGGGGCCCCCCTGAGCGCGGGCGGACCGGGCTAGCGAGCAGCTCCGTGCGCGGACCGGCCGAGCGAGCGCGGCCTCCTCCCGCTCCGGCCCTCCGCTCCGTCTCCCCCGGCCCGGCCGCCGCTCCCGGGGGAGGAGGGGGAATGGAGCCACCGCCGCCGCCACCGCTGCCGCCACGGAGCCCGGCCGAGGGGAGGGAGGGATCAGCCCCCAGGCAGGATCCGCCCCTCGGCCTCCCCCCGCCACCTCCACCCCTTCCCTCGCTCCCTCCCCGGCTCGAGCCGCCGCACGCGAAGCGGGAGCGCGAAAGCGCGGGGAGACCGGAGCGGATGCCCCCGCCCGAGACCGGCGCGGCGGCGGCTGCAGCGGCGGCGGCGTCGGGGAGCCGGAGCGCGAGGCGGCGGCGCCACCTCCACGGGGCACCGTCCCCGGCTCGGCCTCACGGTGGCGGTGCGGACGCGGCGGGGCCACCCCGGGGCCTGCCCCAGAGCTGATACAGTCGGGGTTCCCACTCTGAATCCGCAGAACCATGACTTACCCCATCCCAGGCAGAGTGTGGAGCTACCCGCCGCCCCCGAGGTGGAAACGCCCGTACTCTCCTCCCCCGCCCCCAAGCCCGCCCCAGGGCGACCCCCGAGGGTGTGTGACTTCCCAGAGCGCAGGTGGCCAGAAAGTCGTCCCTCCCCGGGCCCCCAGGACAAAGGTCTAGCGATGTCCAGCCATCCCCTCCCCCAGCGCGGTCAGCCCAGGAAAGACCCGCGCCTGTGGTTGTGTGTGTACAGGTGAGCCTCTCCTTGCACACAAGGCTGCCACAGACCAGACTTTTCCATCTGTGTGTTTAAAAAAAAAAAGTAAACATAAAAGTTTGACAGTCTGCTTTAAGCGTGCCTCGTAATTCCGTTTGTCACTCTAGGCTTGGGAAATACTTTTCTCCTTGAATCTGATTTGGCCAGGAGTCGGTTAATTTAATGCATAAGCGGCTTTCTCAAAGGCTGCCTGCCTGTCAAACACCAACTCCCAGACTTTGAAGTGTACTCAAGTTGGCTTTTGTTCTAATAAAAGAGGGGAAAAATAAATAGAAGAAAAGGTTCCTTGGCCCCTCCACGCGCGCCGTGTACCTATAAATTTGAAAGCTTACCTCTCATGACAGAGATCTTAAGCACCAATACTTAATGATGCTTATAAAGGATCTATGGATAAACTGCCATCAAAGATGAAGATGAATGATATATTTTGAAAGCGTTTCCTCTGCCCGAACGGCTGGCAAGACTTTCGATTGGCTCTGGTATCCAGGACCTGGGTGCTACAGTTGAAAGAGTAGAGAATAAACTCTTAGGATCCAAGCCTTCTGTTTTTATTTACATTGAAGTATAGGTGTTCAGCATCCTAAGTAAAGAGTTCAGAATTTACCAGTTGAGTGAAGCAAGGAAGTTGGATTTCCTTACAGGAGTGTTTTCTTGATAGATGGTAATAACGTACTGCAAAAATAACCAATTTTTAAGAAGGAAAGGGCGTGGCTTGTGGAGTCAAGCAATCCCCCCCCCCCCCCCGCCGCAGTGTTTTGAAAGCTTTGAAGCAGATATGCTGTGAATTAGTCAACTGTTGTAAAGCTTGGGGAATAATCATGGGAGGGAATGTGTGGAAAGATTAATTGTGGAAGGGAAGGCCCTAGAGGAAGAAAACATTGCAATTACGTTTAGTTTAAAAAAAAACATTGAGGGACAAATAGGAATTTCACGTCTTGCTCTTTTACAATATCAAACACAAACATTTACCTAGGACCCATGTCTCCTTATCTTTTATTCTGCACAGTTTCATGTGGGCAGCGTCACCCACTTCTTTCTTGACCGATGCTCTCAAAGTTTTTTTAGCATGACCTGGTTTGCATGATTGGGAGGGACCTTTGCCCTCTAAAATGGGCAAATAATACCCTGAGAAGATGTCGCAGCTTGTCCTTGCAGTGATTTAAGAGCCATTGAAAGCACAAGGCACCTCATCACTCGGTCACCAGCCTTTTCTGGTCATTTTCATGGGACTGTGCTCAACTCACGTTTCTCCACCTCTTCACCCTGGCCCTTAAAACGTTAGAGCCACCCTTATTTTCCTTTTTGATACGGGAAATTAGTTTTCGATCTCATAACCCCACACGTAGCTAGTTCGCTGGGGTGTAATCTCAGATGTAACATGCGACAATTATGTCATTAAAAACAAATTTGGATCAGACATCCCAGAGGCACTGCATTTAATTCGCCTTAATCTTCAGCTATTTTAAAGAGTTTGAAGTCATCAGTCTCTGGCCCATCCATTAAGCAGTGCTAAACTAAGTTCAACAAAACAAGGACTCTGTGCCTTTGACTCCAAATATTTGTTTTATTATTTTTCCTTTTTTTTGTTTTGTTTTGTTTTGTTTTTTGTTTTTTTCTGAGACAGGGTTTCTCTGTGTAGCCCTAGCTGTCCTGGAACTCACTCTCTAGACCAGGCTGGCTTCAAACTCAGAAATCTTCCTGCCTCTGCCTCCCAAGTGCTGGGATTAAAGGCATGCACCACCATTGCCCAACTTTTCTTCTTTTTCATTAAAACTCTCATGAGCTCTACCCACGGCTTTAATCCTAGCACACAGAAGGCAGATCTCTTCCAGGCCATCTTGGTGTGCATAGCAAGTTCCAGGACAGCCAGGACCACATGGTGAGAGGCTGTCTCGATAAAACAAAACAAAACCTCATTGTGAAGAACTTGTAACTTGAACACACACACACACACACAAATTAACCATACCTAAAATTCACTGAAATGGTGGACTGACTACTCTAAAGCTAGAATAGCTATCCCAGAGCTGTGGGGCTTCATACTGGATTATACACAATCACTGTCAAATATATTTTTCCAACACAAGAAAAAGGGAAAGTCCACAAAAGAGCTGAAACTAAAAAAGCAATTAGCAGTGTGTCTTTCTGACTTCCCTCCTTCCTCTGCACGAGTCCCTCCTCATCATCTAATGTTTAGCCATTCCCGATCCCTTTCTGCTCCTTAGCCTATCACCATGGGAACACTTGTTTACATATGAACATACACACTAGGGCTGGGATCTGAATCTTAGTGAAAACAAATACTTTTTTTTCTCTAAGACTGTGATGTGAGCTCCTAAGTCCTTCCGATCTTCTACAATTTTTACTTCATGTTTTGAATTCATTCTTGAATTGTATTTATTTATTTAGCGTACTCAACAGAGCCCAGGGTGGAGGTCCAAGGGCAACCTTCAGGCCTCAGTGGCCTACCGTGTGAGTTTGAAGGCTTTAAAATTCAGGTCTTCAGGCCTCAGTACCAAGTGCCTTTACCCACTGAGCCATCTCACCACCCCCACCAAGACTTGTTTTAAGACTTAGGAGAAAGTTAAATTTATTTATAAAGGAATGTTATGCTATTTAAAACTAAAAGAGAACCGGGCAGTGGTGGCCGCATGCCTTTAATCCCAGCCCTTGGGAGGCAGAGGCAGGTGGATTTCTGAGTTCGAGGCTAGCCTGGTCTACAGAGTGAGTTCCAGGACAGCCAGGGCTACACAGAGAAACCCTGTCTCGAAAAACCAAAACCAAACCAAACCAAAATGAAAAAAACTAAAACTAAAAGCGATGGAGCTGGAGAAATGACTCAGTGGTTCAGGGCACTGACTGAACTTCCAAAGGACCCGGGTTCAATTCCCACATGGCAACTTACAATTGTCTGTAACTCCAAGTTCAGGGGATCTCACACCCTCCCAGACACAGATGAAGGCAAAATACCAATCAGTGCACAGTAAATAAATAAATATTAAAAACAAAACAAAACTAAAAGAGACATGAGAAAAAAGTCCCCTTCTCCCCCACACTCAGCCCCACCCTGCACCCCGAAGCAGCTCATAATCCCTGTTACTGCTACATTGTCTTTGGCATACCCTGGCAGGAAGCCTCTGAATGGTTCAGTGTAGCACCCCTGGATTAATAAAATGCACATGATAAGAAAAACGGGCCCTGACTCATTGTTAGATTGTTTCTAATAAATATCCCTTCCTTGGACTGGAGAGCTGGCTCAGCAGTTAAGAGCACTGACTGGTCCTGAGTTCAATTCCCAGCAACCACATGGTGGCTCACAACCATCGGCAATGTGAGATCTGATGCCCTCTTCTGGAGTGTCTGAAGACAGCTACAGTGTATTCACATATAATAAATAAATATTTAAATATTTAAAAAAAAAAAACAAAAAACAAAACCCTTCCTCAAAGACTTGGCTGAAAGAATTCTGAAAACACAGGAAGCGTGTCAGAGGTGAAGATCATACTCTCAGGTTGCAAGGAAAATGATCTGAGGTTGGCTTGTTTGAAAATAGGATCCTAGGCTGGGCAGTGGTGGCGCATCCTAGCACTTGGGAGGCAGAGGCACGGGGATTTCTGAGTTCGAAGCTGGCCTGGTCTACAGAGTGAGTTCCAGGACAGCCAGGGCTACACAGAGAAACCCTGTCTTGGAAAAAAAAAAAAGAAAGGAAGGAAGAAATTAATAATAATAATAATAAGCCGGGCGGTGGTGGCGCACGCCTTTAATTCTAGCACTTGGGAGGCAGAGGCAGGCGGATTTCTGAGTTCAAGGCCAGCCTGGTCTACAGAGCGAGTTCCAGGACAGTCAGGACTATGCAGAGAAACCCTGCCTCAAAAAAAAAAAAACCAAAAAACAAAGAATAATAATAATAATAATAATAATAAATGGGACCCTGGGGTCCCACTTCGCTGCTCTCCCGTCCTGCAGCTCGCAACTGTAGCTGCAGCTCCTGTGATCACATGCTCTCTCCTGACCTCCACAGGCTCCAGAAATTGTGCATTCACAGCTACACACACATATGAATAAAAATAAGGTCTAGAAAACCGTGTGAACATAAACTGATCCGGCATGGGCCAACGCGGGAAGAGAGGTAGGTGACACCTACTTGGTCAGAGGAACAGTATTTCTAGGAAATTGTCCTAACTAGTCTGTGTGGGCAGATGTTAAGGGATTAAAGAAAAGAAAGACTAAGACCAGAGCAACTGCGTCTCAGACCCACATTCCTCAATGAATCAGCAACCTCCTCTCTAACAGGCAAGTTTAGTCAGTTATCTGCCATCCTGGTCAACACTGGAACCCTTTTTTTCCCACTAATCAAGTGGTACAGGATTTAAAAGTGGAGCTGGAGATTTGGGCTCAGCAGAGAGGAGTTACGATGGGTGCCTCAAAACTACCTGAAGCCGGGCAGTGGTGGCGCACGCCTTTAATCCCAGCACTTGGGAGGCAGAGGCAGGCGGATTTCTGAGTTCGAGGCCAGCCTGGTCTACAGAGTGAGTTCCAGGACAGCCAGAGCTATACAGAGAAACCCTGTCTCGAAAAATAAAAAAAAAAAAAAAAACTACCTGAAACTCCAGTTCCAGGAAGTGTGGAATTGAGTGTCCCCCCCCGCCCCCGTCTGGCTACCGTGTGCACATGGTGTGCATACCTACTCACACACAAAAATAAATCTTAAGAAGAAAAAAATTTCAAAATGATTTGTGGTGGTAGGGGGAGGGAACACTGTTGCATCCTTTTCTAGAGGCAGAGCTCCCCACTCCAGAGGTAGTGGTCCCTCTGGAGGTGGCACTCCCCTCTTCCGAGGCAGTGCTCCCTGCATCCCCAGGAGGGGAGCCCCAAGTCACAGAGATCAGAGGCTCTCAATTTGGTGAGTAAGTCCTTAGGGTTTAGTCAAGGCAGGTGATGTCCCATTTCCACCCTTTGTCACCTCTCTACTCTAATTAAGAAGGAGCTGCAGTCCTTCACTCACGGCTGCGTGACTCAGAGCCCTGAATACACCCCGGATGCCACCACCTTGACCTCACAAGGTGAAGCCCTGCTGTCCTCACCAGGGTTTTCTGCATTACTTGGAGGCCAGTGGTCTAGAATGGAGCCGGGATGAGTAGCTCATTCTTGCGACCTGTCGTGTTTCCAGGGATGGCTACAGTGTGACAGAGTGTGTCACTGCTGAGTGACTCAGGCCAAGTATAAACAAAGCAATATGGCCGCCAGAGCTGACGTTTCTCCAGGGCCTTCTTGCAAGGCTAGAATAAGTTCTCTAACGAAAATAATTACATGTTGTCATGAGCAGTCATGACTCCGCGTCGACAGTGAGGACCTCAGCTGTGGTCTATAATTGCTGGTGAGGCCTTCTACAGACTCCACATTGAGGTCCCAGTGGCCACCAATTCAAGGAATACCACTGGACCTGCAGGGGCTATACAGATCAAGTGGAAAGTCTCCCTGTAGTCTCCACAGGTACCACCATCCCAAACTTCATCCTGGGATCACAGGATGCTTTTGCTACCAAAAATCCCCCCCACCCACCTCAAATATCCCTGAATGATATAAAAAGTCAAAAAACTAGAGGCTGGAGAGATGACTCCTCTTCCAGAAGACCCGAGTTTGGTTCCTAGTAACTATATCAGTTGGTTTACAACTAAACGCCTGTAACTCTAGCTCCAAAGAGACTGGCTGTGAAAGTATCTTTTGTCCTCCTGATGTAATTGTTGTCCCGGAGGTTTACTGACTCATCTACTAACCTAGGTCTAGTCCTGGAAGCTTCTAGCCTCAGGACAATCTTATCAAGGCCTAGAATGTTTTCAGCCTCTGAGACTTACTGTTGAATAAGCTTGTTCATTCCGAGCTCTGGCTGGTGGATTCAACCCAGTTGTTCTGGCTCAAACTCCTCTCCAAGCTGACTGATTCAATCTGGCTTCTCTCTTGGCCTCTGACTTTTTGCTCTGCTTGGCCTCAAACTAATTCCGCCAATCTGTTCTAATCTTCTGGCTCCTTCCCATTCTCTGGCTTGTTCTGGCTTCACCTCTGCCTAGCTTGTTCTTTCTCTGCACCCTGTCTCTGTATAACTGTCCCAGGAAAACTGCTTCTTCCTTCTCTCTCTCTCTCTCTCTCTCTCTCTCTCTCTCTCTCTCTCTCTCTCTCTCCACCCCCCCCTCCTGAGCATTGGCCATATCCTATTCTGTCAAATCTTTCTCTGACTTGTCACTTCATCTGCCACTCAGTTAGACGTCACTGTCAAACGTAGGTGCTTCCCTCTACAAACTAACTCTACCTTCGTTATTTGAGATTAAAGGTGTGTGCTAAGGGCTGAGCCACACAACTAGAAAGGTTTGTTTTTTTTTTTCATTAAATAACACAATATCACAATTTCATTAAATATCACAATAACAAATATCCAGCCACATCTGGTCTCCAGGAGGGCACCTGCCCTCACACAAAGACGTGCTCACACATACACATAATTTAAAATAATAAAAATAAATCTCTTTGGATTGTGGACTTGGTGTTGCATGCCTTTAATCCCAGCACTGAGGAGGCAGAGGCAGATGGATTTCTGTGAGTTCAAGGTCAGCCTGGTCTACAAAGCAAATCCAGGACAGCCAGGGCTTGTTACACAGAGAAACACTGTCTCAAAAAAAATAAACGAGCAAAAAAATTTAAAGTTGGGCCACCGAGGTGGCTCAGTAATTAAAAGTACAGGCTGCTCTTCCAGAAGACCTGAATGAGATTCTCAGTATCCACATGGTGGCTCCCAAAGCCTCTTCTGATGTCTAAGGCTACTTGCATGCAAATGATGTGCAGACATACCTAAAAGCAAAACACCCACACACATAAAACTTTAAAAAATAATGTTGGGGGACTGGAGAGATGGCTCAGCGGTTAAGAGCACTGACTACTCTTCCGAAGGTCCTGAGTTCAATTCCCAACAAACACATGGTAGCTCACAACCATCCGGAATGAGATCTGATGCCCTCTTCTGGTGTGTCTGAAGACAGCGACACTGTACTTACATAGAATAATAAATAAATCTTTAAAAATTTAATCTCTTTTAAGCTACAATATTGTGAATTGGAAATATACAAGAGTATTATAGATTCATAATAATCAGGAGGTGAGTACTGTCACGAGGGTAGCTCTTTTATGTGTATATATGTCATATGAGTACAGGTCCCCAATAAAGGCCAGAAGAGGGTAACTGACTCCTGGGAGTGGAAGTGGTTGTGAGCTACCATGTATGCACTGGGAACTGAACCCAGGTCCTCTGCAGGAACAGCCGGCACTCTGACTCCCTGGACTGTCCCTCCAGCTGAACCTCACCTGTTCTCTATGTTGCTCTCCCATCTCTGTGTGGGGTGACCTCCCCTCAGTCACCAATGACAGTGTCAAAGTCACTGATGACAATGACTCAGTCATTCAGCATCCTGAACATTGCAGTGTCTACAGGAATGTGTTAGTCAGGGTTCTCCAGAGTCACAGGACTTATGGAATGTCTCTCTCTATTAAGGGAATTTATCTCGATGACCTACAGGCTGTAGTCCGACTAACCCAACAATGGGCAGCTGTGGATGGGGAGTCCAAGGATCGAGTAGTTGCTCAGTCCCTCGAGGCTGGTTGTTTCAGCTGGTCTTTTATATAAGCTGGAATCCTGAAGTAGCAGGTTCCAAGAGATGTGCTGGCCCGTAAGGATATTCTTCCAATATCCTTACGTAGGCCTCCAGCAGAAGGCACAGCCCAGATTAAAGGTGTGTGCCACCATGCCTTTATCTGGGGATTTGCCTTGTCCCAGGCTGGCGTTGAGCTAAGAGATCTCCTTGCTTCAGTCTTCTGGGATTAAAGTCGTGGACTACCTTGCCTGGAGCTAAGCATTTCATGGCTACTGTGTCTCAAGGTTTGGATCGAAAGCATGTTTCATTCCATGTCAAGATCCTGTTCAGAAACCTGTGTCTTCCAGCATCAAGATCTAGATCACAGATGTACACTCCATTTCTGGATTGTAGTTCATTCCAGATAGAGTCAAGTTGACAACCAGGAAGAGTCATCACAAGGAGGAAGAGAAGTTCCTCTTTCCATCTAGCTCCTGGGTGTGTATGAGGAGTTTTAAGGCTGAGGTGGCATGGCCTAGAAGCTTCTAGAAGAAGTCTTTTAAAATCTTTCTGTCAGCCCAGCACTTGGGAGGCAGGGACAAGCGGATTTCTGAGTTTGAGGCCAACCTGATCTACAGAGTGAGTTCCAGGACAGCCAGGGCTATACAGAGAAACCCTGTCTGGAAAAACCTGAAAAAAAATAAATAAATGAAAAATAAAAATAAAATCTTTCTGTCTAGAATTGATGATGTGGTCTTCATTCCAGAGCCAGTCACTGGTGAAAAGAAGAAAACCCTGATTGACTTTCTGGTTGATGTCATCAGTCAACTTGGCACAAGCTAGAGGGAACGTCCGTTGAGGAATTGCCTGGATCAGATCGGCATGTGAGCTTGTCCGTAGTTATTTATTTTTGTTGTATGTGTGTGTGGCTGTTTCACCTACATGTATTTGTGTACCTACAAAGGCCAGAAAAAGGCATCCGATCCTCTGGAACTGGAGTTACAGACCGTTGTGAGCCGCCACGTGGGTGTTGGGAATTGAACTCAGGTCTTCTGGAAGAGCAGCCAGCGCTCTTAACCGCTGAGCCATCTCTCCAGACCCTTCCTCTATTTTTCTGATTAATAATCAACAAGGGAAGACCCAGTCCATTGGGGGCAGGGCCAGTCTTGGGCAGGTGGCTCTGGGGAGTATAAGAAAGCAAGCTATCTAAAACAAGTAGAAACCCTCCATGGAATCTGCTTTTGTTCCTGCCTCGAGGTCTGCCCAGACTTCCCTTCGTGATAAACAGGTAAGATGAAATCAACACTTTCTTCTCCAATTCGCTTCTAGTGTTGGTAATGGCAGGCACACAGTGGATGCATGCAGGAAGTCGTCACCACATTTTGTTGTCCTTAATCTTCCTTTGTTTGCAATGGATGTCTTAGAGACGGGAGGCCCTACAACTCAACACTGGCCACAGAAAACCAACCTTTGACCTTGTCCTTACACAAAGGCTGATCGCCCCAGGCTCTGGACCACCACATACATCCCATCTCTCCTCAGTGTGAGCCCCAAGGACTGGTCAATCTGGATGATGCCCCTCCTCTAGAAGGATCCAGACCAATTGCCACCCTACAATCCCCATCTTTCCAACCCCAGACTGGCCAAAGCTCACAAAATCATTTTATATTTTTAGATATACCTTTCCTGTCGATTGTTTTTAAGAACATGTAAATAATTACAGATATTTAAAGGTTTTCAAACCAAGGCCTCTGGAAGATCAGTCCCTGCTTTTAACTGCTGAGTCATCACCCCAGCTCCAAGAACGTTACCTACGGACAAGAACCAGCTGAGACTAGAAAGCTCCTAATGACCTTGAGCTGTAAATTATCTTGTAAACGAGAAGGGCGAATCCCTCGGATAAACGCAGAGCCAAGGGGTTGAGTAGGTGCGGGGGTGGGGGTGTTTAGCCACACCCTGTTCTAGGGTCCACCTGTCTATCAGCCTTAAACTGACCCTGCTCTCACGGCTGTCTCATTCATTTTTTGTTTGTTTGGTTGGTTTTGGTTTTTCGAGACAGGATTTCTCCTGACTGTCCTGGAACTCACTCTGTAGACCAGGCTGGCCTCAAACTCAGAAATCCGCCTGCCTCTGCCTCCCAAGTGCTGGGATTACAGGAGTGCGCCACCACCGCCAGGCTGCAGCTCCTAACTCACTTGCTGTTAGTCGCCAGTTAACGCCGCGACTTCCTGAAGATCCTCTGCAGTAAACATCCTTTGTGGTTTGTGTGAGTGAGTTTATTAACCGTGTGGCAAGGAGAAAGGACTGAATAGCAGTTAGAAGGACAAACAGACAGACAAACCATCCAAGCAGGAGTTCGTGATATCCAGCAGGAATCACAGGAGGGTCCTGACTGAGAGAGCAAACAAAGCGACCAACCGCCAAAGGGAGGCTCGCCGATGTGCAGCAGAGCAGCAGAGACGCACTGGGAGATGACGCTGGTGTTGGTTCTGTGAATGAACTCCACATGGTGGGATACGCCATGGTGACCTCTTTGGGAAACAGAGATTCCTCTATAAAAACTTCTGAGCTGGAGAAACGGTTGGGTTGATGAGAGCACTTACTGCTTTTACAGAGGACCCCAGTTCAAATCCCAGCTCCACGGAATCCAATGCCCACTTCTAGTTTCTTAGGGTACCCGTATACATACAGCACACACACACACACACACACTAAAATGCTATAAGATGAAAAAGAATCATAATCATAAAAAAAATATCTTATGTGTATGAGTGTATTTCTGTGTGCAAACATTCAATGCCTGTGTGGAGACCTGAAGGAAAAAGCTGTTTCTGGGAACCGAATCTGGGTCCTCTGGAGGAGCAGCCAGTGTTCCTAACCACTGAGCCCGGTCTCTAGCCCCTACGATGCCTTACGTTTTAGTTCTTCTCAGAGTCTCAGAGCTTTTGATTTCCGTTAGCTGCTTGCTGTTGCAGGATATTTAATCACAATGTGAACCCCAAGATTGTGTTATTTACTAAAAAAACCCTGTTTCTAGTTGTGGTTTGGCTCAGCCTTAGCAAACACCTCCAATCCCAAACAGCAGGCAGTTTTTACAAGAAACCACCATCCATGGTTTAGTTTCAGACCCAGGGACAAGGGGCTGAGGTGCATATTTTACATATCAAAGCAGACCTGGTCTCCAGGTTCTCCCAGCATCCCTCAGTCCTTCTGTGGCATACCCTGCACCCAACCTGAATTTTCCAGCCCAGGGGCTGGGCTGCCCTTCCCCCACAGAGGTTCTTTCCTAGATAAACCAGACCTTTTGGTCTCCAGTGCTCCCGTGCTCTCTGTCTCTCTGTGTATGCTGTCTTTCTTACTCTCTCTTCCCCTCCCCCCGCCCCCCCCCATTCCCTTCCCACGGTGACTCCCTGGCCTCAGTCCTGCCCTTAATATAATTTAATCTGGCTTGAATCAGTTCATTTCCCCTTAACATCCACGTTTGAAAGTGATGTCTAATTGAGTGGCAGACACGAATCAGAGAAAGATTTAACAGAGTAGGATATGTCCAAGTCTCATGAGAACAGAGAGAAAAGAGAGGCTGCTAAGAGAGAGAAAGGGGCTGGGAGAGAGAGAGAGAGAGAGGTGGGAGGCAGTCTTACTGGAAGAGTTGTACAGACATAAATTGCAGAGAGAAGGGCTGGCGAGATGGTTCAGCGGTTAAGAGCACGGACTGCTCTTCCCGAGGTCCTGAGTTCAAATCCCAGCACCTACATGATGGCTCACAACCATCTGTAATGGGATCTGATTCACTCTTCTGGTGTGTGTTTGAAGTATACTCATATAAATAAATAAATATTTTTTTTTAAATTGCAGAGAATAAGCTAGACACAGCTGAAGACAGAAGGAGCCAGGAGATTAGAACAGATTGCCAGGGTTAGTATGAGGCCAAGCAGCAAAAAGTCAGAGGCTGAGAGAGAAGCCAGATTGAGTCAGTCAGCTTGGGGAGGAGTTTGAGCCAGGACAGCTGAGTTGAATCTGCCAGGCAGAGCTCAGAAAGAACAAGGGTGAACTTATTCAGCCCCAAGTCTCAGAGGCTGAAAACACTCCAGGCCTAGGTCGGATTGTATGTAGTTTAGAAGCTTCCAGGACCAGGCCTAGGGTAGCCAACCAAGCCAGTAAGCCTTGGAGATGACAATTACTTCAGGTGGGGGCGGGGTGGCTTTTATAGCTTGCTGCTTTTTTCTTTCTGTTTGCAGAGCCAGAGGGTCGCCTGCACAGAACAGGAGGTTAGAGAAGACACTTCAAATAAACAAACGTAAAGGAGGCCCCTGGGGAGACAACTTCCCTACCTAATGTATGTTGTTACAGTTAACTTTTCTCCTGGCTGTGGCGAGCCAAACGCCTGGCAAGAAAGGGAGAAATGGCTTATTTTAGTTGGTGGTTTGTAGGGATAATCCCCCATGGTGGGAGATGTTATGTGGCCAAACTGTAGTTAGGAGGTAGAGGGATGTATGCTGGCCCGCGGGTGGAGAGAGATCAATGCCGGTCCTCAGATGCATTTGATCCGGCCTGGGACCCCACCCATGGGAGGATGTTACCCACAATCAGGATAGATCTTTTTTTTTTTTTTTTTGGTTTTTCGAGACAGGGTTTCTCTGTGTAGCCCTGGCTGTCCTGGAACTCACTTTGTAGGCCAGGCTGGCCTCGAACTCAGAAATCCTCCTGCCTCTGCCTCCCAAGTGCTGGGATTAAAGGCGTGCGCCACCACCGCCCGGCAGGGTAGATCTTCTGTCCTCAGTTAAAGTTAGGGTGGGGAACACCCTACCAGATGTGTCCAGGAGTGTGTCTCCTCGGGTATCCCAAATCCTGTCACGTGAACAAGGTTAACTGCCACCCTACCGCTCTTATGGTCTCTGCCACCCCAGAAATACCCAATCCCATTAAATTTAGGCATTCTCTCAGAGTCCCACATCCCAGAGGCATCTGAGCCATTGAGGTGGCTTTCAAAGATAATGGTATTGTCCATCAAGACCTCAGGCCTTGGGGGAAGTGACTGTGCAGCGGTCGTCTGAGACGCAGAGTTGCATAGATCTGGAGAGACACTTCCAAGGTCTGCTTCTTCCTTGAAAATTCCTTCTGCGTTATTTTAAGAAACTTCTGGAACATCAGAAGTGTGGCCCATGGGGCTGGGGAGATGGTTCACTACGTAGAAGGACTTGCTGTATAAGTAGGAGGACCTGACTTTGAATCCTAGGACCCACATTAAAAAGCCAGGTACAGCCGGGCGGTGGTGGCGCACGCCTTTAATCCCAGCACTTGGGAGGCAGAGGCAGGAGGATTTCTGAGTTCGAGGCCAGCCTGGTCTACAAAGTGAGTTCCAGGACAGCCAGGGCTACACAGAGAAACCCTGTCTCGAAAAAACCAAAAAAAAAAAAAAGCCAGGTACAGGGGGCTGGAGAGATGGCTCAGCAGTTAAGAGCACTGACTGCTCTTCCAGAGGTCCTGAGTTCGAATCCCAGCAACCACAAAGTGGCTCACAGCCATCCGTAATGAGATCTGACTCCCTCTTCTGGTGTCTGAAGACAGCTACAGTGTACTTACAAATAATAATAAATAAATCTTTGGGCTGGAAAGAGCAGAGGTCTTGAGTTCAAGTCCCAGCAACCACATGATGGCTCACAACCATCTGTCCAGCTACAGAGTACTCATATACATAAAATAAATAAATACATCTTTATTTACAGTTGTATGTGGCTGTAACCCTGGCATTGGGAGACAGAGACAGGAAGCACACACACACACACACACAGAGTCCGTGGTTAAATGGAGACCAGGGTGGATCAGCGGTGTGACTGACCCTTAAGCAGATAGCTGGAACTGTTCCAGCTACAAGCACAATGATCCTAAACCAGAAGGACACACACACACACTGGAAAATTTAGTTCCAAACTAGAAGCATTTCTCTTCCTGGGGTGGGCAGACACAATGTCTACTTTGGCTATAAATTAGGGGGAAAAAAAACTATATGCTTATTTTTAAATTTCTATTTGTTTTTTCTTTTTTGAGAGTCTCGCTGCGAATTTTGTTATATAATAACTCAGTTATTACTAGGACCCGGCCAGCCCCGCCCCGAATAATTGAGGCAGAGTCCTATGGATTTTTTTTTAAAGCAGCTCTAGCACAATTACTGAGCAAATTACCCTTAATTTATTTTTCTATATGCTAGACTATTAGTTCCCAGATGCGCTCGCTCCCCAAGTACCTGCTGTTTAAGTCTCACCCTGACGGTTCCTTCCCAACAGCCTGTCTTTCAGGCTCCACTTCTGACCACCTGCTCACACCATCTCCTCTCACGGTGGACTTCTTTCTCCTTCTCTCCTTCTTTCTCCTCTCTCTCCTCATGGTTCCGACCTGCGACCCCCAGCCCAGTAACTGAAACCCCGCCTACCTCTATTCTTCTGGTAACTAGCTGTAGCCACATTTATTTAACCATTACCTTTAGATTTCGGAGCAAGGTTTTCATAACAAAGGCTGTCTATAATTCACTTGCCTGCGGGCAACCAGATCTTGGGGGCCAGTATTTAGCATTTGTATCAGTATCAGGCCCACTCCCAACACTGAGTAGTAGCCTTGGCTACCCTGGAACTCACTATGTAGACCAGGCTGGCCTAAAAATGACAAGAGAGCCACCTGTCTCTACCTTCCAGATGCTGGGATTAATGGCATGCACTGCCACACTAAACTTGTTTATTTGTATGTATGGGTCCCACAGAGGCCCAAAGGAGACGACAGATCCCCTGGAGCTAGACTTCCAGGAAGCTGTAAACTGTCTGATGTGGGTGCTGGGAACTGAACCCAAGTCCTCTGGAAGAGCAATCAATGTGCTTAACCACTGAGCCATCTCTCCAGACCCTGTTTATTTTTTTTAATGTAATTCTGTTGCTCAATTTTACTTGAATTTTTATTTTTTGAAGCATGCTGGGATGTTCCTTTTGTTGTAAAGAACTAGCCTTCTCTGGTAAGGGTAGGGGGAGATGTTCTCAGGCAGGGTATTTTCAGCAGATAATAATGTAGAAGTTGCCGGGCAGTGGTGGCGCACACCTTTAATCCCAGCACTTGGGAGGCAGAGGCAGGCAGATTTTTGAGTTTGAGGCCAGCCTGGTCTACAGAGTGAGTTCCAGGACAGCCATGGCTACACAGAGAAACCCTGTCTCGAAAAAACAAACAAATAAATAAATAAATAAAATAATAATGTAGAAGTTATGTCTTGTTCTTCCTCCCAGCCCATGCTCCTAGAAATAAGACTCAGTCTCAAAATATAGTTATAAGTACCTCGGCCATATAGCTAGAAGATATATCAAAATAGCCCATTTATTTTAACCTACATTCTGCCCTGTGGCTGGTTACCTGACCTCAGGTACCATGTTTCTCTCTCTCCTTACAAGCTTCTGGGCGAATCTTCCCAAGCCTGACTCTATCCCAGAATTCTCTCTGCCTCTCAGAAGTCCCACCTTCCATTTCCTGCCTGAGCTGTAGGCCATAGGCTTTTTGATTGACAGGTGGTGCATCCATACAATACACAAGATATTCTCTCTACATAGTGAGTCCAAAAGAGGAAGAAGGCCTTGAGTTGGAATTCAGGAGCAGAGTTGGGAATGCAGTCTCTCCCACCCCGGTCTAGCACTGAGGAGTCTAGAAGGAGCCAAACACAAGTCTGGAGGGAGCTAAGATGCTGGTGTGGGTCAGACACCTCAAATAAGGACTTCATATTCTGGGATTTGAAAATGCCTTTGTCTTCACTTTATCCCAAACATATAGACCTGAGAAGACTAGGCTGATTCCATGACAGGCTTCAAACTGGCAGTTAAGGACACTAGACCTCAATCTCTGTTTCCAAGAACTGGGCAATTCCAGGCCAAGTTCAGGCCTCAGAAGCTGCCCCGACACCTGGTCAGAGGCAAGGGTGATGGGTCAGCAGCAGTTTCTAAACTTCTCCAGCCTCGACACCACGGTAATGGAATGTCTGTAGAGATGGACCCAACTGATTAGCATAGAAGTCACTTACCCTGGAATTCCCTAATGTGCTTTAAATCAGGCCTGCGAGCTCACTTGGGTGTTTCTCTCTACTCTGGTAATGGGAGACCCCAGCAGGCTGCACTTCTGCAGAATAAGACATTCTTTGCATTTACATATATCCAGGGTATCATTCTTTGGCGGATCATGGACCCTTACAGACGTACTGAGCACACGGCCTGCAGCAAGGTGTGACCTTTTCTATTTCTCTCTCTCTCTCTCTCTCTCTCTCTCTCTCTATATATATATATATATATATATATATGTATGTATAAATATATACATATACATATTCATATATACAGGTATACATACACACACACATATATATATAAAACATTTATTGATTTTATTGATTTTATTTATATGAGTACTCTGTAGCTGTCTTCAAAAAGGGGCATCCGATCCCCTTACAGATGGCTGTGAGCCACCAGGAGGTTGCTGGTTCAGGACCTCTGGAAGAGCAGTCAGTGCTCTTAACTTCTGAGACATCTCTCCAACCCCCTGTACCTGACTTTTTATGTGGGTTCTAGGATTCAAACTCAGGTCCTCCTACTTATAGAGCCATCTCTCCAACCCTGTACTTCTATTTTTAAAGATTTATTTTATGGATGGGTATGTTGCCTGCATGCAAATGCATATCCCCCGGAATTAGAGTTACAGACAGTTGTGAGTTGCTGTGTAGGTGTTGGGAATCGAACTCTAGTCCTCTAGAGTAGACAGTGCTCCCAACCACTGACCTATCTCTCCAGCCCCCTGTACTTCTTAAAATATGAGCAGATAAAGGTCCCCAGATCTTTAGGCCAAAGGTCACTGAGCAAAAGTCAAGAGCAGATTTGTTTTTTTTTAAAAAAGGTTTTAGTTTTTAGACAGGGTCTCACTATGTAAACCAGGCTGGTTTTGAACTCATAGAGGTCTGCCTGCCTCTGCCGGCATTAAAGGGGGCATCACCAGGCCTGGCATGAAAACGTCTTTAAGCATGTATATTTCTCCTACATGAATTCCTGGCCGTGGGATGTTTGAATGAGAGTTCAGGCTCACACATCATTTGGCGAGAATTTTATTTTTTCATGTATGAGGGTGTTTTGCCTGCATGTATGTAAGTGTACCACGTGGTGTGTGCCTGATGTCCTCTGAGGTAAGAAGAGGGCAGCAGACCCCCTGAGGGGTGCTGAGAACCAAATCTGGGTCCCCTGAGGAGTCAGCCTGTGCTCTTAACTGCTGAGCTGTTTCTCGGGCCCAAGTAGTTAGCATTTTAAAAATATTTTTGGGCTAGTGAGATGGTTCCGCAGTTAAGAGCACAGACTGCTCTTTCAGAGGTCATGAGTTCAAATCCCGGCAACCACACAGTGGCTCACAACCATCTGTAATGGGATCTGATGCCCTCTTCTGGTGTGTCTGAAGACAGCAACAGTGTACTCACATACATGAAATAAATCTAATTTAAAAAAAAAAAGAAAAACAAGCATATACATACACTTTTGCATATACATCTGCATGGATGAGCTCTCAGGCCAGTTGGAGTTACCAGCAATTGTGAGCTGCCTCGTGTGGGTGCTGGGAACTGAACTTGGGTCCTCTGAACCTACAGCAAGGGTTCCAGTCTACAGAGCCATCTCGGCAGGCAGCCCAGTCTGGGTTTTACACATAACCAGAATAGAAATGCTAAGCTTCAAACATGAAGTAATGATTAAATGATGGAATTTGGGGGCTTGTTTCATTTTTGCTTTTTTTTTTTTCAAAGCAGGTTTCTCTGTATAGCCCTCGCTGTCCAGGAACTTACTCTGTAGACCAGGCTGGCCTCGAACTCAGAGATTCACCTGCCTCTGCTTCACAAGGGCTGGGATTTAAGGCATGTGCCACCCCTGGTACTTGACTTTAAAAAGTAAATCTTTAGAAACTTAAGTAAAAATTTAAATTCCGAAGTATCTGGCAAAGATCCTACGAAGAGGCCCGGGGTCCCTTGGCTCAGGCCTCCATGCCCCAGTGAATAAGTTTGGCTGTAACCTTGTAACAATTTAGCGTTTGGCCTACTGGGGAGAGACACTCTGTGTCCTGGTGCCTCACAGCAAGGAGATGAGGGAGGTTGATTTACAGACCCAAAGAAAAGCCAGGAACAGCCAGTGATCAGCTCCAGCTGACGCTCAGGCCGGGTCCAGATTGAAAGCGTTTGTTCACTGACCCGACCCTGCTCCAGGGCCTCCCCCCGGGGGCCTGCACAGTGACTGTGACTGGGAATTCCAAGGTGTTCTGTTCTACTGAGGGGCTTGGAGCCTCTGCTGCCTGCTGAGGTGGGGGGACCCTCTCTTCTTCCATGGTCCAGATTCAGATGGAGACAACCCCCCCACCCCCAGGTGAAAATCTCACCGCAGAACACAGGAAGGGTGGAAGGAGTGAGGCCCCTGGGAAAGTCAAAAGCCACAAAGACACAAGAGGCCAAGGGTGGAGGAGAGGCTCCTCCCTGCACTGTATTTGCATGGCTTCTGGGGTCCCTCTCTTTTTGGTGACAGCTGGGTCATTTCCCGTCTTAGTTTAGCTCTGGCCTGACAGACAGAGACAGTGTCCATCCACCCAGTGCAGGCCAGGGAAGGCCTGACCTGGGATGACCAGAGCCCTGTGGTCCATCCAGGCAGGGGAGCCGTGATGAGAAGTGTGCAAAGACATCTTTCAGTGGCTCGAGACGGGAGGATAGGGAGGATGTAGCTGTTGTTGGGAACTGTCCCTGACTCCGAGGGAGGTTTTCCTGTCTCTGCTAATTTCCTGAGTCACCACGCACCCAGGACAATGCTCAGCTCACCCACCAAGGTCAGGGTCACCAGGGTCAGGGTCACCAGGCCGGCCAGCGTTTACTCCCCCAACCAGTCAACAGGGACCCAGTGGGTGTGGGTGCTGTTCAAGGCCGTGAAGTCCTCTGGGCTATAGATCCCTTCCCTGTCAGCTGGAGAAATAACCTAGATGTGAGATGCTGAGGTGGAGTTTTGCTAATTATTATTTTTATATTTTTAAAGATTTATTTATTTATTAGATCTAAGTACACTATAGCTGTCTTCAGACACACCAGAAGAGGGCATCAGATCTCATTACGGATGGTTGTGAGTCACCATGTGGTTGCTGGGATTTGAACTCACAACCCTCGGAAGGAAGAGCAGTTGGCGCTCTCAAGAGCTGATCCATCTCTCTAGCCCTTTATTTTTATTATTTTTCTTTAGGGACCGTTGTTCTCCCAGGTGCAGCACGGCCACACGTTCTGCGTCTCCCCTGTGTTCTCTGTGGGGCTCATCAGCACAGGACTGGATGAACAGAGAAATAGTCTTTGGGACTTGGGAACATCCACAATGCCTCCATTCACTCATTCGTGGGCATCTGTTCCCAGCAGCACTCACACTGGAGAGAAGAGGAGACTTGAGATGCGTACTACATTGCCTGCTGGGGGACAGTGGGTCCTCTATGGTTAAGGACTGAGATGGCTCAGTGGGGAAGAGCACTGACTGCTCTTCCGAAGGTCCTGAATTCAAATCCCAGCAACCACATGGTGGCTCACAACCATCTGTAAGACGCCCTCTTCTGGGGTGTCTGAAGATAGCTACAGTGTATTCACATATAATAAATAAGTCTTTTTTTTTAAAGGAAGGGTCTGGATTAAATCTAGAGTTCTTACAGGGTATGTGGTGTAAGCCTTTAATCCGAGCACTCGGGAGGCAGAGGCAGGAGGATCCCTGTGAGTTCCAGGCCATCCAAGGCTATGCTACATAATGAGACCTTGCCTCAAAATAAATACTTATTTTCTTCAGGACTTGTCGGAGCCTCTCAGCCAACAGCGTCCACAGTAAGCCTTTCATTTATTTTTTTAATCTCTTTATTTATTTTATTTATATGAGTACACCACCAGACCCCATTACATATGGTTTTGAACTACCATGTGGTTGCTGGGAATTGAACTCAGGACCTCTGGAAGAGCAGTCAGTGCTCTTAACCACTGAGCCATCTCTCCAACCCCCACAGTAAGCTTTTCGGCTGCCCTGGCTTCTGGAAATCCAAGTGAAATCTGAGAAAATGACTGGGGTGTGAATGTTGAGCCAGGAAGACTGAGACTGCCCTGTAAGGTTAGGGTGATAGCTGGCCACCAGTCAGTCCCAAACAAGGTCTCCTCCCCATAGGACAAGAGGGCCGCTCAGATGGGGAGGGGACAGAGTGCAGACACATCCAGCAGTGACAGGGCTTGGGGAGGCAGTACCACAGATGGTATGTAGGTAGGCCTGGCATCCAGGTTCAGCTGACGTCATGGGTTCCAATCCTGCCTCCTGCAGCCCCTGCTGTGGCATCTAACGCCAGTTCTCTGAGGCCTAGGAGTTCCTGTTGCTTTCAGACACTGCCCTCCAATAAGTCCCTTGCTACTGCTATCTTGCATGAGCACTGGACATTGGTCACACCTGGTGGCCTAACACTGGTACATTATGGGTAACTTGCCTCCACCATTCACCTGGGAGTCTATTTTAAGATTTATTTATTTATTTATTTTGTTTTGTTTTGTTTTTTCGAGACAGGGTTTCTCTGTGTAACTCTGGCTGTCCTGGAACTCACTTTGTAGACCAGGCTGGCCTCGAACTCAGAAATCCTCCTGCCTCTGCCTCCCAAGGGCTGAGATTAAAGGCGTGCGCCACCATTGCCCGGCAAGATTTATTTATTATTACATATAAGTATACTGTCTTTAGACACACCAGAAGAGGGCGTCAGATCTCATTACGATGGTTGTGAGCCACCATGTGGTAGCTGGGATTTGAACTCAGGACCTTCAGAAGAGGAGTCAGTGCCATCTCTCCAGCCCTGCGAGTCTACTTTAAATGGCACAGATTCTAACAAAACACCCCACGACCCCTTCACTGCCTTAAAAATACTCCATCTGAGCCTCTGGGAGAGTGAAGCTTCACTGGAAAGCTCTGGAATAAACAATACAGAGCAGAGGTCTTTTCTGCAGGACTTGTCAGAGCCTTTAATATAGGGTCAGCCCCACGGTGGATCCCAGGGCTCATGATTCCCATGGCAGGCCACCCAGGGAAGAGGGAAACAGAGAGCAGTGGGAGTCTCCTCTGTGCTCCTCCCCATACACTACGTGCTACTGAGATGAGGTCCCTCCCTTAGTATATCTCCACCTGGGCTAATACAACGTAGTCACTCTGGGGTCGGGATGAGGAAGCATTCACATGTTCGGAGCTGGAAATCTGCATTTTAACAAGTTCCTTTGGTGCACACAATACCCGGTGTCAGAAACCCAAGGTAGGAACCCAAACCCGTCTGCGTAATTGAACTCATTCGACCAAAGCAGAGGGAGGCATCGGGCGGGCTGTCACTGGCCGTCGTCTGACACTGAGATGCTTCTTCCCAGTGCAGCAGAGCCACTTGGAAAGAACAGAGGTTTGCAGTCTTAGCCAAGAAAAACCCACAGCTGCTGCTGCACTCATTCACCCGCCGCCCTGCGTTCTCATGTCTCCATTGCATAACAGGCACCCAGCATTACCTGCCAGCAACAGCAACAGCCTGCCGCCTGCAGCTCCCGGGGCTCGGTGGCCTAACACACTTGGCTCCCTAACAGGCAGGGGACAGAGCACAGGGCCCGGGAGTGACCTCCTTTGCACCATCTGTAGCAAGCTATTGTGCCCAGTCACCCCCACCCACAGTTCACAACCCACTGGAACCTCAGGATGTGACTTTATCTGGAAAGCTCTGCAGATCGTAAGACTGCATGGTGCTGGCCGGGCCCCAAATCCAAATGTGACCACTCTGTGGTTTAGGTCTGTTTTGAGACAGGGTCTTTCTCTCTATGCAACCCAGGCTGCCCTGCCCTGCAACTTGAGATCCTCAGCTTCCAGAGTGATCGGATTGGAGGTGTGGCCCATGTCTGGCATCCTGAGAAAAAACTGAGAGAAGAATTATGTACACAGGAAGCAATGTCACCTGTGGAAGGTTGTGTGCAATGGTAGGCAGGCTGGCACAAACCAAGAACTGCCACGGATAGGTAGATCTCCAAGCACTTGGAAAGCTGATGTAGGGAGAATGCTGTGTGTTCAAGGTTAGCCTGAGCTAGAGAGACGCTGTCTCAAAATGAACAGAAAAGGGGAACTCAGCTGGGTGTGGTGGTGCATGCCTTTAATCCTGCCACCCAGGAAACAAAGGCACATAGATCTCTTGAGTTCCAGGCCAGCCAGGGTTCCAGGGCTCCATAGTGAGATTCTGTCTCAAAAAAGGAGAGGAGGAAGACTCAAGGCCAACCTGGGCTACGTGGAGGCTAGCCTGGGCTACATGTGAATATCAATATTCTGACCTCCAGAGAGGTGAAGGAAGACATCTCTGTGCTTTTAGCCTCCATCTTGGTTTCTGTGCTGCACCCACCCCAGAAGCCGACCCCAGGCATCCCTACATGACCCTCAGCTTGTCTGACATATCCTTAGTCCCAACCCTCCAGGAAGGAATGGACCCCACAGCCAGGCAATCACCCACATTTTTGTTTTAATACAGTTTGCTGTGATCACAGCTCCCTACACCCCCCCCCAAAAAAAACACCCCCTAGACCATTGCAAGATTCTTCTCTCTGCTCAGGAGACTACATTCCTATAAACCTTGAGACATAAGTAGTGACAGGAAAATACTGGTCCTGAGGCAGAGTTTGGCCCTGTCACAATCTCTCTGGCTCAGCTGCAGGTCAGACCGGACAGTCACTGCAGCTTCATACCACTTCGTCGCCGAGAGTCCTTCCGGGCTATGGGACTGAAGTTCGAGATCTCTTTGAAGATGTGTTCTGTGGAAAAGTGAGTGTGCTTTAGGATGGCCCTGGGAGAGCCTATCCTCAGACAGTAGAGCAGATACCAGCTCAAGGAGAAAACCCCACAGGAGATGGACAGCTACAGGGGACAGGTGTGTCCCCTTAGGCCTGGACGGTGGGCAGGCGGAGGGAAGATGGGAACATCTCTTACCTTTCCATTTGTCCACGCTGAGTTTCTCATGTTCTAAGGCATCATCGAACGGCTGCTGGGCCTCTGTCTCCTCCTCAGGGTCCCGGAAGGGTTCAAAGAAGGGGTGAGCTAGTGCCTGGGCAGCGGTCAGACGCTTGTCCACATCCAGCTCCAGCAACTTGTCTAGCAGGTCTGCAGCTGCGGGGACAGAACACCCGGTGAGCCCAGCACCCGGTGAGCCCCGCACCCGGTGAGCCCCCCACCCGGTGAGCCCCGCACCCGGTGAGCCCCTACCCGGTGAGCCCCGCACCCGGTGAGCCCCCACCCGGTGAGCCCCCACCCATTAAACCTCGCACCCGGTGAGCCCCCACCCGGTGAGCCCCCACCCAGTGAGCCTCACACCCGGTGAGCCCCCACCCAGTGAGCCTCACACCCGGTGAGCCCCCACCCAGTGAGCCCCCACCCGGTGAGCCTCACACCTGGCGTGGGACAGATGGCTGCTGGGACAGACTGCAAACACTGTGGGGATCGCAGCCAGGACTCACCTTGCGGGCTGGCTCGTGGGAAGAGCTGTGTGAAATCCTTCTTGGGGCTCTGGGGCAGGGACTGAATGTAGGATTGGGCCTGGAAGACAGAAAAGCATGGGATTTCTTCAGGCTCTGGCCTGAGGGGAGAAAGTATGGTTGAAGGCCCGGGTTGGAAGTCCAAGATACGATGAGGAAAAGAGGGTCTGCCGGGGCAGAGGGAGCCCATAGGAAGGTGCCAGTCAGAGCCACTCACCGCCTTGTCTTTCAGCTTCTGCACGAACTCAGCACCTGGCACGCCAGTGACTTTTAAGATCTGGGTCAGCTGGTCCAGGTCTTGGCCAGTTAAGGCACAGCCTTGCTCTCCGCGGGGTCCCGAGCCCGCCCGCTCGCCTCCAGCCTGCTCTAACCAGCCTGGCGGACGCTCCTGGCTCCAGCCCCACCTAACCACGGCAGGCTCTTGGTGCAGTTGGAGCAGGTCTCTGGAGGGCTTCCCGACAGACAGCCCAGGTCAGGAGGAGGCTACCCAGGCTGCCCAGATCCACCGCGCCAAATTCCCCTCCCCTGTTCCCTCTGCATTCCGAGCTGAGTGGGCTGTCCCTGCCGGGGCTCAGGAGGGTTCCCCAACTGCTTGTGTTCGATTTCCTAGCAGAGGTAGGGGCAGGAAGGACTCATTTTTATCTTTTGATTATCTGCATTTCAAACCATTCTAGGGGGCTGGAGAGTGCTTGATGCTTTTCCAGAGGACCCAAGTTCAGTTCCCAGCACCCAGGCCGGGTGACTTTTAAAAACCTGTACTCCCGCTCCAGGGGAACCAGGCGCCCTCTTCTGGCCTCTCAGAGTACCTGCACACACACCATACACTCAGACATACACATAAATAAAAATAAATCTTTAAAACCGTTCGAGGGGCTGGGCTTCAGAGGACAGAGTGCTTGTCTAGCAAATATGAAACCCTGGGTTCCATCCCCTGCACAGTGACACACGTTTGTGACCCCAGCACTTGGGAGGTGGCAGGAAGAGAGGCAGCAGTTTAAGGTCCTCTTTGGCTACATAATGAGCTTGAACTGCTAACGGAGACACGGGAGACCTCGTTTCACAATAAAAACTAAGTCAGGTGTGGTGGCACACACCTTTAATCCTAGCGCTCCGGAGGCAGAGATAGGTTTGAACTACATAGCAAGTTCTAGGCCAGCCAGGCCTACTGTCTGAAAAATAAAACTACATAAATCAATAACTCTTCAGGGGGCCTGTTTGGCTGCCATATTGTTGCAGAGGGAAGGGGGTCCCCAGATAGACATCATCTGGTCTAGCAAAGGATACAGTCCTTGCCCTTGAAGAGTGTCTTTCCGGTCAGCATCTCTGCCATGATGCAGCCAACGGACCAGATGTCCACTGTAAGGAAAGAGCAGTGTTGTCCGGACAGTCTGGTGATCTCCAGTGTAGTCACTGGGGCCGCCGGGGCGGCTGAGCACTGACCTGTCTGGTTGTAGTGCATCCAGCTGAGAATCACCTCAGGGGCCCGGTACCAGCGGGTCACCACATAGCCAGTCATCTCAGTGTCTGTGTGGCGGGCCAGCCCAAAGTCCAGGATCTACGGCTCAAGGGACACAGGGATAACAAGCCGTCTGAGGAAAGGGGTTCTGAGGGACAGACCCTACCTCCCCCACAATTCCATCCCCCTCCCCATCCTTGGTGGACCTGCTGTGACCCACCTTCAGCTCACAGTCTTCATTCACAGCCAGGTTGCCCGGCTTCAGGTCCTGGGGGGAAAGACAGAGAGGGAACATTAAACTGTAGCAGAGCCAGCAGGTGGTCTCAGATCTGTCACACACACACACACACACACACACACACACACGAGTCATACACATAAACACGTGTGGGCACACACACACACACACACACCACATGCCTGCACACAGGAGTGCATACACAAAAACACATGTGTGCGTGCACACATACACACATATTCACACATGTGCACATGCGCACGTGCACACACACACACATACGCGAGTGCATACACATAAACATGTGTGGGCACACACATACACACACTCGCACACGTGCACACATGAGTATATACACATAAACACATGTTTGTGTGCACAAACACACACACACATCCTTCACTACACTGCAACAGCAACTGGGTCAGCTCACTTCTCTTTCCAGCCTCAGTTTCCTCATCTGTAAAATGACACTGGACTCTATATCCTTTTCCACCGTGTTCCTGTCCTTAAACCCTGAAGTGCCAGTGTCAGCTAGGGGCTCAGGGGGCAACAAGTGCACACACACACACACACACACACACACCTACAGTCACAAGTGTCTCCCCAACCTCTCAACACAGCCAATCTACCACATCAGCCCTCTCACGGCTGAAACACCCACAGCCTGTCTCTCCTGAGAACTGTCACTCTCGCTATTGCGCCCGATCCTTCGGCCACCAGAGTACCCAGTTCCTACCCCAACACACGTTCCCCAGAACCATGGCAGAGAAAGCACTCACCCTGTGGACGATGCCAGCTGAGTGGATGTACTGAAAGGGAGAGAGGGTGGTGAATCGAAGGCACTGGCTTCCACACTAGCATCGAGAACCCTCCCCTGCCCCATCACAGCGGGCTGGCTCTCAACACCAAAGTCACCTTTGGCGATCATGCAGGCTCTGCTCATGCTCACCTTTAGACCTTTGAGCATCTGGTACACCAAGTACTGGACCTTATCCTCGCTGAATTCCATCCCCATGATCTTCTGCAGGTCTGTCTGCATGAAGGGCATCACCAGGTAGCTGGAAGGAAGGAGGTTTATTTAGCACAGTTCCCAGCCTGCCACAGGCCCAGGTGTGACCTCAGAGAGGTCAGGGGTGGGGTGGGGACAGAAGTCGGGCACAGCAGGAAACTTGGAGACTTCGCCAGGCAAGACTTGGAGACTTCTCCAGGCAAGAAGGCGAAAGCGAAAGAAGACTCAGGTGTGATAGTTTATGCCTGTGATCCCAAAGGCAGGATTGCCACATGTTAGAATCCAGCCTGGATTACATGGTGAGTGTTGTGATCCTCACACGGGGCACCAATGTTATGATCATAAAAAGAGAAGGAGGCTTACAGAAGCTGGTATACATACGGCAGTGTGGGGGAAGGGGGTGCCCCAGTGGGCCCATGCCGAGGCATCCCTTCCCCCGAGGGACCAGATACACACAGACATAGTATAGAATAGAGCTTATTCAGGGAAGAGGATGAGAGTTAATGGGATAGTAGGGGCAGAGAAAGTCAGAGAGAGGGAGAGAGTAGAGAAGTAGAGGCTGGCCATGATGTGGAGGGAGGGGGGAGGGGAGCCCAAGAGGGGCAAGAGGGGAGTAAGAGAAAGAGAGAGCAAGAGAGGAGGAGAGAGAGAGGAGGGACAAGCAGCCCCTTTTATAGTGGGCTAGGCCTACCTGGCTGTTGCCAAGTAATTTGGGGGTGGAACTTAGACAGAACCCTAACAGTCCTAGGGCTGGAGAGAGATGGTTCAGTAGAGACAGCTCTCAGATGCATGAGGTCCAGAGTTCAGCCACATATAAAAGCTGGGTGTAGTGGAGTTCAGTTATAGTCCCAGTGTTGGGAAAGTGGAGGCAGGAGGATCCCCAGGGCTTGTTAGCCAGCAAGCCTAGCTTCATTGGTAAGCCAGTGAGAGACCCTGCCTCAAAAATGGAAGGGGACTAAGAGATGGCTTTGATCTTTCTGGCCCCTGTGGGCACTGCATGCATGGGGTGCACAAAACTCAGGCAGGGGCACACAGACACACACACACACACACACACAAAACTACAATCATAATAAAAACAAACGAGATAGATAGAACGTGAGGAACAGCATCAGAGGTTGACCTCTGACTTCCAGATAAATGCACATATATACACACATGTGTAAATAGGACTCGAGGAGGACAGGAGTTCAAGCCTCAGCACCCACATACAACGCACACATACCTGCATACACATATGCAGCCCCGTACATATGAACACAATACACACAAAACAAAACAAAGAGGCTACGTGAAGAATCAGCAGTGCCCAGCCTGGGCTCCTGGCTCGTTTGCCACAGCGACCTGGTTGGCAGAGCAGCATTAGAGCTGGTATCACCACAAGCCTGCGTTCATACCAAGGGACCCTGGCTCTGCGCTCCCTTCAGAGCAGACCAGCTGTGAGCCGGCAGTATCTGCCAGCATTCCTATCTCTATCCAAAGTTTCTCCTGCAGAGGGTCACGCCCACTTCAGCTGGCTCCGCTAAGTATAAAATAGATGCCCTGCCAGGAAGGAAACAGGAAACAATCGTTAGAGGGTGGAGAAGAAGGGACCGGAACTATTAGGTACTCAAGCGAAACAGGCCAGGGTCAGCAACCCAGAAGTGTGACTCAAGGTGAAAAGAGCACAGTTAAAGACAAAAAGGAAGAGATTATAAAAGGTGTATGTTACACACACACACACACACACACACACACACACACACACACCACACTCACATGCACGCACATGCACACAGCACACACATGCACACACGCACACACATGCACACACGTACATATACACACGCATGCACACATGCACACTTGCATGTGCACAGGCACACACAGTTTTTTCTTTTATTTTGAAACAGGGACTTGGGCTGGAGAGATGGCTCAGCGGTTAGAGCACTGACTGCTCTTCCAGAGGTCCTGAGTTCAATTCCCAGCAACCACATGGTGGCTCACAACCATCTGTACAGCTACAGTGTACTCATATACATAAAATAAATAAATCTTAAAAAAAAAAAGACTGGGCAGTGGTGGCACACGCCTTTAATCCCAGCACTTGGGAGGCAGAGGCAGGTGGATTTCTGAGTTCCAGGCCAGCCTGGTCTACAGAGTGAGTTCCAGGACAGGCAGGGCTACACAGAGAAACCCTGCCTCGAAAAAAAAAAAAGAAAAAAAAAATAGAAAGAAACAAAGAGTCTCCTTATGTAGCCCTGACTGGCCTGTACTCAATATGTACACAAGGCTGGCCTTGAACCCGCAGAGCTCCACCTGCCTCTTGAGTGCTGGGATTACATGTTTATACCACCTTGCTGTGTGTACTTTGCTTCTGAAAGCTATTGCTGGAGGAATCACTCTGCTTTTAAGAGAACCTGTATTCTTTCTAGAGAACCCAAGTTCAATTCCCAGCACCCACATTAGGCAACTCACAACTGTCTTCAATTTCAGGGGCTCCTTCATGCATATGCACATACCAACACACAGCAATATATGTGTGTGTGTAATATATAATATATATGTAATCTATCTATCTATCTATATAATATATATGGAATATATATATATATTATATATAATTTATATATCTAGTTTACCTCACTTTCTCTGCCATCTTCATACACTGCCTCTCACAACCTAGTCATGGTACCTGCGTCTGTCCTAAACTGTAGGGATCAAGGTCACAGTCACCACCTCAAGCACAGTGACTCCTCCTGCGCGTCCTGCTGAGTGTCAGCTCCCTCACAGTGGCCTGCCAGCCCTCCTCTCTCCGGTTTTCACCTGTTCACCCTTCCCACCTTCTAGCAAATTTGGACTCTGGATCAACATCCTCGTATCCTGTCTAACCGTGTCCAATCCCCGGGGTGCAGTTATCACCCCTGGGGAGGTTGCTAGCCTGGTCTACATGCATGCTCCCCTCTCCTGTGATTTCACAGGCTCGGGATGAGTCAGGGACCCAAGGCTAAGTTCATTATCTTCTCCTCGAGGGCTCTTCTTCCTCCTTGGATTCCAGGCAGGGACTGGGACTCCTAGTCACCTGTACCAACCTCCCTCAGCCACAGTGTCCAAACAGACGACATAGTTCCTGCCAGCTTGGTTTAAGAGGGCCTCAGGTCTGCCCTGGGGATCCCACACTGTAATCTAAAGTTGGGGTCCTCATGCTGTTTTTTTCTCCCCAGCGCCTCCTGTTCCTTTGTCAGAGCTGCTGGTCATGTCCTCCAAATCTGACAGAGTATCAACACCCTGCTTAACATTTCCCCTCTCAGTGGGCTGGGGATGTGGCCAGGCTGGTAGAGCTCTTGCCAGGCATGCACAAAACCCGGAGTTCGGTTCCCAGCACCAATGCCTGGAATCCGAGCTCTCAGGGATTGGAGGCAGGAGGATCGGAAGTTCAAGGGCAATCCTTGGCTACATAGGTAGTTGGGGGCCAGCCTGGGCTACCTGAGAGGTCCAAATTTAAACGCACAAGACACCAAAACACTTCCGCAGCCTCTGTGGCATTGACATAGGATACGAAGCCTGGCAGAAGCCGCTGCCACCCACACCCGGAATTCTGAGGAGCATCCAAACAGCGATCCTTGCCCAGGCACCGTGCCAGCAAAACCTGACACTTTGCAACTAAATGTTCTGCTTGTTTGTAACATTTGTAACAGCCAAACTCCATCAGCCAGATTGTCCCGGGCTACCTGTTCCTCACTTCCTTACTGGGGGAAAAAACCTCTAGGTATCATGAGGTCCAAAGTCACACCTGGTCGCCAGGAATTGGTGAAGGGAGTTAGTACAGACCCTGTGAGGGCCAGCAGCTCTTCTTGGTGCCAGGAGCTGTGTAGACAGCTCTGGGGGACCAGGTACCTCTCCAGGGAGGATCTCAACGTAACAGCAAAGAGGCACAAGAACGGCTGCGGGGGGGACCCCCTTTCTGCCCGGAAGCTACCCAGTCCCAAAGTATTCCCAAGCCACCATTAAGATCTGCCAATACCCCAATCCCAGTGCAGCCCGACTCACAAGTCTTGGAAGTTCCGAGGGGAAGATGCCGGGGTGAAGACATCCAGAAGCCCAATGACCTGGAGAAAGGGTCACCAGTGAAGCTGGACTGTCAACACCATTTGTCCCTATCCTGAGGGCCTCAGCCACCCAGGGCCACCACCCAGGTCACCCTCTGCTACAGAAGGTGGCCCTGGCTGGCATGGAAACAGCTTGGGGACTCAGGCAGAAAAGGAGATTTGCAACAATGAGGGGAGGGGGAGTCAGGCTGAGAACAAGGTAAACTTGCTCCCAAATTTGGGATTCAGGGTGAACAGTCTTACTTGCAACTAACAAATCTTGAGGGTCAAGGGGGGGAAGAGGAGAGGAAGATGAAAAGCCTTTGAGATGGAGAGATGGCTCAGCAAGTAAGGGCACTGACTGCTCTTCCCGAGGTCCCAAGTTCAAATCCCAGCAACCACATGGTGGTTCACAACCATCCGTATTGAGCCCTGACGTCCACTTCTGGTGTATCTGAAGACAGCTACAACGTACTTATTTATAATAATAAATAGATCTTTGGACAGGAGCGAGCAGGGACTGAGTGAGCAAGGCTAACCGGAGCGAGCGCGCCAACCGGAGGGAGCTGGGTTGACTGGAGTGAGCAGAGATCCTAAATTCAATTCCCAGCAACCACATGAAAGCTCACAACCATCTGGACAGCTACAGTGTACTCATATACATAAAATAAATAGAAGGAGGAGGAGGAGGAAGAGGAAGAAGAAGAAAGAAGACGAGCCTTTGAGATTCCAGGTCCTTGGGACTCTGGACCTCAGCTCCAGTCTTGGACCCTGGGCCCCCAACCACATCTGTCATTCTGTCCTTCCCTGCCACAGGGCTGGTTCGGAGCCGGAGGCAAGCACCTTCCACCTCACAGCTCGAGGCCACTGAGGAGAGGTTGTCTGGAAGGATTCGGGGTTCACAACGCACAAGGCTCTATTTTGAAATGGACCTCAGCCCTTCTGCCTGGTCCAGAACGGAGTCACACTGTCTCCATCAGACAGGATGGTCAAATGGGCGGGCACCAGGCTCTGCCTCCACTTCCAACCTCAGCTCTGCCCGAGGGGGCGGGGTAGGGGAACCTTTCAGTGCCTTAGTTTCTTCATCCACACCGTGGATGGCACGGAGTTACGGAGAGTCAGCCCCCAGCAAGCTTTAAATACTCAGTAAGTACTTGTTGTCAGCCTTAGAGTGCCAGAGAACGGAGTTAGCTTTAGCTCAAGTGCCCAGGTTCAGAAGGACTGGAGTCCTCACAGAACCAATCGCGAACCAATCACAGAACCAATCGCGAAGCTCCCCTGTGTCTACTTCCTCCTCACAATCAAGGAACGCTTGTGCGCGTTTTTTTCTGGGAAGTGAGCTGGGCAGGTCCTGGCACTTTCTCATTGGATTCTCCTTAGTGCTTAGCTGAGACACCAGGGTGGAGCGAGGGAGGTATTTCTCCCGGCCCTGCACGCAGGACCCTGGGCAGACCCGTCCTGGGCCCCACTCCCAGCCCTCTGACCCCCCGCACATCCACGGCCCCGAGGCAGCCTACGTTCTCATGGTGCATGTGTTTCAGCAGCAGAAGCTCGCGGTAAGCGCGCTTGGCAAAGATCTCCGACTGGAAGGGCCGGCTCAGCTTCTTGATGGCCACCTTCTCCCCTGTCCGCTTGTCGATGGCCGAGCTGCGGGGTCACAGGCGGGTGAGGGGGAGGGGCGGCTCAAAGAGCCTAAACTCAGGATCCCTCCCGCCCTGTCCTAGGACACCCCCACTCTGCGCTCCCCAGGCTGGCCGGAGACCAACAGAGTGTGTGTGTGTGTGTGTGTGTGTGTAGTAGGGGCGACGCGACGCCAAGGAAGGGGCAGCGGAGCAGGGACAGAAACAGTTCTTGCTGGCAGGATGCGGAGCAGGCCGGGAGTCCCTGCTCTGCGATTTGGCAAGTTCCCTTCTTGGGGCCTCGTCTGCCACCGCAGGGCTCTGTCCCACGAACTCCGAGATCCCTTTTAAAAAGTTACAGCCTCGGAGAACCAGATTCGCCAGCGGCTCAACCCACAGGGGCCCCACTGCCACCGGGCTCACCCGGGGGGGCTGCCGAGGGGGTGGCCCGTGGCTCCTCTGCCTCCTGGGGGGGGTGTCCCCGGATCTCACCACACCGCGCCATAGGCCCCGCTGCCGACGTGCGTGGGCGCCAGGTAGGTCTTGGGCAGCTCCCAGGCAGTCTTGTTGATGTCCTGCTTGTAGAAGGCCCTTTTCCGAGTGAGGCTCATCCCGGACCCCGTGGTGGCGGTCCTGCGAGGAGGCTGCGGTGGCTGCCCGCGGGCTCCCGGCCCGGGTGTCCCGCCTCGGTCCCCTCCGCCCCGCTCCCGCTCCTCCCCCCGTGGGGCGGCGCACCTGCCGCCTCGCCCAGGTATGGCCCGGGCCGGACCCGCCCACGGCTCACCCGCGCTCCGGACTCCGCCCACCGCCCGCCCACTCTCCGGACTCCGCCCACGGCTCGCCCGCGCTCGGGACTCTGCCCGTCGCCGGCAGACGCCCCAGGCTGCAGGTGTATGTGTGTGTGTGTGTGTGTGTGTGTGTGTGTCTCGGGGCGGGGGATGCCCTGCGGGAAGGGGGTGCCTGCGAGGCTGCCTGGATCCCTCCAAATCCTGTAGGAAGAGCTGGGGATGGGGGTTGGGGCGTGTGGGGGGGGGGCAGGGGTGTGACACGACCTGTTGCTAGTTTGAGAACTATACCCTTTACTTGTAAGGCATGGTGGCTCAGGTCTGTACTCAATCAGTAAGGCAGGTAGAGACAGAGGCAGGAGAATTGCTACTAGTTCGAGTCCAGTTCATTACGTAGTTCAATGCCAGACTAGGTGAGACCCTGAGGAAGGAGGAAGAGAAGAGAGGAGAGATACAGAGAATGAACAGAGAGAGAGGGAGAGAGGGAGGGAAGAGAGGGAAGAGGAGAGGAAGGAAGGAAAGAATGAAGGAAGGATAGAGAAATAACATCATCCTTGACTACACAGTAAGATGGAAACCAGCATAGATTATAAAGTAAGACCCTACAGAAAGACGGAGAGATGTTGTTCAGTAGGTAAAAGCCTGCTCTGCTCTTGAAGATGAGTTCAGCTTCCAGCACCTATGACATCGTGTACATAGTTAAATAAAAACAAACAAACAAACAAACAAAAACAGGCATGGTGGTGCACATCTTTAATCCCAGCACTCAGAAGGCAGAGGCAGGAGGATATCTGAGTTCAAGGCTAGCCTGGTCTACAGAGTGAGTTCCAGGACAGCCAGGGCTACACAGAGAAACCCTGTTTCAACACCCGTCCTCCCAAAAACCCTCTGGAAATCCCAAAACAACAACACAAGAACCATACAATTCATGGGGTTCTAAACAGTTCCCATGACACCCGGGCATCTTTTCTTTCTAATAATAATAATAATAACAGGACTCTCAGATCTTAAGGCTCAGCAATTGATGAGGGTTCAGACTCTATTCCTCTTTCCCCATTTTTTTGAAACAAACTCCAATATCCAATCGTTCGTCTCATGAGAGGTTTGCTGTCTTACACCCAGAGTCGACAGCCACTAATTCTACTGTCCCCAGAGTTAACAAAGATTTAAACGTCCACTGGAGTTTGTTTGACATTTGTGGTGATGGTTTTGTTTTGTTAATTTATTTTATGTATATGAGTACATTGTAGCTGTCTTCAGACACACAGAAGAGGACATAGGTTCCATTACAGATGGCTGTAAGCCACCATGTGGTTGCTGGGAATTGAACTCAGGACCTCTGGAAGAGCAGCCAGTGCTCTTAACTGCTGAGCCGTTTCTCCAGCCCAGTGGTGATGGTTTTTAAGACAGTGTCTCACTATGTCCCTTAGCTGGCCTGGAACTTTCTATGTAGGTTAGACAGCTCTTTAACTCATAGACATTCCCCTGCCTCTGCCTCCAGAATAAATTTCCAATTCCCAATATAGATCTTTGATTTCTAAGGCCACATGAATGGCATTGTCTTGTGTGGTCCCAGGGAGACTTGGTTCTGAATTCCAGTCATGAGGGCTCTAGAAGAAGAGGCCATGCATGCCCTGGGGTTGTGACCCACCCTCCCTGGCTTCCCCGTGAAAAGGAAGGGAGCCAGTTTGCTTCATTGGTCAGAGGATTGAGGCTTCCAGGAAAGCCATGTGCAACCTGGGAGAGCTCTCGAGCTGTCTGCAGACCCCAAACTTTACCCAGCTGCTTCTCCCACACGGTCTGCCGATCACTGGGGAGATTCAACCTCACAGACATGTTGTGGGCAGGGCATCTGTGTTAATCATCTTAAGGACATATCAAAAAAATGTATAAGAATAGCTGAGTCGGGACAGGAGAGATGGCTCAATAGTTAAGAGCACTGACCGCTCTTCTAGAGGTCCTGAGTTCAATTCCCAGAAACCACATGGTGGCTCACAACCATCCATAATGGGATCTGATGCCTCTTCTGGTGTGTCTGAAAATAGCTACAGTGTACTTACATATAATAAATAAATAAATCTTTAAAAAAAGAAAAGAAAAAAAGAAGGACCGAGTCAGCCCATTGGGTGTGAAGAATTATCTAATAAACATACGTGCTTGCCACGTGCCGACCATTAGTGTGTTTTACATATTCCACTCCAGGGCAGAAGGCTGGTGAGTCAGGCTGAGCATCCTCACCAGAGAGGTGATAAACAGGCATAGAGGCTTAAGTCATTAGCTGAAGGTCACAAGGCTGGAGAAAGGCAGAGCTGGGAAGGCAGCTGGCATGGTGGGCCCTGGAACAATGGTTCGACGGTGTCTCCAAGCCACCTGGAACCATGCTAAGGATGCGACTTCCCCAGTTCAGCCCTTTTCCCCGCTCCATCTTTCACTGGTCCCAAGACCCCATGGGAAGACTAAGGAGGGGCTGACAGTAGAAGTTTGAGACCCTTTGGGTCGACAGTCCTGGATTCCGGAGCCGTGTTTCTGGAAGCCGGATTCTAAGGCTGGTCACAGGTTAGCAAGAGTTAGCCCTGAGAGATGCGCTCTCCTGGCTCGAGAGAAGAAAAGGGGCTAGAGTCTCTGCAGTGTGGCAGAGCTGAGCCCAGAAAGGTAAGTCCTCGAAGCCAGGAGTGCCACCCCCTTACACAGCTGGCCACTCTGGCCTCCTCTTGAGCAAGGGTCAGGAAGTGACTCAGGCCTTAGACTCAGCTGATGATGACCCTCACCTTGGGCCTTGCTGGGCTTGGGTTTACTCAGCAGTCTGGCAGCCTTGGAGGGAACTGCCTTCAATCCAGTGAGGGGAGTCACTGGGGGGTAGAGGGGAAGAAGGAGGAAGGGGAGAGGAAGAGGGAGGGAAGGAGGACTAGGAGGAGAGGAGGGAGGGGAGAGGAGTGGGGAGGAAGGAGGGGAGGAGGGGAACAGAGGAGGAAAAGATCACCAAGGGCATCGTGGGTAGCTGGATATTTCTCCCTAGCTCCAAGGACCTCAGTCCCTCTCCCTCTGAGGCACGAAGGCACTGTAAAGTATAACTTTGGAAGGAGACCCGAATTCCCAGCTCTGGCACTGTCTACTCTGTGTGACCTTAGACCAAAGTCCCCAGCACATCCCAAGCCTGCGTGTCCTTGTAAATCAAGGTGACACATAGCAGGTGCAAGTCCCTTTCCTGTGACGTTATGTCCAGACAAACACACCTTTCCCTCCCGCGTTTGAGAATATTTTAAATATTTATTTATGTATTTTATTGGTTATATATATATATGTGTATTTTATTGGTTATTTTAGTTATTTACATTTCAAATGTTGTCCCCCCCTTCCCAGTTTCCCCTCCGAAACCCCTCCATCCCCTCTCCCCCACAGACACACTATTTTAAACATTTTTAAGGGATTTATTTACTTTTATTTTATATGTATGGGTGTTTTTCCCTGGATGCACCATGTTGATGACTGGTGCCCACAGAGGCCAGAAGAGACCACTGGGTCCTCCCAGAAGGGGGGTTAGAGGTTCTTCTGAGCCACCATTTGCACACCAGGAGCCAAACTCAGGTCCCCTGCAAGGGCAGCTGATGCTCTTAACTGCCAAGCCCTCTCTCTAGCTTACTCCCTTCTGAAAAGTTCTGTGTGTGTGTGTGTGTGTGTGCGTGGGTATGTTGTGAGTCATAAGAGGACACTGACTTCCCCATAGCTGGAGTTACAGGTGGCCGTGTGCTGGGAAGGTCCTGAGAACCCCGGGCCCTCAAGAGCAGCCAACACCTTAACTACTGAGCGTCTCTCTGACTCTGTATCCAGCCTGGTCTGGGGTCCAGGGTCAGGTTCTCAGGCGTGGGCAGTCCTTCTACTCACAGAGAAAGCCATACTCCCTGGCGTCTTTGTTTCTTCCCACTTTTGAAACAGCCTATGTTTTATTTTATTTGGGCTTTTTTGTTTCTTTTAAAGATTTATTTATTTATTATATGAGTACACTGTAGCTCTCTTCAGACACTCCAGAAGAGGGCATCAGATCTCGTTACAGATGGTTGTGAGCCACCATGTGGTTGCTGGGATTTGAACTCAGGACCTTCGGAAGAGCAGTCAGTGCTCCTAACCGCTGAGCCATCTCTCCAGCCCTTATTTGGGCTTTTTATATTAACGTTCAGGCTACTGTGATCCGTTGTGGCAGTTCATAGATAGCTTGCTCTTGTTGGTTCTTCTCTATCCCACCCCCTTCCTCGTGGCCCCTCCCACCCCCTTCCTCGTGGCCCCTCCCTCCCCCTGGTGGCTCTCCCCTCCCCCACAGTCCCCTTCTACCTTCCTGCCAGTGTGTTCTGTTTTCTCTGATTCCCTAAGATCTCCCCTTCCAATCTCACGGGCCCCTTTATAGACATTTCACGACCCACTTTCCCTGTCACCACACACACACACACACACACACACACACACACACACACACACACGCATACACACGCATACACACACATACACACATATACACATACACACACATACACACATACACACACATACACACATACACACATATACACACATGCATATACACACATGTACACACATACACACCACACATACACATACACACACATGCACACACATGCATACACACATACACATACACACATGTACACACATATACACATACACACATACACATGTACACACACACACACACGTTATACACCACTTAGCAGCTGGGATCCTTAGTTAAAGAGACATACAGTATTTCTGTTTCTGAGTCTGTCCTCCTTCAGTTACCATAATGACCTTCAGTTCTATCTGCTGTCCTGTAGATCTCATGACTTCGTCTCTCCTCATGGCTGCATGAAATTCCACTGTGCATGTGTAACATGATCTCTTTACCATTCATCTGTTGACGGACACGTGGGCTGCCTCCACTTCCTGACTCTCGAGGATGGAGAGGAGCAGTGCACACGGACGCCCAGGCGTCTCTGAGGCGTGCTGTCCTCGGGGTATTCACCTGTTTTTATTTTTAAATGGTTTTGTTTTTTTAAGACAGGGTCTCGGGGGCTGGAGAGATGGCTCAGCGGTTGGGAGCACTGGCTGCTCTTCCAGAGGTCCTGAGTTCAAATCCCAGCAACCACATGGTGGCTCACAACCATCTGGGATGGGATCTGATGCCCTCTTCTGGTGTGTGTGAAAGAGAGCAATGGTGTACTCATATAGACAAAATAAATAAATAAATCTTAAAATAAAAAAAGGGCAGGGTCTCACTAGGTAGCCCTTACCATCCTGGAACTCTCTATGTAGACAGCTAGTCACGGTGCAAGGTGAGTGTCCAATGTTCAGTCACCGGCTGAGGGTCAAGTGTTGGGGGTTCCAGTATCAGTCAAGAGGATCAGTCATGCCCTCCCCTGTCTCACCAGCTGGGAACTTGCTGCCACTTGGGTCTCTTTGGCTCCGTTACAGAACAGAAAAATAGCAAGTAAACCTCTTTTTAGGTGGGGGGGGCACTATACACAGTGGCCTTAAGAACATGTCATTCCAAGTATGGGCAGACAGGGTCTCACACCGAGGCAATGGGGTGGGACTGTCAGTACTGCTGTAAACAGGGTGAGCTTCTTCCTCATTGGGGGCGAGAGGGCTTACACCAGTGGGTTCTGGGAATAGGAGGTTAGGGACTTAGGGGACAGTTTGGCCTGGGTTAGGTCATTTGGGGGCAAGTTTACAGAAGCCAGTTCTCTCCCCAGAGAACAACAGCGAATGAGACAATGTGAGAAATGCTGAACTTGGTACCCCGTGCACAGTAAGTACCCATCAGATGCTCCCTCCGGGAGTTCTGTCCCGCCCTTTGCCTCTTGCTAATCACAATCAGTTAAACGCAAGAACCAGACACCTTGCGCGGACCTGCTCACAGACTCGTTCAACACTTGTTTTCTGAGTTGCCGTGGTAGTGGCTCTGTGGGTAATATATTTGTCATTCATATGAGGACCTGACACCCACATGGGAAAGTCAGGCATGGAGGCACACCCCTCACTGAGGAGGTTCTCTGGGGCGCACTGGCCAGTCAGTCTGTTCAAACTCTGGAGTTCCAGGTTCAGTGAGAGACCATTTATTTATTTATTTATTTATTTTTTATTAGATATTTTCTTTATTTACATTTCAAATGTTATCCCTTTTCCTGGTTTCCCCTCTGAAAACCCCCTACCCCTACCCCCTCCCCCTGCTCACCAACCCACCCACTCCCACTTCCCTGTCCTGGCATTCCCCTACAGTGGGGCATTGAGCTTTCTCAGAACCAAGGGCCTCTCCTCCCTTTGAAGTCCAACAAGGCCATCCTCTGCTACATATGCAGCTGGAGCCATGGGTCCCTCCATGTGTATTCTTTGGTTGGTGTTTTAGTCCCTGGGAGCTCCGGGGCACTGGTTGGTTCATGTTGTTGTTCCTCCTATGGGGCTGCAAGCTCCTTCAGCTCCTTGGGTCCTTTCTCTAGCTCCTCCATTGGGGACCCTGTGCTCAGTCCAATGGTTGGCTGAGAGCATCCACCTCTGTATTTGACAGGCACTGGCAGAGCCTCTCAGGAGACAGCTATATCAGGCTCCTGTCAGCAAGCGCTTGTTGGCATCCACAATAGTGTCTGGGTTTGGCGACTGTATATGGGATGAATCCCCGAGACCTTTTATAAATAACGATGTCTCAGCGATAAAGGCTCTGGCATGAGCTGAATCCCAAAAACCTCACAGAGAAGAGAACCAACTCTCAGAAGTTGTCCTCTGGCTTCTTCTACGCGGTGTCACGTTCAACACGGCTACGGACAGAGAGACAAACCCACAAATAAATGTAATTCTTTTTAAATTACAGAAGGGGGCTGGAGAGATGGCTCAGCGATTGGTGAAGAGCATTTTCTTCCTGCAGGGGACCTCAGCTCCCATATCGAGCATACTTCAGTTCTAAGGCATCCCACCCCGCATCCAGAGCATCCAGCCTTCACGGACACATGCACGCATGAGGTACACAAGAGGAACCTGTGCATACGTATAAAAGAAATTATATAAAACAAAATAAGGCGAAGCCAGGTGTGGTGGCGCACGCCTTTGACCCCAGCACTTGGGAGGCAGAGACAGGCAGATCTTTGAGTTCGAGGCCAGCATGGTTCAGAGTGAGTTCCAGGACAGCCTGGGCTACACAGAGAAACCCTGTCTCAAAAAAACAACCCAAAACAAAACAAAAAAAGTGGAGATGAATTGAGGAAAATATCCGAGCATTGACTTCTGGCTTCAACACATGCACACACACACACACATACATGTGCACACACACATACATGTGCACATACAAGCACTTAAAAAAAATCTCACTAGTTTTTGAGGGTCTGTTTTGTGGTGGGTCTGATCTGAGTGCCAGCATAAAACATTTTAGAGGGGGAAACAGATGGGATCCTGGCACACAGCTACAGCCAGGGGCTGAGCTATGAAATCGCTGATATTTAACCACTGGGCCGTTGAGCCAGATGGAATGTCACGGGGAGCTGAGCAGGGTGAAGGAAAGAGGCCCTGCCCCGCCTGCTTGGCTGTGGCGCCCCCTGGTGGAAAAAGACAGTAAGGACCGCTTATCCGTGAGGTGTCTCTCAACAGTCTCTCCTCCCGACTCCTCCTTGGCCAACTTCCCAGTCCTGGGAAGAGGTGGTCTCAAGCAGGTCTAAACTTGACGGTCATTTTTACCAGCCTCATCCCCTATGAAATGTCCACAATGACTGTGAGTTTGTCTTTGTCACTGTTGTTTCCAGAGACCCCGACTGTTCCCCATGACTGTTCTATATATATATATATATATATATATATATATATATATATATATATATATATATATATATTTAAAGAAGTATTTATTTATTTTATGTCTAGGAGTGCACTGTAGCTGCCTTTAGACTCCAGAAGAGGGCATCAGATTCCATGACAGATGTTGTGAGCCACCATGTGGTTGCTGGGATTTGAACTCAGGACTTCTGGAAGAACAGTCAGTGCTCTTAACCACTGAACTATCTCTCTAGTCCCCTCAGTATATATATATTTTTTAAAGGATTCATTCATTTTTATTTTTTAATATGTGTGGGTGTTTTTACACCCTGCATGCAATACATGAAGAAACCAGAAGGGGAACTTAGATCATCTGGAAGTGGAGTTATAGGAAGTTGTGAGCTGCTTTGTGGGTATTGGGAATTGAACCCGGTTCTTTGAAAAGCAGCCAGTGCTCTTAACTGCTGTACCAACTCTCCAGCCCTTTAATAAGGTCATGGTGCGTAAATGGGCACAGACGACTCTGGCTTTCTGGGTTCCAGGGATGGGGGGGGGTGTTATTTGAAGATCCAGATGACTGGACTAAAGGCCGTAGTGGAGCACGTGTTTGGAACGTGGTCCATAGGGGAGCATCGAAGGGTGGGGTCATCACTCTTCAGTAGGTCTGATCTGTCCTACAATTTGTTTATTGGCAGGATCTCACCTAGGCCATGTTGGTTTCAAACTCATTATATAACCAAGGGTGTCCTTGAACTGCCTTGCTGCTGGAACGCCAGCGATACATGCGCACCCAGAGGGTACTCTATCGGCTGAGCCCTGTCCCCACCCTCTGCCCATTTCTACGATTAATTTGTCCTTTTCCTGATTCCTGAAATGAAGCTGTTCACTTCAAGGACCTGACCGGAATTTGGGGTCCTCTCCTCTCTCCAAGCAATGATGCCAGACTTCAATTCTCCGCTATTGCTGTGACCTCCAGGCATAACCTGCCCGCCGACTTCACCGGACAGCGGTCGCTATGGCAACCGACCTTCAGAGTTCCTTGGCGCCAAGTCAGGACAAGGAAATAATCAAAACTGTGATGTGGTGATCGTGGTTACTGGGGGCGGGGCGGGTTGTTGAGACCTTCCCACCCCCGCAACCCCTACCGCCTGCTTCCCTCAGCAGCCAGATGCGCTGCGTTCCTGAGTCATCACCCAGGCTGGGGCGTGACCTTGTGGTGACACAGCAGCCTGTGTCGCCCACACTCCTGCAAGCAACCCCAATAAACTCGTTGCTCTGCCAAGCCGAACGTGGATCCTTCCTTCGGTCGCTCTGTGCCCTGTCCAGGGGACAGACGATTCTCTGTGTTTCCCCGAGAAAAGTCATGAAAGCAGGATGTCGACCATTGGGATGGCTTAGCAGGTAATAGCGTCAAGCCTGATGATCTGAATTTGATACCCTGGGACCCATGTGACAGAAGGCGAGAACTAACTACCCCTGGTTGTCCTCTGACCTCCGACCACACACCATTGCATGTACACCCTTGTGAATGCACATGGACACACAAAATCAATAAAGACAATCTTACAGCAGGATTCTCCCTGATGACCACCCTGCCTGCTCCAGACCCCCGCAACCCCACGGAACCCCCAGGCCTCAGGGCTCCCACCTCTTTGCACTTCTATAGGCCAATGTCAAGGTAGCCAAGGACCAGGACGCAGTTGAGTATTAATCTCACCATTTATGGCTGTATGGCCTTGAGAAGATAGGAGGATGTCTCTGAGCTGTGTCAGCTGTTCATCGGGACAATACCACCCACCTGGCCAGGGACAGAGGAGGCTGTGATGGTTGATGCGTGGCCCTCGGAGTTTCCAGCCTTGCTTGAAGTAATCTCTCCCTTCCCTGCAGAACTGGACAGAACCGCAGCCCACCAGCCTGGCCCAGCCTCCCTGTCTCCAAGCCTTTCTGTGGCTCTTGCTAACGTGTTGACTGTTCCTCTAGACTAGAACATTTTGTCCGGGAGGGTCAGGTCTTTGATACCAGCACCAAGAACCCAGCAGCACCCATCGGTGGTAGATGGACTGCAGGTGTGGGTGGGGGCTCCTCACAGGACCTCTTGGTCCTGCCGAGTAGCTGTCATTTTGTACGTGATGTGTAGGCCAGCTTACTTACCTTCCAGCCTGGGGCTGTGCCAGCTCAAATGACCTGCTAGCTGTGGAGACAGGGTCATGACCCTGCTCATACACTGAGTGCCCTGCCAGTCACCTCAGGGACAACGTGCATCTCCGGGACAGGGGTCACTGAGTCTGATTGCTCTGCTCCTTCTATGTAAATATCTGTGTCACCTGTCAGGGTCACAGAGACCTAGCCAACTTAGGCTGGCAGCTGTGACTCTGACTAGAGCTCTGAATTCATGCACTTTGCTGTGTGACCTTAGGTAAGTCAGACAACCTCTCTGGCTACATCAGCTTTTGAATATATACATACACATATATGTATATATACACATATACGTGTATATACATATATCCATATACACATACAAATATGTACACATACCTTTATGTAATATATAATATATAAAATATTTGTAATGTAATATGATATTATACAATATATAAGATAAATCTATAAAATTAACATAATTATAATATGATATATTGTATTATACACAATATGTTATATTTATTATATTAACATACTGTATTATATTGTTTTACATATACTAGTGAGTATTCAGTGTGTGTGTATATATATATATATATATATATATATATATTGTATATAGTATAGTATTATATAAGAAATGACTATTGAGTGCTCAGCCCTAGACCAGATGTCTACACACCCCCAACCCCAGGCCTGAGGAGAATGGAGAAAGAGAGCGTAGACAGTAGGAGACGGAGGGTGGGGAGGAGCGCTGAGAGATCCTGTCTTCTGTGCAGGATGAGATGGTTACCTTATGAGCACAGTAACTATGAGCACACCAAGGAACTGAACAAGAGGGGCCAACATCCCAGCATTCAGCACTGATTGGATTCGACAGGTAACAGAAACAAGTAGACAGGACATGGAGGGGGAGGGGGAGAAGAAGGAACTGGGGGTGAATACAATCAAGATGCATTATATGTACACACACATATACATGTATACACATGTATTATATGTATACACACACATATATATTATATGTACACACATATTATATGCGTATACACATATACATAATATGTATACACATATATGTGTAAACACACATATATTATATGTATATACATATATGTATACACACAAACATATACACATATATAATATATACATATATCTAATGTGTACACACACATATTATATGTATAAACATACATATATACACATACATTATATGTATACACACATATATGCATGCACATATATTATATGTATATACACTATATATTATATGTATATACACATATACATGTACATACATATATGTATACACACATATATCATATGTATACACACATATATATATACAATATGTACACACATATATATTATGTATACACACATATGTATACTCACAGTCACCTGTAACTCCAGCTCCAGGAGATCTGATATCTCTGGCTTCTTCTGTCATCTGCACATATCCTGCCTCAACACACTACCAATAACTAGAAACAAAATACATCCTTTTCTTTTCTTTTTCTTTTCTCTCCCTCCCTCCCCCTCTCTCTCTTTCTCTCTCTGTCTCTCTCTTCTTTCTTTCTTTCTTTCTTCCTTGATTTCTTGCTTTCTTTTTGAGACAGGATTTTTCTGTGTAACCCTGGCTGCTCAGAACCCACTCTGTAGACCAGGCTGGTCTCAGACTCACAGAGATCCACCTGCCTCTGTCTCTTGAGTGCTAGGATTTAAAGGTGTGCGCCACCACTGCCTGGCTAAAATAAATCTTTATAAAAATTTAAATTTATTTGTGTGTGTGTGTGTGTGTGTGTTTCCCCACAGAGGAGAGTGGTGGATTCCCCAGAGTTACGTAGTTAGTTGTGAGCCACTGGATGTGGGTGCTGAGATTTGAATCCAGGTCCTCTGGAAGAGCTCATAACCACGCAATAGTCCACATTCAGACAGGGTCCAAGCCCAGCCATTCTTGCCCAGAGTCCTTCCCTCTGCCCATGCTCAGTCCCATCAGGTTACACGTGGAAGGGCCGCGTTGCTCCCCTCCTGACTTGATTTGGCTGTGCGCTCGTTTTCCAGAAGATTCCACCTGGCTTCATAATCACAAATCCCCCTTCGCAACTATTCAGATCTCATGATGGACAGACAGACTCCCTTCTCTCCTGAGAAGACATAGCCAGTGCTGTGCTGGGAGACAGCTCTGGGTCCGAGGAGCAGCAAGGCAGCATGTGTGTCGGTGGCTGTGGTAAAAAGAGCCTGCCTTGCCGGGCGGTGGTGGCGCATGCCTTTAATCCCAGCGCTTGAGAGACAGAGGCAGGCGGATTTCTGAGTTCGAGGCTAGCCTGGTCTACAGAGAGTTCCAGGACAGCCAGGGCTACACAGAGAAACCCTGCCTCGAAAAACCAAAAAAAAAAAAAAAAAAAAGAGCCTGCCTCATCCTCATTGGCTCCATGAGACCAAGTTACGCCCATCGCTGGGCCTAAGAGATCCACAGAGGACTGGCAAGAAGGCTCGGCCAACAAAGGCGCTTGCCACCGAGCCCGACGACCCAAGCTCATTCTCCAGGACCCACAAAATGAAAGCAAAGAACTGATTTCCCCCACCACACGCTGACACATTTTTAAGAGCTGGGCAGGCTGGGCAGTGGTGGCGCACGCCTTTAATCCCAGCACTTGGGAGGCAGAGGCAGGTGGATTTCTGAGTTTGAGTCCAGCCTGGTCTACAGAATGGGTTCCAGGACAGCCAGGGCTACACAAAGAAACCTTGTCTCGAAAAACAACAACAACAACAACAAAAGAACTCAAGAAAAGACAGAAAAGAACATCCCACAGCCAGGCGAGGGGAACATACGTACTGTCTTAGCATGCCGAAGGCAGAGACAGGAGAATCAGGATGTTCAGAGACAGCCTGGGCTATGCTGTGAGTTTGAGACATGCTGGGCATTACAGCAAGAAGAAATAAGCAGCTAGGAGTAGGGAGATGGCCCAGTGGTTAGCACACTCAAGCATGGGGGCTGGGCTTGGGATCTCGAGAACTCACATGGAAGAGGTCAGCTCAGAGCCTTCGGAGAATTCCACGAGTCCCCTCCCTTCTCAGAAGGGAGAGGTCATTGGAACACGTAGGCATCCCTTACCCCCTGGAAGAGGGAGGTCATATAGGCACCCCTCCCCGCCAGAAGGGAGAGACTAATTACATTCCTCAGGAAGACCACAGGGTGGACTGACCAATAAGGGAAGCCCAGAGCACTTAGACACATTCCTCAGGACAGACTGACCATTGGCCCCCACAGACGAGGGAAGCCCTTGTCTACCTCATTCCCTAAGGACCAATTAGTTTATTATTATTTTTTTAATGTCATTTTTTAAAAGATTTATTTACATTGTCACTGTCTTCAGATGCACCAGAAGAGGGCATTGGATCCCATTACAGATGGTTGTGAGCTACCATGTGGTTGCTGGGAATTGAACTCAGGACCTTCGGAAGAGCAGTCAGTGCTCTTAAACGCTGAGCCATCTCTCCAGCCTGACCAATCAGTTTAAAAGTCACACTGTTTTGCCAATCACATTGTGCCTAGTGGCTGTTGCTCTATTCTACCCCTGAAAACTGTATAAAAATTCACCAAACGGTTGCCTAGAGTCTCCACCTCTCCTTCCGATGCAGGACGACTCTAGCGCGCTGGAACAATAAATTCCTCTTGCTTTTGCATCAATCCTGGGCTCTGTGTTGTTCGCTCTCGGGGGAGGGCGGTGTCCCTGGTAGCTAAAACTCGTCAGAGTCTTACAACATAAAATGCCAAGTGGACATGGCAGCCAGCTAGATCTCAGCTGCAGAAAGTGGAGACGTGGATCTCTAGAACAAGCTGGGTAAGGAGACTAGCCGTACCAACGAGCTCTGGGTTTGATCCTGACATCAGAACACACACACACCACACACAAACACACACACACACACACACACACAAACACACACACACACACACACACACACACACACGCACGCACGCACGCACGCACTGAGAAAGAGAAAAAAACAAACAAATGACTTCTTGATTGACAGGGGGCAGCCCCTCCTCCCTCTCAGCACCGGAAGCCACACCCAGCCTCACTCTGGGCCCCTGGAAGGGGGTCCCATCTGGCAGCCTAGCTCAGTGTGAGGAGCAGCCTGAAGTGATTAGTGACCTGCCTGGTGCTTCCTACCCGGCATCCCTCAGGCGCCACAGGGCAAGTCCCCACCATCTTTTACTCTCATTACGGAGGAGTCCCTGCCTTTCCCAAATTCCGTGGGTGGTTACCAGGCCTGGGTGTTTGCTCCTGTCTGGAATGTCCTTTCTTTGCTTTGCTAAAATCAGAACACCGCTGGCTCCTCCAATCTGGCTCAACAGCTCCTTGGGGTGGGCCTCTAGGTCCTGCATATACTGTTTCTCCCTCCTCTGATTCATGGAGGATTTAGGGTACTCTAAGCCCAAACTTATAAATGGTTCCTGAGGAGGAGGAAGAGGAAGAGGAGGAGGAGGAGGAGAATCTGTGAGTTTTTACGCAAGCCTACATTGTAAGTTTTTGGAGGCTGGTTTGTTTGTCTCTGACCTCCCCGACTAGTTAGAAATAGAGAAGCTTCAGAATGGTTTACTCAGAGTTGGCTGGGCACCTGTCAAGACCCGAGGGTGTGGGGACTGATGTCAGAGTGCTTGTCCTCTAGTAGTGTCTGCCCTACAGAGGGAGCAACTGCAAACTATGACATACTGTACTACAGAGGACCTTGAAGTCAACCTGTAGGTCCCAGGGATAGAACTCAGGTCCTCAGGCTTAGCAGCAAGCCCCCTTTACTCACTGAGCCATCTTGCTGCCTCCTCTATCACCTTTTTTCTCCATCGTGAGAGCTGCTATGTTGAATTATTAGCTCCTCAGCCTAGACACCAGGACACCGCTCTACGCTGGCTCAGATGACCCCTTGGTAGAAGGGACTGTCCTTGCAATACAGGATGTTTAACTGAGTCCCCAGCTCCTACCCTTTCCTTGTGCTAGGATCACCTCACAGGTGATAATTTAAAGTTTCCAGACACTGCTAATAGTCGATGGGGCACAGATAATATGGGGTAAAGAAGACAAAAATCGTTTGAGTTATTATTTAGATTTTTTTATTTTTACATTTTTATTTGTCTGTGTTGGGGGAGGTCTGTACCTGCCGCAGTGTGTGTGTTGGGGGCAGGGGAAATCAGGACAAATTTTTGGGAGTTAGTTCCCTCCATCCACAGTGTGGGTTCTTCTGGGAAACAAACTAGGGTTGTCAGACTTGGTGGCAAGCCCCCTTATCCACTGAGCCATTTCATCTACCCCGATCCATTCTCTTGTGTGTATTTCAGATCACAGCTCTCTATGTTGCCCAGGTTGGTAATGAACGCCTGGCCCTCCTTCGTTAGCCTCCCAAATGCTAGGATTCCAGTGTGTGCCATCATGGTCTGCGCCCCCCCCCCCACTTCCCTACCCTCCCTACCCCCCACCCCCTCCCAACCCCCCACCCCTACCCCTCCACCATCATGGTCCGCCACCCCCCCAAACTTCCCCCACCCCAACCCCCCACCCCCAAGCCCCTAACCCCCATCCCTCCCACCCTCACCGCCTACCCTCCAACCCCCCCCACCCCCGCTGCAGTTGGTTTGTTTTCTTGACTGTGTGAACTCAGAGTTGTTTCCTGCTCCGAAGTTGATAGCTCTGGAGATCACCTTCCTGTTGCTACAGATGATGCTGTCAGTCTGTCCGCACTCCAGGACATTCCAGGACAATCACACTGGGGTAGGGCAGAAGGTGTGGCTCCCGGCAGCAACCAGACTCACTGAATCCTGCTGTTTTACTCGCCACAAACTCATTAGCATTTCCCAGTGTGGTTTCTGGGTTTCATTTCCTTCTCCATTTACATTTTGCTCCCGTGTGGAAATGACCGTAGCTCCCAGGATGGGAGTAGCAGCCCAGTCATTCTGACGTCATTTACAGGTAAGGTAACATAAGACATTTATGATTTCATCTACAATTTTTATTACATTTGGTTATTTATTCTGTGGTTCGGCAAGCACACAAGCCGTGGCAACTGTGTGCAAAAGGACAGTTCTAGTTCTTTCCTTCCGCCCTGTGGGTCCCAGGAATCAAACTCGGGTCGTAGCCTTGGAGGCAAGCGCCTTCACCTGCTGAGCCACTTTGCTGGTCCTTACAGGTTTTTGTTTGTTTGTTTCGTTTTGTTTTTGAGACAGGGTTTCTTGGTGTAGACCAGGCTGTCCTGGAACTCACTCTGTAGACCAGGCTGGCCTCGAACTCAGAGATCCACCTGCCTCTGCCTCCCAAGGGCTGGGATTAAAGGCGTGTGTCACCACTCTCCAGCCCTTTTCTCTCTCTCTTTTAGATTCATTTATTTCATGTGTATGGATGTATTTTATGCCTGTGTGTCTGTCTGGGCACCACAAGAATGCCCGGTGTCTGAAGAGGGGCATTGTGGGAGCCCTTGAAACTGGAGTTAGAGAGCGTTGTTAAGCATCACGGCAGCGCTGGGAATTGAAGCCGCTTTCTCTGGAAGTGCAGCCAGGGATCTTACCCACTCAGCCACATGCCTTGCTGGAGACAGATGTCTCAGAGGAGACGTCCTGTAACTTGATTCAGCTGGGCTGGCTGGAGCTCCAGAGAGCTGCTGGTGCACGGCTGGACCCCAGAACTATGCTTGAGCACAAGTCACCACACCTGGCTTTATGTGGGAGCTGGGGATTGAACTCAGGTCTTGTCCTTGCACGACAAGTATTTCACCGAGTCATCTCCCTACTCCTAGACATTGTTTTATTTTACCTAGTTTATTTATTCATTTCTTATTCTTTTTTTGGTATGTGTGTGTGTGTGTGTGAATACTTAATTTCATGTGCACTGGTGTTTTGCCTGCACGTATGTCTGTATGAAGGTGTTGGAACTGGAACTCTCTGGAACTGGAGTTATACACAGTTGTGAACTGCCATGTGGTTGCTGGGATTTGAACCCAGGATCTCTGGAAGAGCAGTCGGTGCTCTTAACCACTGAGCCTTCTCTCCAGCCCCCAAGGCCAAACACTCTTAACCATTATATCTTACTACCTTTTAATACTGTTGTATAGTGTAAAATTATTTTACAAAAAAAATATTTTAAAAGGGAGGTTGGAGAGATGGTTCAGTGGTTAAGAGCTCTGATGGTTCTCCTAGAGGATCCAAGTTCGATTCCCAGCACCTACATCAGGCAGTTCAGAACTGTCTGTAACTCCAACTCCAGGGATCCAACACTTGCTTCTGACTTCTCTGGGGATACACAGGTATGCGCACGGGTGCACACACACACACACACGTGAAAATAAATATTTTCGAGACAGGGTTTCTCTGTGTACCCTAGCTGTTCCTGGAACTTACTCTGTAGACCAGGCTGGCCTTGAACTCAGAGATCTATCTGACTGTCTCTGCCCTGAGTGCTGGGACTAAAGGCATGCACCACTATACCCAGCTTAATAAAAAATACATCTTTTTAAAAATAAGACTTATTCATGTATTTTATTTTATTTATATGAGTACCCTGTGTGTACACATGCCAGAAGAGGGTGTCGGATCCCATTACAGATGGTTGTGAGCCACCATGTGGTTGCTGGAATTTGAACTCAGGACCTCTGGAAGAGCAGTCAGTGCTCTTAACCGCTGAGCCATCTCTCCGGCCCTGTAAAAATACATCTTTCCTTTTGTTTGTTTTGTTTTTTGAGACAGGGTTTCTCGGTGCAGCTCTGGCTGTCTTAGAACGTGCTCTGTAGACCAGGCTGGCCTCAAAATCACAGAGATCCTCCTGCCTTTCAGTCTCCCAAGTGCTAGGATTAAAGGCGTGTGCCACCACACCCGGCTAATAAAAATACACCTTAAGAAGTAGTTAGGAAATGTCCCACGGGAGTCCTCTGTCTCAGTAATCTCCAACAAGTCACGGAAACCCAGGGATTGCGCACAAAAGCTTGGAGAGCAATGGGTGCTGATCGCGGGGTGTATGAGCAGAGCAGTCACAGTGTCCTGCATCTGTAGGTGGGGACGCTCCCCACACAGTGTGGTCACAGCCACTATCAGATAATCATTGGGTGACAAGTCCTTCCTGGAGACTCCATGGTGCCTGAGCAATGGCTCAGAGGAAATGGTTCTGTGTGTCATGGTGGCAGACAATCACCAACACCGTATCTGGGAATGGGAACGCCAGCTCAGCAGGGCCAGGGAAACACCCAGGACACAAAGGCCTTGGACTTCCCTCATAAAACTCCACTGCCCGTCGGCGTTCGTCAGGAAGATGTCCATAGATGCATTTAGCCCGGAAATGGCCTCCAGCCATGGGTACTGGGAGGCTCTGCTCTAGGGGTGGTAGTCACTGCTCACAATTGACTTCTCCCACATCAATGAGAGGGAGAGATTTGAAGTTAAAAAAAAAAGCCTTTTAAAGGATTTTCTAAGTATGTATACATACGCGAACCTGTGTGCACACTTGTACCCGCTGCCCTTGGACATCAGAGACCCGTGGCATTGGGTCCCCTGGAGCTGGAGTCACAGGCATTTGTGAGCACCATGTGGGTGCCAGAAACTGAATCAGCAGTGAGCACTCTTATCTTCTGAGCCATCTCTTCAGGCCTAGGAGGGAGGATGTTTGAGACAGGGCTTCCAATTTGCAGTAAATCTCCTGCCTCTGCTTCCTGGGCACTGGGAATACCCGGGATTACAGGTATGAAGCACACTTGAGGACTTCCTTCTGAAAAGTCTTGACTTCTTTTGTCAAGATGTATGTGAGTTTTTTAAAAGGGCCATCCACTCACTCATTCATTCATTCATTCACTCATTCATGATCCATCACCCCATTCATTCCTCATTCATGCATTCAAGGCAAGGTCTCACTACATAATTCTGACTGTCCTGGAACTCAGATCTGCCTTCCCCTGACTCTCAAGTGCTGAGATTAAAGGCATGCACCACTAGGTCCAGCTGGGACCTTTCTTTCTGGGATACCAAGCCACCTCTAGCATCTTGTAGCAGGCTACAAGATGTTGACCTTCAATGTATTCTCAAGAACAGAGGCATGGGACTACTGCATGACTTTATTTTACACTGGGGATGCTATTGCCAACTGGAAATATCTAGAGACCTCTGTGGCTGTTACAAACCAGGGAAGGAAGCATGGTTGCTGCTGGCATCTAGTGGGCGGAGGCATGGGTGGGTACAGCTTGGTGGCCTACAAAGGAAGGCTCTATGACTAATTATCTGGTCGAGATGTCAGCAGTGGCTAAGTTGGAAACTCTTGCTTCAGATCCCTCAGAACACTGGTCTGGGGAAGAAGCCACTTCACCCTCCCCTCCAGGGTAAGGCTCCTGAAGCTAGGGTGCTGGATGTAGGCTGTTTCAGAAAGGGCAATGAGGGATAGGTCCCCAGACCAGGTGGATTTTAAAGATCTTCCTAGTTGATTAAAAACCAGGCATTCTAGCTGTACACAAAAGTCAGAGACGCTACTGAGGCTTCAGTGTGTGTCCCACTAGGGTTCTCTTGGTCACAGCCAGGCAGAGTGTGCCATTCCCCAGTTGGAAGCCTGGGGTGTCCCACCTGATTTGTCACTCAGCATTGTTTAGATCTCAGGGTTCCTGATTTAGGGACATCCAAATGGTGGTAACTCTGAAATCCACAATGACCCTGGTCCCAAGCATTCTGGGTAAAAGGGAATCCTCAATCTTCACCATTTATCAGTGACGGGGGAGGAGGGCATTGCTCTAGAATGTCACTGCCTTATTTCACGTCACACACCTCACATGACCCGTGCTTGTGTGGTGTTCTGTTGCAGATGGCCTCTTAGGTTGTCTCCAGTTTCTTCTATCACAGAGACTGCGGTACTCAACCATCCCCTACACCCATCTGTGCACTTGTAAGGACGTGTAGTTGATAGGATGGAACCACTTGACTGCAGGGACACGGACTGGACTATTTGTCAGCCTATAGTATTAACACGTGTCAAATGCTACAAGTATCAAGTAGATCTGATTGCAACTGTTTCCTGTCATGCATATGATGACTGACCTGTCGGAAGTTGATACCAGAAAACCAAAACCTCAAGGGAAGTTAATACAAATACAAAGTGGCAAGTTAGACTTAGTCCGCCGTAAGGTGGGTACTTACCATTTATGGTAGGCTGAAGCCATCAGGTAGTTTTACATTCGGTGCCTATGTGTTTCTGTATGCATGCATGTGGAGGCCAGAGGTGTTATTCCTTAGTCACCATCCACCCTTTATGTATTTTGTCTGCACGACTGTGGACCATGTCTGTCCCTGGTGCCTAGAGCCCAGAAGTGGGCATCCAATTGCCTGAAACTGGAGTTACAGAAAGTTGTGAACCTGGGTCCTCTGCAAGAGCAGCCAGGGGACTTAACTGCTGAGCCATTTCTCCAGGTCCCAGCTTCTTTTGAGGCAGGCTGTGGCCTGGAGCAGACTATGGCTGGCCACTGGGCCCCAGAGTATATCTGTCTCTATCTATATACTCCTAGCTCTGGGATTGTATGTTGCCATACCTAGGTATCTGTTCAAGGGTTTGGGGATTGAACTGGGTGTTTCTGGCTTTCAAGGCAATCCCCCTTTGCTGATCGGACCATCTCTCCAGCCCATCCTTTAGCTTCTACAAAAGTTCTCTGTGATGTTGCAGAATTCGAATAAGGATATTGAAAGACACTAAATGTCCCACTTGAAAATGGAAACCCAGGACCACTTTGTTTCCGTGATGGTACATCGGAAATGAAGAACACGTTGGTAGACCATTTTGGGGTAACAGTGGCAGCGAGAGTCCTACCCTTTCCTCTTCCCTCCTAGATTCTAAGAGGTGCTCTCTGGTAACCATCTTAGCTTAAATGCATTCACAGAGCCTCTGGGGCCAGTACTCTCAGAACCCCAGGAGAGCTGTGTCCAGGTCTGTCTGTCCCAAAAGTTGTCTGATTCTTATTTTTGTTACATTTAAAAATCCCGCCTGAGTGCAGAGGTCAGAGGACAGCTTGAGAGTTGCTTCTCTCCTCCCAGTATCGTGGGTCCTTAGGATCCAATTCAGGTTGTAGGGTTTGGCGGCAAGCCACCTTGCTGGCCCGGCTGAGTTTTACCAGAGCTACCCACACCTCCAGGATATTTGAAAACCTTTTCTCTCACCCTTGTGGGGACTCAGGAAAAGAATGGCGTCTACACTCGTGTCTCTTCACACTGGCCTTCACAGGACAAAAGGCCCAGCTTAATGTCCTCAGGTTAGCTGGACATGAAGATCCTGAGACCCTGGCTGTCAGGCCCTGTAGCCTTCTAATACACGATGCAGCTCACTAGTTCTGAAGAATATTTTCTTAGGGTCATGAAGACAGCAGAGTCGAACAGATGTCCTCCAGTCCTGCTCTTTGGCAATTTAAAGATAAAAATATATGAGGTATAAAGTTTTAGAATATTTAATCGGAAAGCAACTTTTAGAGCTCATTTTATAGAAGCGAGCAGTAAACCTGACAATAGCTAAACGTTAAGCAGCTAACTGGGTAGCCCTGTGGTCTCTGTCCCACGGACTTCAACTGTTACTGTGTCAAGATAGTAGCCACAGAAGACAGGTAACAAACTGGATATTCTCTAATCGAGCCAATGACTTGAAGATGTGAAACCATTCATTTCAGACTGTAGAAGAGCAGGTGTGAGTGGCTGCAGGTTACCTCCCCGTGCGGTTTTCTCTCCGCATGGTAACTCACTCACAGCAAGGACCTGCCTTGACCACAGGGCCACCCACCTAAGCAGCTTTAGAAAGGGTCTGTCTGCCAGACATAGGTGCTAGGCCAGACCTGACAAAAAACAAAACTCCCACGACCAAGAAGAGGAACAGAATAAACTTGAGAAACCAACTGAATTTGAAAAATAGGCTTTATTTTAACCAGTGGTATTGTCTGACATCCTATGGCATATCAGATTACAGCCAAGTTCACAAATACAAATAATCAGCAGTTTTCTCCTTCCCTTTTCTTCCGATGGAGAAACTCGGCGGTGGCAACACTACACTGTGGATGCCAGGAGCTCTTCCACCAGCTCTAGCTTCGAGTCCGGGCCCTGGAGCACAGCCCATAACACAGCATGGTCACATGTGCAAAGACGTCTTCAATAAAATAACCAGAGTTTTGTTGGAAATAACACTTGGCATTTGAAACCAGACACTGCTACTACCCCATCTTGATGGGATGGTGTGGAGCTGAATTGCACACTGAGGTGGCGCGGCCTGGCCAGTCTGCCTCCTCCTGGGCTCCAGATGATTCAGGGTCCTGCCCTGCCCCATGGAGCAGGCAGGTCCCTGCACTGATAGAGAATGGAGACACCTTGACCTAAATACAAGACCTGTTACATCCAACACTGGAATTGGCCTTACACTTTCTTACTGCACAAAAAGCTTAAATATATGGGTCCTCATAGAGCACAAAGTGCCCGAAATTCAGAAAACTATGCAAACAGTTCTTCACCCCTGAGGATTCATGTTTATAAAGGTGAAAATACAAAATATTAAAATAATTTGCCCTTTCTCCCCATCAGAAGGAACCACACTCTCTAAGGATTCCTACAACATACAAAATTCCAAGACAAAATTGCTTTCTCCCCAAATCGACACTGTAATTAGTGTCAAGCTGCCGGGGGTTGGGGGACCCTATGAGGAAAGGGGCCATTGACTATGGGTTTTGTGTCTAACAACTCTATTTTGAGAAAGGCAGGAAAAGGAGTTCCTGGCCTCAGGAGCTCTCGTTCCTCCCTTCGCTCAGCTCTCGGCGTTCTCAGTTGGCTACTGTGAGCAAGGAGAACATGATTCCCAGAGCTGGGGACAGTCCTAGGAGAGGACTTGCTTTCCCCGAGTCGGTGACATCAGATGGCAAGGGTTCAGGTGCTTGTCCGTGCTGTTTTCCCGCACCGTGAGCACCTGGAGGATCAGTTGTGTTCAGTACGAAGTAGCTGGAGTGAGGAGGAAGCGGTGTGCCCATGGCGTCAGCTGAGGCATGTGGACAGGAACTGCTGGGAAGTCTTCACACGCCTGGCCCCAGGCTTCCAGAGACAGGACAAGCTCCGAGAGCACAGCATGCAAACACATCCGCACTCTGCCAGATGTGAAGATGACACAGGAAACTACTGGTGGCAGGACCCTGCGCCTGGCACTGGTGGTGGCAGGACCCTGCGCCTGGCACTGGAGACCTCTGCACTGAGGCAAGCAGGAAGCATGGAAATCAGCTTGCTCCTGGACGTGAGGGAGGGAGGGTGGCTGCACACACACGCATGCACACGCATGCACACACATGCACCCATGGCCTTCTTGAAGGCTGCCTTGTTTTTTCCAGCTCCCCACTGGCCATCCAACAGCCCTGTGCACTTGCCTGGCTCAGAACGTCAGCAGCTGAGATTCTGTAACTATCTACGCGCCCTTCTCTCCTTTTAAGGCACAAACAGACCGACAGCTTTGAACATACCTGTCAGGTTCTGAGGACATTAAGCAAGCCGGTCACAGGCTAGAGCCCAGGAGCCAGTTGGTTCTCTTGGGCTTTATGCATGGCTGAGGGATAGCCTCAGACCTGAAGCAGCCTCTCTCTGTCACTGTGATATGGTAAAGGCAGGGCCACAGGAGAAGCCAAAGTGGCAAGGTAACTAAGAACAGGGATATTTTAACACTTCTTACTTTGCACGTAACACACACATCCTAAGGAGACAGCAGTTCCCATCGGCCTGCTCAGACTCTGAGAAAGCAGGCCGACCACCAAGGAACAGTCACAGCTCAGAAAGTCACTGCCATTACAACGACTTCCACAAAGATAGGTGGACAGACGAACAGACAGACACACACGCACGCACACACACACACACACATGCACCCCCTTCCGCCATGAAGGACTCTTTCAACAAGAGGCACTTGAATGGTATTTGGAGAGTCCCCATGAAAAGGCCTTCCCCTCACAGTGAAGTGGGACAGACAGAACAGAAACCAGGTGCTCAGGACTCCATTTCTTCTTGGTCAAGGGGCGGCGGCACGAAGCTGATGACTTCATCGTAGGTCAGGCCTGGGGCGGGGAAGAAGGGTGAGGCGTGAGGCTCAAGGCGCTGCCTTTGCTGGCAGATACTTAGCTCCTCCCTCAAGTGGTTGGATGGACTGCACCAATCTGCCTTGCTCCTTGCTCACGACCTACAGCAGAGCGGCTCCAGTTCAAGGACATGGAGAGGGCTGTTGCCCCGCTCCATCACTCAAGGTGCTCCCCAAGTGCTCCCACTGAGTGCTCCCTGGAGTGGTACTGCACTCAGCGCAGTGAGGCAGTCCTGCTCTGGAGTCTAACTGCAGAACTGTTTTGTGCTTTATGGCGGAGTAGGACTGGGCGAGGAGAACATCGCTGCCAGTTTCTAACGAGGCCAGAAGTAAGCTAGAAAAACTCTTGTCTGGTTCTGTGCTGAAAACACTGGAACCCCTTATCCTAACAAGATGGCGCGACTGTAAAACCCTGAGAACCTCAAAGCTGTCAGGGTGAAGGCTGTGCACTCTGTATCTACGAACCCCATCGGGGAACACATGCACCAGAGTCCCTGGCAGAGAGTTTAGAGAGCTGCTGGTAACCATTCCCAAGGGTTTTATTCAGACACGTTCTCACGTAGCCCAGGATAGCCTCAAACTACCTAGATGGTTGTGAATAACTTTACAGTCTGTTTTTTGAATCTTAAACTTTTTTTTAAAATATTTACTTATTTATTATATGTAAGTACACTATAGCTGTCTTCAGACACACCAGAAGAGGGCATCAGATCTCACTACGGATGGATGTGAGCCACCATGGGGTTGCTGGGAATCAAACTCAGGACCTTCGGAAGAGCAGTCAGTGCTCTCAATGGCTGAGCCATATCTCTCCAGTCCAACCTTAAACTTTTAATCTGATTCCCAAGTGCTCGGATCACAGGTGTATTCGAAATATTAGGCTGCCATTAAGTTCTCATTTTCCTAAGGACTTCTGATTCGTGAGAACCACTTAGAAAAGACTTTAAAAAATTTTCTTGAGTTGGGCATGTAGTTTAGCAGGAGAACTCTTGCATAGTATGTGAGTCCTAGGTCTAATCTCCAGCACTGTTAAAGATGGACTTGGTAACACATGCTTTTAATCCCAGCACTCGGGAGGCAGGACAGGTGCAGCTCTGAGTTTGAGGCTTGCCTGGTCTACAAAGTGAGTTCCTTTGAGTGGCTACACAGAGAAAAACCCTGGCTCATAAAACAAAGAAAGAAACAAGACATGAGTAAAATGCAAGCAAGGCCGAGGCCACGCGGCCTGCCCGGGACTCATGGACTCACTCTTCCACTCATCGATAAGGAGGTCCCTGCTCTCAAAGGACTGGTCGTAAGGGTCGGCCACAGGCTCATCGTCAGGGTCGTGGTACTGAGCAAAGTAGGCGTGTGCAAGAGCTTGGGCTGCTGTGATCCTCTTATCGGAGTCCAAGACGAGCATCTTCTCCAGCAGGTCGACAGCTGTCAGAGCAGGGAAGAGGCATTAGAGCCGCCACCGTGCATGTTCTAATCACCGTTCATATCCACACGAAGCATCCTTTATGCTGTTTGCTTCTGCATGCAATCCCTTTCCTGTGTGTCTGTGTTAAATGCCTCTGGCACATTTTAAAAACATTACTGAGGTTCTGGGTGTGAAACCCAGAACAATAATCAACGCCCCCTCCCCCCGCCTTCTTCTCCCTGTTGTCTTGGTTTTCATTTGTAGACACTCCAGATGTTGACCACACCATTGTCAGAGGCTGCCACTCCGCCATATGCTGTGTTGTACCCCCTATTTTTCTCTATTCTTTAGATTTATCAAAAACCGGAAATTCCATCTCAATCGTTGGTGAGAGTGAAGTCAGGCATTCTGGGCCCAACCATGTCCCAGGCGATGCTGAGTTGGGCCACCACAGCCACGAGCTCCCTGCATCTTGAGCTCTCTCCTTTCTCCCCAGGGGAGTAATATGGGGAAATGTTTTGTCTCCTGGTGATTATCAGTTACTTTTAATATGGCTTCCAGCAGCTACTACTGAGTTTTTCTCTCCCAAAAGCAATGACCTCACTAGAGGCTGGAGAGCAGACCTGTCTAGTTCTGTCTGATGAGGTCGTCCTGTTTAGGACGGTAATGAGTTTAGAGCAGTTATCACTGAAACAGAAAGGCTTTCTGAACTCCATAGGTTCTTTTAGATTTATGTTTAAGTATGTCTGCACTACAGTGCAGGCCTGCTTGGCTGAAAATCTGAAAGTCAGCAGAGGGAGCTGGATCCTCTGGAAGTGGAATTAAAGACAACTGTGGGCCACTATGTTAGTGCAGGAACTCAAGCCAAGGGTCCCTTGGCAGAGCAGCCAGTGCAATTAAGCGCTTAGCCATCTCTCCAGCTGCAGATGATTTCTTCAATGTGGAAGGCTGTGGGTGTTGAGGAGAACTTCCTGAAGAGATGATGTGCCTCTGCTCCTCTCAGTGATTATATACCCTGCAGCCTGAGCTCCAGTTGTCCACAGAAATACGGGCTTTGAGGGCACAGAGGAAACAGCAAACACGCACAGGCTGGCTCTCTAGTTTAGAGCGCAAGAAGATGGCTGGAACCCAGCCAGCAAAGTTTGCGGAGGGTGCATAAGGCCTCGGATCTAAACCCAGCCCTGCAGACAGTGGGCATGGTGGCACACACCTGTAATCCTCGGATCTAAACCCAGCCCTGCAGACAGTGGGCATGGTGGCACACACCTGCAATCCCAGCATTTAACAGGCCACATGAGCCTGTCTTCAACACTGAAACACTGGTAAGACGGCTTGGGTACAAATGTTCTTCTACAAATCTGCTGACTTTACAGTGAACATGAATGAGTGGGTGCCTGCCATCCTAGGGTAAAAAGTTCCATGTCCTTAGGACCAAGGCACTCAGATGAGGAACAAGTCAGAAGTAAGAACAGGGCTTTTCAAGGATGGAGGCAGACAGAAATAGACACTCTAAGATCAAAGGGCAACGTGAAGTCCCCGGCTGTGCTTTTGAGACTAGCAGTGATGTGAAGCCTGTGACTGACCACAGGGTTGTTAATATTTATATCGCTGGTGTGCAGCCCAGCTAGCACGTTGGGGACGGCTAGGCTAGCGAGCGGTAACAGCATGTTCCTTCTGACCAGCACTTGGCAATGGGCTGCCAGGGACGGTTGGATGTGAGCAGGCTGCCAGGAGCACTAGGTGGGCCAGAGCCTTCTTTCAGTCTCCAGCAGCCTGGACTCGCCTCCTGTAAGCCAGTTCTTTTCAGTGTCTAAACGGGGATGTCTATCAGCTCAATTGGAGAAGACTCAAACACTGCACTGCACGTCTGTGGTCGAGGAATCGGAGGTGGAGCCACCATGGAAAGATTACAGGTCACAGAGACCTCACAGCCCCTCACCTGGATGCTGCAGCTCACATAAGCTACAGAAAGCCCAGCGAGCCTGACAGGGAGGCCACAAACCTAACCCAACCTGTCAGTGCTGTGCACACCTGAGGCCTGAAGGGTGTGGCTTAGGCTGGACTCCGTCCTCCTAGAACAATGCACCTCTCCTGCTACAGGAATCGTCGCCACAGCCACTCCTCTGCACCGGGGTTTGGACGGAGTTCTTGAAAGGGAAACAGCCCCTGCCTCTCCCAGCTTTTGAAATCACTGTCATAGACATCAGCCCTTCAAAGGATAAGTAACTCTGGCAAAGACTTAAGTGCAGTGACTTTATAGTAACATCTGCAGGAATGGGAGAGGAGGGGGACAGAAGCCGCCACCTGCTCGGGCCCTTCTCCTGGCAGGGAGACGGTGGTCTGATGGTTCTGTATCTACTGCCTACGACACCAGAGCGAGCAACTAGAACCTCAGCACACTGTCCTGTGACCATCCACAGCAAAGGAAAAGCAAGACACATTCTGAGCTACCACTGTCACTCCCATTTGCCAGGTGATCCTGAAGGGGATGGGGGCAGGAAGGCACTGAGCCATCCCCCAAAGTCGGAGAAGGCAAATTAATGCTGCAAAGGCAGGCAGGCGGCTGGTTACGCTCTGAAGGGCAGGGAGGGAGGGAAGGGGAAGAGTCTGTGAGGGAGGAGGGCATCAGGACCCAGCGCTGGGCAGTAAGCGTGCGTCTGTGCCATTCTGTCCTCAGCGGGGCTTCACCAGCAGCTGGAAGGGTCATGCCTCCTTCCTTCTCTCCCAGTCCCCATAATTCCCTGTTCTCCATTCTTCACTGCCCTTGTCCTGTCCACCACCATATTCTGTGAGCATACAAGCCTATCATCATATGATCTTTCTTTAAATGTGACAACATCGACAGTAACAGCCACATGTATTAAGACCCAAAAGTTACTTAAAGGTACTCTTTTTAGTCAAAAGAGCAAAACTTCAAATCCCTAATTTATGTCACAAAATAAGAGCATGATCAACTTACCTAGAGGATTGGCACCAATAAATACATTTGCGAAGTTCATCTTCGGCATCTGGGCCAGAGACTGAATGTAGTTTCTTGCCTGTAAAAACACAGGCTCTCAGAATGAGTGTGTTCAGCAGTGTCACCGGGAGCAGCGGAGGCTCAGCTGAGGCCCCGCATCCCAGCGTGGCTCACTGCCCGGGTGCTCAGCTCAGGTTTGCTCTTCTCACCACTGCCCTCTATTTGTGACCACTGACTTTATTCTTGCTGTCTCCCCACAGTTCTGTTTCATGTGGATGAGAGTCTAACCAATCAACTACTCTTTTATTAACTTTCTGGTCAAAGGGTCAGAAGTTTAAAACCAGAACTCAGACTAAGTGGTCTCTCCAGGACCCCCTTCCCATCAGTAGGTCATGGAGAGGAGCTGGTACTGAAGATGGCAGGCTCATCCCAGTTTGAAGTGGTCAGAACCAGACACAGATACGGCTGTGATCCTTTCCTGTTTAACCATGTAGAGTGGAAGGAGGAATGCAAGAGAGAGAAGCCCACCTCACTCAGAGAAGCCATCTGTCAACACAGACAAGAGCTGCAATGCAAGCAATGCTCTAAGGGGGTCTGTCTGTCTGTCTGTCTGTCTGTCTGCTAGCCTGTTTTCCCAAAATACTAAGGGCCCGTTTCAAGAAGCACACTGATCACACACTAGAGTTAGATTAGTTATGGGCTGGTCAAGAACCTGATTTTCCAAGTGCTCATGCTTACTATGGGTTTTTTAAACCCAGCACACCTATTAGCACAAGGGGTTGGTTTTATAGTGTGTGCTTGCACGCAGCCTTCTCTCGGTGGTAAAATGGGCGGAGAGCCAAGCACACAAATGAACTCTGCTCTATGCACCTGAGACGCGGCTGCAGCACACCCTGACCACACACCCCTGCAACGACACACGTTACCTCAAGCACAAGAGTCAGAGAACTGAACGCCAGGAAGCACTACCCTACACTGCATCGCTGCCTCAGTCTTAGGACATTTCCTCCCAAATGTCAACACCCTGCTAGCATACAGCCTTTAACAGTTTAACTGTTAACTACTTTAACAGTTCTTGGGGCACATGCAAGCAACTGGTGACATTAGAAACTGCTGCTATACACAGACGCTACAGCGAGAAGGTGGCCTCCCTGAGCATGCTGTTTGTCCTCACCTCATGGCTTGGCATCCTGTTAATTAGATAAGCAGGGGGTGTCCCCGTCAGACGCATTATCTGCTGAAGCTGGTTAATATCTTAAGATGCCTAGTCAAGGGCATTGTTAAACACACAGTGTAAAAATCAACTCCAGTATTTTTTTTTTTTTAAGTCAAAAGCCATCCCAAACAAAACAACTGTATTTCCCAACCACACCAGGCCAGACCTAAGGCTGCATGTTACAACATTCCTTGGAGACCGGCAGGAGCTGTTAGGCATGTAGCCGGTGAGCAGCCATGCACACGTGAGAACAGACATTTCCTTAAGCGTCAACTTGTTAAAATAGTTTAGGTTCTCTGGAAGCAGACTGCTCCTGGATCCAGGATGCCAGTCAGAGAAACATTTTCAAGTCCCAATGGCCAAAACCTGTTTGCCACAGTGGCAAACAAAGGAGATGGTGACGAAACTCTGGAAACCTAACGTACCACACAGATCTCTCTGAGGAGGAGGCTCGGTGTTGGCGGCACAGGCTCTGTGAGGCACACCCCACAGGCTGAGACACTTGGAGTGTGGGTGCTGAGCTATGCCAAGTCTCGAAGACAACGGCAGTGGTATGTTTAAAATGCATGCCACAATACACAGTGGGTGAAGAAGGGTACTTTAGGAGTGACGGCAAAGGCCAAACAGAAGCCAGTCTGGCCGACAGCGTTAGAGCATGCCACAATTATCCTCACACCTGTAGTGAGGGAACACATTAACTTCACTGAACAGAGAAGTTAAAACGCTGTGTTTATCCGACAGGGGCAAAGTTACATGAAGTTTCCGTTACTACATTTTCCCATTTGTTTATGTGGTGGGGAGGGAGGGGCAGGGCATGCACACCACTAATGGATGGAGATGAGTGGCTCGATTCTCTACCCACTGTGTGGGTCATAGGAGTGAACTCAGGCCCCTCTGCTGCTGAGTCTTCTCTCAGTGTCCTTACTCAAATGACAGGTCTTCTAACTTCCCTCAGCCAGGCCACCAATTCACCAGGTACAGGCCACAGCTTCTGAAATGGAAACCCACGGCCAGTTTGTCATATGCCCCCTCAAAGTGATGATAGTATTTTAAACTAAACCTTAAACATGACTTAGTGAGCTTCCTTTCTCCTCACGTTTAAGTATCAAGTCATCCCTTCAGCTGGAATCTCATCTTTAATAAACAAGACAAGTAATTTCACTACTTCATGGCTTCCCTTCCTTCTACATCAGCAGGAACCCTGCTGGAAGGTCTGATTACTGCTAACGCATTTGCCCTTCCTCTACCTGAGCACAGAGATGGGCCGGCTCACTCTAGCGGACTTTGGACTTCGATCTGCAAATTCCATTCTGAACAATGCCCTGCATACTGAGAGAGGGGACAAACAGGGTGAACTAGTCACAGCAGGATTCAGCTAAGCTCACATGCTCACATTCTGTCATGCTCTCCTTGCGGGTGGCATGTGCAGGCTGGCCATTTGTCATCTGGGAGTCAGGAAGATGTATTTCTGAAGGAACAGGGGCAGGGGTCATGCCTTTAACACTTAGCAGTAAGCTCTGTCCTGGGGCCTCCACCATGACCACCGGCCAGCTTTCTGTCCTGTTCTCCCTGTTCCCTCATTCTCTGTTATTCAGACCCAGCGTCCTTGTCCACCCTGGCGTCCCTGTTCTGTTCTTTCCAGAAGGAATGAATTAGTAAGTATTCTGGTGACTACAATTCTTTACTAATGTCTTTCCTTTTAACATTTTCTGAATATTTTTTCTCACTCAGCTTTATTTCACCTGTATGTAGGTACTGTACGCTGCCCATCCCCAGGCGTTCTGGGGATTAGACCCATGGCCATGTCGACATAACTGAGCTACATCTACAACAGTTTTTGTTTTGTTTTAAAAAGCAGTGTCTTACAAATTAAGCCCATGCTGGCCACAAAGTTGCTATGTAGCCTAGGTCAGTTTCAAACCTCAGTTCTTCTGCCTCTGCCTTTTAATGCTGGGGTTACAGACCTGCACCATCACACCTGGTGCTTTGGAGATTTCAAAAGTACAGCGTGGTGTCATCCACATTAAATTAACCTTGCTCGTACTTTTTCAACATTTAGACTGCCTTTACCCATTTCTGACAATCATGCAGTTCCAGAAGCTCTTTTGTGACCACTGTACTCAACAGTTATTACTGAGAGGATGTTTATCTTGGTACCTGATTTTGTCCATTGCCGCACTGGAACTGTTCAAATGTATGATGTGCCCACTTCATGTTAAGAGTAAAGATACCTCATTATTAGGCCATGTACCCAGCAGTCTTCTAAACAGAAAGGGTGGGTTGGTGAGGGGCAGACAGCACCTATCTCACAGGTGTGCTTCAGAACCTGCAGCAAGCAGCACCTATCTAGAGGGACAGAGCTGCTAGGATGGCCATCTCAGCGTCGCTAGCACTGCTAACTAGCTGAACTCCTTCCCAAACCCCAGCCTGCCCGTATCCTCTTACCAGCCAGTCCTTCCTAAACACCCCTCAGAGCTCTGGCTCTCCATTTCCAGCTTCCGCTTTTCAAAAGCACCTCTTCAGTCGTGGTCAATACTTGTGACAAGGACTCTCACTGCATGAGATGATTAGCTCACATTACCAGAACACGTGGGACCCACGGCCTCTGCCCGGTGACTCAAAGCATGACTCAGGCAAGCTTTTTTGTTTTTGCTTATCTTAAAGGAGTAAATGAAACAAAATAAAATAGGCTCAGCAACCCTTTCACACTCCTCAGAATAGAAATTCAAAAGCTGTTCTCCACTCCAGGGTCCTTTATGTACAGCTACACAGCAGATGCGGGGTCCTGATTAGTCAGGGAGGTGACTCATGTGCTGCTGTCTGCCTGCAGCTATCTGACTGCCTTCTTAGCTGGTCATTGGGAAGTGGTGGGGACCTAGGCATGCATGGCCAGGGCCTGGATCCTCCGCTTATTTCCCTGAGGGGAATGAGAGGAAGGAGGGGCTTTCCTGGCCTTCTCAAGGTTTCTGGCCCTAGAAAGTGACCAACAGCTTAAAAAAAACAAAAAACAAAAGAAACAACAACAACAACAACAACAAAAAAAAAACCAGAACCTCATGGCTAAAGTAAACCAGAGTCACCTTCTCATGGCCTCCATGGAGAAAGCACGAGTTCCAAGCGGCCCCTCGTGCTAGTCACTGTATTGACCAAGGTTCCTGGAGGAGCTCAGAGCCATCTGCAGACTGTCATGAGGGGAGGAAGCTGTTCTGTGTGGTCTGAGGGTGGGGAGAGGAGCTCATGGGAAGACCCCCACAGGAGGTGCCCCTTTAGGGAAGTAAAGAGCAGGTAACTTTCAGACAAGGCACATTTCACCCTTCGGAGGCAAGGTCAGACTAGCACACGGTGAGTCAGATATTAGACGCATGAAGTGAGAAGGGCTCTTGAGCACGTGGGCAACTTTAGAGAGAATTCAGGGCTCAGGAGGAGACACACACAAATTTCCCATTAATCTCTTGGAATGAACTGGAATCTCAACTCTCCGTTTTATTAGCATACAATTGCTCCAAAGGGGTTCCCAAGATCTTAAGTCCACACCCAGATAAAGATAGTTTAGAATAAAGCACATTCACGCATGCAAGCAGACACATGCAGGCTCACATGCAGGCACACACGCATCGCATCCCTCAGAAACCACGCACAACACACGGGCACTCCAGAGTCAGAGTCAGAGTGACGGAAGGCAGGTGGCAGAGGCCCCACAGGGTAGTAATGACAATCAAAGCATCGACTCACAGACTCTGAGGAGATTTTCTTCAGAAGCTCAGCCCCTGGGGTTCCAACGAGTCTTAAAATGAGCTTCAACTGATCAATATCTAATGGTGGACTATAAAGGAAAATGTCGGGACAAAATAAAAGTGAAAAACAAAACAAAACAAAATGAGCAAAATAAAACACAATAAACAAACTAAACATCCCAATAATGGAAATGAAAACCCCCAAACAAGGCCAACATGGTGGAAGAATCTGGTTGGAAGGCTTCTGCAGGGTGGCCACTGTCAGCATGACTTGCTCCTCCTGTAGAAAGGGTCAAAATATTGCCACACACACACATCTGTCACCATCATGCAGCAGGAAGTAAAACCACTACGGTTGGGTCTTAGACAACAGGACTCGTGCTGGGCCCAGCCTGCCCCTCCACCTCACCTCCCGCCGAGGTGCTGGGAGCCAGCTAAGCAGAGCCCGCTGGCAAGGGGAGGAGTGACTACTCCCCTAAGGCTTGACCTAATGGGCTTGTCATCTGACAGTTGGGAGGCCTGTTCTCATCCCAGAGACTGTTCACTTGAGTGTGCCCTTTGGAGACCTTCCCCTCTCCCCTCTAGGAGGCAGAGCATGTGAGGGACAGCCAGACAGCAGAGGGTGCTACCCCACTATGGAGGACCCCAGGTTACTTTACAGTCAACCCTAACTGTAAAGTAACCAAAGTTTAACAGACTTCAATACTAAAGACAAAGGGCCCAGAATATTCATCGTGGCACCTGAATCTTCAGAAATGACCGGAAGGTCAGAGTCCATTCACTCTCACTGCTTCCAGTCAGAGAATAAAAAAGGTTAAAAAGGCTTTGACTATTTTCTGTGGCCGACCATCTGAATAGCTTCTTCATACGGGAGCTGATGGTGAAGCAGGGAGATGCTGTGAGCCCGTCAGGCTCTGCGGGGTCACATCCTTCCTTCATGTGTCAACCTAACTCCCCCAGCAGCCTCCCTGCACTCTATGTAAGAACATCCTCGTGCTCTTTCTGAGCACTGCTGGGTGACACCAGTTTGCGTTCTGGAATCGGCCCGTGCTTGCCTTGCCCCCTCACGGTACGGGGCAGACGCGGCCAGCTCCTACTCGGTCGGTATCGACCCCCGATCCCTTCCTCGGGTGCGGAGCAGCTTTGCTGTTTAATTCGCAGTATGCAGCCCAGGCTGGCTTTGAACTCAAGACTCCTTGGGCTTTATCTTCCCAAGTGCTGGGACGGCAGATGTCTGCCATCAGGCTGGAGCCCACCCCTCAGTTTAGACTATCTGATACATAAAAGGCACATACGACATTTAAAGAACAGACAGAGAACATGAAGACATTCTTGACTTAGCTTGCACATACAGAGGCGAAATAAGCATAACTCAGCTATGACAGCAGCGTCTGCAAGCCACAGGAACTGCTTATGCAATAAGATGGCATCTTGCCTCTAAAAGTTTTTTTTTCCCTTAAACAGAAGAAAATTCTAGAGAGGTGACCGGAAGGAAGAGCCTACTGCCTGTTTCATAGATGGGGTTTTCCTGGAAGGCAACAAGGGCCGTGCATTCGTGTATTTACACACTGGTTACGGCTGCTTTCACAGACCTGCACCAGTCACTAATGTAGCCCTTTAAGAAAAGATGAGCTAGTGCCCCAAAAGTGCATCCTACAGAAAACTGAGGTAACCCAGAAGCCGGTCCACTCACAGAAGATTTTTCTGATGTTAGAATGGTTAAAATGCTTCTGAAAATGGTAAGCAGGAGCTTCTCCAGGTGGGACAGCGGGTGGACTGAGATGGGCACTGACCGAGACATGCTAATGGTGACTGACAGCTGAGTATCTTCCTTGCAGACAGAAAGAAGGTACTCAGTTTATGTAAATCGAGCTCCATTCACATCTCTACTCCCCAGGAATATCTGATTTTTATTAGCCACTTCAAGAGAGTGTATGTTGATAGAAAAAAATTAGACTCTTCCAACCCTCCAAGAGGTGATTTTACCATGTATGACTCAAAAGTATTTTATTAACCAGCTGGATTTACTGACTTTTTTAAAAAAAGATTTATTTTATTTACATGAGTACACTGTCGCTGTCTTCACACAAACCAAAAGAGGGCATCGGATCCCCTTACAAATAGATGGCTGGGAGCCACCATGTGGGTGCTGGGATTTGAACTCAGGACCTCTGGAAGAAGAGCACTCAGTGCTCTTCACCGCTGAGCTATCTCTCCAGTCCTGACTTACTGACTTTTCAAAGAGGCAAGTTTCATATTCCCTTAGGGAAGGTGGAGTCTGGGCTGTTTCCTGACTGACTTAGCCTCACCTCCACGCTGCCTGAAGAGCGTGCATCCTTTCTGATCCTGGAGCTCATGCGTCTATCAGCAGGCAAGGCTCACCCATAGCCCTCCCTCATCTGCAGTGTGAGCGACCCCAGACTAAGTCACAGCTAGCTCCTCAGCCTCATATCCATGCCCTTTGGAGATCTGTCGTTACTGAACTTCTGTCTGTCTGCTTCAAACTACCACTCTTGAACAGGCTCAAAGCTTCAACTCAAGGCAAACATCCCAGGCACTTGTAAGCCTCTTTATGCAGTTGTAAGGTAAGCCTCTACTCTTCCTGTATGTATTAAGCCTTTTTTTTCCCACTGTCCCTTCCGAGGGCTGTTCCAACAAGAAGCCTTTCTGGACATGCTTTTTTGAGATGGCCTCAAACTCACTATGCAGCTGAGGTGACCTAGAACTCGCGAGAGTCTCCGGTCTCCTCTCGGGTCCTGGGCTTACAGACCTGTACACAGCGATGTAAACCTGGAGCTTACTTCATGCTGGGCCTCTCTCTGCAGTAACTTATCTGCACCCTGCCTACTCATCCCACCTTGCTTTTCCACTGGAGGAAGACTTGCACCCGAGTCTCCCCGACCAACGCGTTGTTCAGTCTGACTGACTACTCTGGTTCTGAGGGCAGGCAGCAGCATCTCTCCAGCCTGGCAAACACCAACTGACCCGAACACTTGACTCACTGTTCCGACCTATCCTCAAACCCAGAAAACATTCTATGTAGTTTATACAAAAAAGGAGTAAAGTGCATGGTGCCCAGTGCGGAGGGCTGTGGATGGAGCTGCTACAGCACAATATGAAAGAAAAACCTCCTCAGTAGCTATGGCAAAGCTGCCACCCAGCTATGTGACATGCACAGCCAAACTCAGTCCAGCCTGCCATCTCCAGTGAGCTATCCTTCACAACTGGGATAGCCCTTCTTTCCCCACACAGAAAGGAAGTTTATCATCAGTTTAAAATGTATTTCAAGTACGATAACAATACCAAATTTTAACTCATAAACATGGGAGAAGGATAATCAATAATTAATGTAACTCAGGTTGACTACCATAGTAGTTAAAAAAAATACCCGACTCAGCCTCCAAGTGCTGGGACTATAGGTGTGTGTACCCTTATGCCTGGCTGAATTAAGTCTCTGGGGTCGGGGGAGTCATTTTAGTGACAGGCCAGGACAAGCATCACTGAAAGCTAGCCTGCTCCCTTCTTTTCTGGATCATAGACAAAGTCATTTTCATTGGCACACACAGAAATAGTTCCCAAGGTTTATGGACAACTATGGAAAGTGTCCTGTTTTCTATATAATATAATATATATCTGACGTGGGTGCTGGTCCGGAGCACATGGTCACTGAGCTCTTCCCAACCTAAAGCATGGGCTCTTAGTGTCAGCTTAATGCACTTAGTGCAACTTCTTTTCAAAACTGAGGACGACTCCTGGAGATGCAGCTCAGTGGTACAGCATCTCCTGGCATACATAAGCCCTCCCTTAGTTTAAGAAAAGGGAAAACTAAAAATGAGGAAGATATAGGAAACTAACAATGGAGAGCAGTGGGTAGCTACGATGTGGAGTGCATTCTAGTGTGTTTGCACAACCACCACGTTTTACTTCCTCCTCTGGGGAGAGCAAACACAGGGTTCCCTAGACCACTGTGTTGTATGTCTGTAATGTTCCATAGCATGTTCGAAAAAGGACTAACTGCACTGAGACTGTTCTAATACACCAAGGACAGTACACAGATGAGTTCAGCAACAGAAGCACGAGAGTGTGACCCAGCAGCCCCGCCTTATTTTTATGTGTCTGAGTGTTTTGTCTGTGTGCATATCTGTACCATGTGCGTGCCTGGTACCCAGAGACCAGAAGACGACACTGGGTCCCTGAGACTGGAGTTATAGATGACTGTGAACTATCATGCAGGCGCTAGAATTTGAACACCAGTCTGGAGGCTGGAAGAGCAGCTATGCTCCGTAACTGCTGAGCTGTCTCTCCTGACCATAGGTCACATCTTAAGAGTACCACATCCATTGCAATGGGGGGAAAGGTCTTTTATGTACAAAGGAAATTTATACTTGATTACACAGGAAATAACAAGTCAAGTCTGTGATCTCTGGTAGGAAAAAGTATTGTTTATATTGGATACAGGCAAGGAAAAGGCCACACAGCTTTCGATCCGTCAGCTGAAGTGCTGACGTCTGTGATTCTGATATCTAACTAACCCACACATTTCAAAATCGGAGTAGGTAAAGGCTCCACTTGGAGAGAGTCTGAGTCTCCCTCTTGCTGTTAAGCTCTCTCAGCTGAATTCACTCGATACGTATAGCCGGCCAGGCTCCTGGAGAAGGGCTTTACTCTTTACACAGCCACTATTAACTCTTATTAAGCTGGATGGAAGGGTGTCCTAAGTCACAGCAAAGTACTCAGTGGCAATGACTGTCCAACATCATAAACCTAACTAATATGATCGGTTATAGACTTTAAAACTGTAGAGATTCGCCGGGCGGTGGTGGCGCAGGCCTTTAATCCCAGCACTTGGGAGGCAGAGGCAGGAGGATTTCTGAGTTCGAGGCCAGCCTGGTCTACAAAGTGAGTTCCAGGACAGCCAGGGCTACACAGAGAAACCCTGTCTCGGAAAACCAAAAAAAAAAAAAAAACTGTAGAGATTCATTTAAGTCACGTCAGTCATCAAGTGACATTAACCATGTGGGTTCTTCAACTATGAGCTATACACGGGACAGCGCACTCCTGACAGATCTATGACGCCTCAAAAAGTCCTATTAGGCAGTTTTCAGACAGAAGCTAAGACCACTGGTTCAAAGGCACAATGACTAAAATGAGGTAAACAGAAACCCACGAAGAAAACTGAACTCCAGGAAAGAGCGGCCAGACAACTGTCTCATCAGCGTCCCATCTACAAACTACAGAGGCTACAGCCTCAGGCCTTCTAGGCTGGCTGGAGTGGGGTCCACATGTTCTTAGAAGCTTTGAAAAGAGTTCTAAAGACCACAGAACAGGGCAGTGAAGAGAACTGCAGGACTCCTTGGGACGTTAAGAAAAATGGAGAGGGCCACGAAACTAATGCTTTCCAGTTCACTCAGTTAAAAGTAAACACACAAGGGTTAACTCCTAGTTTTATTCAAAACACCCATTTGTCAGAATTGCCTAGCCATGTGACTCAGCTGTTAAAGTGCTTTTCTAGCACACCTAAGACCCTGGGTTCTAGGCCCAGCACAGCATAAAAACAGACATGGGTGGGGTGGGGGGGTGGGGCTCAGGAGACTAAGGCAAGAGGAGCACTGTGAGGTTGAGGCTATCCTGAAATACATGGTAGTTCCAGGTGAGCATAGGCTACAAAGAAAGACTATCTCAAACAAAACAAAACAAAGAGTCTACCACCAATAACAACAAACAGAAAGATCTGTACAGAAAAGATAGGAAAGATACCAGACTGGAAATCAGGAGAGACCCGTAACTACTGTAGGCCTAGATGCAAAGTATAAACGTGCCCAAAACACCCTAGAGAAGAGGTACCTCAGAGCCCCCTGCCCACTGAGGGCCGGTTAGGAAGGTCTTCTCAGGACCTGTTCACAGTGCTCAGCTACTCTGAGGTCACTGCAGCCACGGTCTAAAAAGACTTGCTACTGTCTAACCTTGCAGCATGATGCTGGTTGTTCTGGGCACGCAGAACCCAAAAATTATGGGGCAGCAGAGGCATCCACATTTCCAAGGGAAGCCTGGGAAGCAGGGCGCCGTGCACCAGGGCTGGACTCCCTGTGAGTAGCCTGACCGTGTGATCCATGAAGCTGTGAGGTGAGGCCCCAGAATGTGGGCTGTGGACAGAGTTACGACAGTGAGCCCAGAGAGAAGGCATATGGATACATCCAGCAAGGTCACAGGAGCTGGGCTGCCCGAGCACTTTGGAACTCAGCTCGTGCTCCCGAGCCTCCGACGATAGACGTCGAACTATGGAATTTCAATGCCCCATCTCACCTTGCTTTGGTCTGGTCCTTCCTTACCCTCAGATCAGAATGATTATGCCACTGAAAACGAGAAGTATATAATCTGTCTGTTGATTTTAACAGGAGCTACAGCTGAGAGTTTGCCTTGAGTCTCAGAGACTCAAGAGGATCTGGATTCTTGGACATAAACTGAATGTGTTTTATACTACGAGCTAAATATACGGCCTCCAGAGGCTAGGGATGGAGTATCAACAGTGTGGAGCTCAACTGTCCCCTGCCGCAGGTCTGACCCCAGCTGGCGCTTCTATTTTTTATGCTGGGAACATTAGGAGGTGGAGTCTGGGAGAGGAAGCAGGTCACTGGGAATGTGTCCTAGAAGGGACTTTGTCCTTGGATGCTTTCCTCTCCCCGACCTCCTCTCTTGTCCCCCTCCCGCTTCCTGGCCACCATGAAGTGAGCAGCATCCTTTGCCACAAGCTCTACTCCCAAGGACCGAGACTTCTCAACACACGAGCCAAAAGTAAATGTTTCTCTCAGGTATCTGTCTGTGACCACGACAAGCTCCTGACACAGCCACTGGTGAAGCTAGCACTTCCTGGTGGCTCTTGTCTCAGTAAACTCACAACCACTGAGCTGCATACAGTTAAGGAAACGTGGATGTTGGAAATCTTGATCAAAGCCACGCAGTTCTAAAGTAAAAAAGCTAAAATCTAAAATCTAAATTCCAGGGCCGTAGCATCTAACTGTGAATATAAGGACTACAAAAGCAACGAACTAAGAGGCTTCTCTAAGGATGGGTCTGTCTGTCTGTCTATGAAGGCATGTGTGTCTGGGACTAGCTGAAGAGAGAGTAGCTTCAGGATGGTCCCAGAGACCAGCACAAGGTGCACCACAAACCCTGCCTAATCCTCTGAGATAGATGGTCAGGTGATGACACCCCGGAGTGGGGGTAGCAGAGGGAGCCCACCGGGCAGCAGGCAGAGGAGCAGACAGCATTACCCGAGGAGCAGAGGACTCCACTCCATAAAAGATACTGTCTAGCAGAAAACTGTCAAGACAGACACGGTGGCATGGCAGTCCCTGGAGAAGGGCAGCCTAAGCTGTCAGCGCCTGAGCTTACAGACTCAGGTGTGTTAGGCAAGAGCACATGTGCCCAGCATTAGAAGGCAAAGCATGTGTTGCTGTGGTATTTCTACAGTCCGACCAAAACCCTTCGCAGGCTCCTAGGGTTCTGCAAAACTTCTCCTGAAGACTGATTCCAAGCATCCGTTTTAACATTCTCACTTAAACGTCCCCCCTCAGCAGAGCTGATGGGCGCCCCACAAACATATTCACTGATATTATTCCTAAGCCATGGAACAAGGGCCCAGCAGACAGCAAAGAGTGCTCAGTGCCCAAACCCAGATGGTGTTCAGTATGGGATTAAGTGGGGCTGGCTCTAAGCAGGGACAGCGCTGTGTGGAGAACAAAAGCACACACCAGGGCCTCTCTGCTCCTGCTTCTTTTGTTGATTGTTAAGCAGCAACTAGGACAGGACTCGGCAGGCATGTCAGCATCGGGCCACAGTCTGTTCAGTACATAAGCAAATGTGAGAGAGAACCAGACACCTCTGAGGTACAGGTGGCTGTGGACACTCGCCAAGGATTTGCAGAAATAGACTCAACTCGTTAATAAAGAGACTTGCTGAGAAAAGACGACAGGTGAGTTCTAAGCTTGTTTTCTCAACCCCAAAGCCTTTTTTTGGCAAGGTGAGCAACTCAACAAGACCTCAAAAGCAACGCCTGAATTGCAAAGAACTGAGTCTTCCCCACAAATAAGTAAGGGAAGCACACATCTACGACAGCACACAGATGAGAAACAGGGTCAAAACGTGTTAAAGGATACGGTCTGTACCAGGAAACAACGTTCTTCCGGTCAACAGCTCAGCCATGATGCAGCCCACGGACCAAATATCCACTGGAATAGCAATGAGGACACAAGCACAGATATGGTTTCTGTTCGTATTCACGGACACAACGACTCTAACTACGAGTGAGACTCAAGTCAGCATTTAAGACACCCAAGGTTTGACAATCTTTTTTATAGAAATAAACTTATTAAAACTGTCACCTAAGAAAGGGTTCCACAGGTTGTGCAACTCAGAATATAATTAAGATAAAAGAAATAAGTAACTCACAAAGGGGTAAAACTTTGTTACTGGTAAAACAGTGGATTCTCCCCTCAGGTAGTGTCACAGAGAGAATAACATGGAAGACTTAAGAAGTAAGGCCCCAACGGCTAAGTCGCTGGAAAGCCATGTTCGGGAGCGCCCCTTCCCCGTCTGGGCCAGGCCTGGGTAGGTGACCCTCCGGAGCAGCACCTGTCTGGTTGTAGTGCATCCAATTCAGCATGATCTCAGGGGCTCGGTACCACCTGGTAGCCACGTAGCCTGTCATCTCATCGTCAGTGTGCCGAGCCAGCCCAAAATCCAGAATCTAAGGGCAAGAGCAGAAGTCAGGTACGGGAACAGCAAACCCTGCCACCTCCCAACAAGGAAAGCGGGGAGTCACTGACAGGACGGCAGGGTACAAACTCTCGTATGCTTGTGAAACGGAAACTGCTGAGCAACTAAGTGAGAATCCTGAAGCACACAACACAGATGAAGGCACAACCCAGTCAGTATGTGCACGATTCTGTACGGTTCCATTTATATGAAACATAAGATTGATCCAGAATCCGGTCAGTGGCTGCCTGCATTGGGTGAGGGTCACGGGTCACTAGCAAGTCATGGCTTATAATCATTCTCTCTAAGTGTGGTTGGACACGATTCTGAGGAACACTCAAGGGAAGCAGACAGTCCACCTCCTCTTTCTCACCTTGAGCTCGCAGTCTTCGTTCACAGCCAGGTTGCTGGGCTTTAGGTCCTGGAAAGCAAGCAGAGAGAGAACATATTGACAATGCAGAGCTCGCTCCCCACAGGCGCTGAAGATGCACCCGTGGAGGGGCTCCCAGAGAGAAAGGCGCACTTCAGAGCCTTGAGCAGGCAAATGGCAAGTGCTCCTTCACCCGTCTACACTGAGAGCGAAGTCAGTTACAAGTCACGGCTGAGATCTGAACTAGATGCAACTCTCCCAGCCCCACCCACACTACCAAAATAACGACTACCTATGGTACAATACTTACCCTGTGAATTATGTCAGCCGAATGTATATACTGCAAAAGAGAAGAAAGTCGGTTGAGTGAAAGCCATTTTCAGCTTTCTGGTGTCACATCCTCTAGGACGCCTGCAGTGCTCCCCCTCAGCCACCAAGCCCTGCGCATGCTCACAGTGAGGCATTACATAGCTCTAATTCCCACTCCACCTACTGGAGTTGTCAACCTATTTTCTTTCTCGAGGGTGACCTCGGCAAGGGTTCCAACGTGCTAAACATCAAAGGTGGTTCTGAAGAGCCCTCTCCCCCCCTCACTAGACAGCCCTGGTGGCTGGAACTCCTTATGCTGCACACAGTGGTCCTTCTTTTCTGCCTTTCAAGTCCTGAGAAGGAATATGAAAGCATCTCATAGCCCCGAGGAATGTTTTAAAGCCTCAGTTTCACACTGACTGGATACCAGGTTGTAGGATGCTACCAACTTTTCAATTAGAAGTTCCCATCTCTTGGATATTCAGACTAAAGGACCAAAGGGAAGGACAACATAACATTTGCTTTCTAATAAACCGAGGCCTGGGAAAATACAAGAGCAGCAGGGTTGGTTGATTCTGTAACTCTTTTACATAAGAAAATCTGTCTTTTCTAAGTTCTTGCTACGCAGGAAAGATCGATAATTCATTTCCCCAACGATAAAGCTACCGCCTGCACCTTCAACCCTCGGAGGATCTGGTAGATGAGAAACTGAACGTGGTCGTCCGTGAGCTTCTGGCACTTTACGATGTTGTTCAGGTCGGCCCCCATGAGATGGGTCACCAGGTACCTGCAAACAGAAGGGGTGTGGGTGTGTGTGTGATACTGATCCAGGAAAGACCGCCCGAGAAGAACCATCCCAGCCCAAACTGAGCTCGACCTTCCGAATGCACTACTAACCTATCCACACTCATACCCACTCCTACTTGGTGAAAAGAAAACCTGGACAGTTGAAGATTAGAAAGGCAGGCGTGCACCGTACGTGCTCTTCCTCGATGTCTTCTCTTTTCTAAGACAAGTCTTGTTTGTTTCTTTGAGACAGGGTTTCTCTGTGTAGCCCTGGCTGTCCTGGAACTCACTCTGTAGACCAGGCTGTCCTTGAACTTAGAGCTCCGCCTGCCTCTGCCTCCCAAGTGCTGGGATTAAAGGCGTGTGCCACCACTGCCCGGTGCTTCTAAGACAAGTCATTTGTGGCCCAGGTCACCTCAAACTTAGTCAAAGACGGCCTTGACTTTCTGATTCTGGTTTCTACTTCCTGAATGCTAGGGTGATGGACTATGTACCACTGTGGTGGTTAGAATGAGAACGGCCCCCATAAGTTCATATGTTTGAATGCTTGGTCCCCAGTTATGGAGCTGTTTGGGAAGGATTAGTAGGTGTATTGGCTACTTTTGTGTTAATTTGACACAAGCAAGAGTCATAGAGAAAAGGAGCCTCCGTTGAGAAAATGCCTCCTCTTGATCCAGGTGTAGGGCATTTTCTTATTAGTGATTGACAGGGGAGAGCCCAGCACACGGGGGTCAAGTCACCCCTGGACTGGTGGTTCTGGGTTCTGTAAGAAAGCAGGCTGAGCAAGCCATGAGGAGTCAGCTAGGAAGCAGCAGCATCCTTCCATGGCCTCTGTGTGTCAGCTCCTGCTTCCGAGTCCCGGCCCTCACTGCTTTATATGATAGGAAATTGTGAGTGAAACTCTTTGCTTCCCAACTTACTTTCGGGTCAGGGCGCGTCTTCACAGCAATGGTAACCCTAACTAAGAATGATGGAGGTGTCACTGGGGAAAACTTTGAGGTTTCAAAAGCTCAAAGCAGGCCCACACCCGCATTCCCATGGTAATGTACTGTACTAAACCTCTAAAGCTGTATGCGAGCCCCAAACTAAATGCTCTCTTCTAAGTTGTCTGTTCACAGCAACACAACAGTGCTCCAGGTGAAACCTGATGCTTCAGGAAGCTAGGCAAGCCTCTCAGCCACACCCCAGCCTTTCAGTTGTCTTATTTTTGCAGTAGAAACACACAGTATAATTAACTGTACGCATGTGATAAAGGATCACACATCTGCAATCCCATCATCCCATGTTTACCTCATTAAATCCTGTGCTGTTTTAAGATTTTCAAAGTGCAATCTTATCTTTGCAAAAAACAACTGGCAAAAGGCCGTGGCTTAAAGGAAGGAGGAGCAAGGCAGTCCAGCGCTACTGCAGGTGTGGGACCTGCTCTATGGAGTGAGATGAGTGTGAGCGCTCGCACTCGCCATCCGCACTCTCATCACTGCTGCCGCAGCCACATGGGGACCGAGAGCAGAGCAGAGCAGAGCTCCAGGCTGAGAGTGTGAGGGCAGGGGTCTCTCCTCTCCTTACTAGGCTCAGGAGGGTTGACGGTTGCATGAAAACTAGAGGGACTTGGCCTAGTTTTGACTTTAAAGTGAGATTTTGGGCATTTTCCTAAAACATGTTTATATTGTGGTAAGGAAAGGTGAACTTCACACATAATTTAAGAATAAATTAAGAGGCTGGAAAGCGGCTCATCAGTGTAAGTGCTTCCTGCTGCTGAGGGACCGGATTTCAGTTCCCAGAACCCATGTTGGGCAGCTCACAGCTGCCTGCTAACACCAGCTCCAGACATACAGACACGCCATCTAACATAAATACGAAATACTTCTTTAGAAAAATAAAGAGTAGTCATGTGGTGGTGGCGCACTCCTTTAATCCCAGTACTCAGGAGGCAGATGCAGGCGGATCTCTGAGTTCGAGGCTAGCCTGGTCTACAGGATGAGTCCCAGGACAGCCAGGGCTACACGGAGAAACCCATGTCAACAACAACAACAAAAAACCAACACAGAGTAAACTAGACTCTTTGAAGGGTTTTTATCAAGGTAGCTCTGATTTGAGTGACGTTCCAAGCCCACAAAGAACATAACCAAAGGCAGCTGCCAAGCCTGATGACCTGAGGCCCATGCTCAGGACCCACACGACGGAAGGAAAGAAATGACTCCTGAAGTTGTTCTCTGGCTTGCACATGCATGCTGTGGCTGAACGTTCACTCATATGCACACACGCACACAGTAACTCATACAATTTTAACACTTTACAGATGTCACAATAGTTAGTTAGACAATTTCCCTAACAGTTCCCCAATATTTCATGAAGAAAGACTGTCAAGAACACAGTACTTGGGCCGGACAGTGGTGGCGCATGCCTTTAATCCCAGCACTTGGGAGGCAGAGGCAGGCGGATTTCTGAGTTCGAGGCCAGCCAGGTCTACAGAGTGAGTTCCAGAACAGCCAAAGCCATACAGAGAAACCCTGTCTTCCAAAAACAAAAACAAACAAACAAACAAAAAGAACACAGTACTCTCTCCTCATCCCAGTCATTTACTTTTTGGTGGTGCTGAGGAAACAATGCCTTGTGCATCTGAGGCAGACGCTCTTACAACCGAGGCCCCCACTCCTGGAGCTAGTGAGACCGGGTCTCTCTCACTATTTACCTGGGCTGCCCTTGGCACTCCTCTGCCCCACCCTCTGGAGTGCTGGGCTTAGAGGCATCCAAACCAATACCTGCTTCAGGAGCTGTGTGTTTTTAGTTTCAAACTGGCATCTAATCTGATAAATGTAAGAATGCTGGGTAGGGCTACTAGGATGACTCAGTGGGTGATAACACTCACCATGAAAGCCTGAGCTCAATCCTAGGACCACTCCCCAAAGTTGTCCTCTGCCCTCCACACCTCAGTACACATGCACCTGCAATCATCACATGCATCAAACATACAGGCACATCAAATGGTTAGACTGCAACCCCTGCCTAACTCTCACTCCCCCTTTCTATCACACACAATTGTTTCTGACAAGCTGGGAGACATAAGTAGTGGATCCAGTACCTCTGATCCATTTTATCACAAATATTTTTAAGGGAGGATGAGACTATCAAACCACCATGTAAATACAATTAATCACTCACACAGAAATAAACACCACACCACTCCTATGCTACTAGTCAACTAAAAGCACTATTTATGGTCGAGTTCTTTCAGCTAATCATTCCATGCTGTTTCCACAAGGTCCAAGATCAACCTATTACCATCAAGTATCAAATTTCGGCTCACATATAGAAGGAGTTCCAAAGCAAATTATACAAGAGGAACAAGCACCAGTTACTGTTTATGGGAGGCAAGCCACGCCTCAGATCAGCAGGATACGAAGCGCAAGCACAGATGAACTCACTGGTTCTACCCCAGTACCATTAAAGCAGAATGGATAGTCTGAAAGGGGCACCGAGAGAGAGCCTCGTGTCTCTATGGTATCTGATTCTGGCGAGCGTCCTTAATGGCATTTGAGAAGACATGCTTGATATTATCACTGGACTAAACAGTAAATTCCTAAAATAAATTAAGAAGGCTGGAGTGCGCTGCAACGGGAAAGCTACCCAGTACCTCATCTTTTAAAAGATTAAGTGAGATTATATTGTAAGCTGGAGGCCAAAACGACAACTTCACGACAGGATCCCAGTATTGCTTCTCACTTGGGACGTGGCATCCTCTAAACTTAAGTCCCTAGTGAGACAAGTGACTTGTCTCTCAACCAGCACTAGGTGGGACTCAGGATTGACAATGTTCAGGGCTGCAAACTACCCTGTTCTAGAGTCACGCTTGGGTGACAACCAACTGTCAAGATTCCCACCATCCCAGGCTTTTTAAAAGCACAATACAAAGAAAGTTCAAAACAAAACTAAACCTCTTGTTACAGCCCGGCATCTCTACCACTATGGGCTCTATCCGAGAGCAATTAGGAAAAGGCATAGCATGTCTTCCACATTTAAACAGGGCTTAAAGCAGCAGCAGCGGCTGACAACCACCAATGATCACACTTCTCCCGCATTCACAGGGAGAGAGAACCCTTCCCTTACTCTGCCCCGGTGACCTCTGACCTCACTGGCTACTTCCTTATTGGCTCTCAGCTGCACACTGGGCTTTGAGTACAACAGAACACAGTGGCCAGGTATGACCTTGGATATGTGACAGGAAACGGAGCCAGAACACCCAGAAAGAAGGAGTTTTGTTCACATTCATATACAATAAGGCTTCAATCTGTTCCCTCATCCGACAACCTGAGATGCTAAGTCTGCATCAGTGTTGTGCCAGATGACAACACTGACATTCATGTCCTCTGTAAGTGTGAGATGCTGCTAAAAACCCAGCTAGTAGCACAGACCATCTGCATGTTTTACAGTTCCAGCCACTTGAGTGGGCCATGTTTTCTGATTGTTTGTTCTGAAGACAGGGTCTCTCTATGTAGCCCCGGCTGTCCTAGAACTTGTTAGGTAGACTGACAGGTTCTTGCACGTATTTCCTCTATAAATAACACCTGTGGATAGGCCTGCCATTGCTTCAAACACTAACAATCAGGAATAAAGGAAAGCACCAAGACAAGGGAGAAAACAGACAGAAATAGATGGTGACAATATTTGCAGAGCAAGGCACAGGCAGTGCCTGGGGATCACAGCTCAGCTAGGGCACAAGAGGAACAAGTTTCTGATCCAGAGACCCTTGTATGGGACTGTAGGAAACAATCAGCAAGTGTGGAGGGAGGCCAGGCTGTGGAGAGCAGGCGGAGGCTTTGTGGGGGTATGGCTGCTTGTCTGTATTAGAAAGGACAGAAAGACAGAGACACCAGTGGAGAGTGGGTCACACACGGTCAGAGAGTGCACAGAGCCAGACCATGCTGGCCTCCCAAACCTACCACACTGCACACTATGTGGTCATTCAAACTCAGTGATTAGAGAATACGCTTGCTGTCTTCCTCAAGGATGAGAACTGTGTTTGGCAGAGGCAGATATTCAAACACGGAACGAAATCTGTAAGAGTAAACCAGACGTATTCGCTGACTTCAGTTCTAGTTAACCGAACAGAGCGCTCACACTCACTTTCCACAGGAGCGAGGCAGCCTGGAGATCAACTGCTCATGGGCTGTTATTAAAATGCCGGCTGCTGAGTACCCCGCAGTGCATCGTAGATCACAGCAGACTGCGAGACCCCTCGTGTCTCTTCAGGACCAAGCAGAGGCCTGGGTATGGCTAAGCATGGAGACAGAGTGCTTGCTTAGCAGGCATGGAGCCCAGGGCTTATGCCCGGCACTGCGTAAACTAGGTACGATGATTCATGGCAGTTACCCCAGAACAGGGGAGGAAAAGTGTGAGGATCTGGAGTTCAAGGCCATCTTTGGTTACACCGTGGGATACATGATCCCATCGCAAAGATAAACTCACAAACATAAAGAGTGAAGCAGAGGCAGGCAGATCTCCGGAATTCCAGGTTGGTTAAGATGTTTGGGAGGCTTTAACGAAGTGGTGGTGCACACCTTTAATCCCAGCACTTGGGAGGCAGAGGCAGGCGGATTTCTGAGTTGGAGGCCAGCCTGGTCTACAGAGTGAGTTCCAGGACAGCCAGAGCTATACAGAGAAACCCTGTCTCAAAATCAATCAATCAATCAATCAATCAAACCAAAAGAAAAGGTTGGGAAAAATTGCAGCTCTTTCTAGACTTGATTGTAATACAGTCAAACTTTCTGCATTTGTAAATATTCAGGGTACACAACAATGACATCTACACACTGAATAGTACAGGTAATAATTAAGAACACCAAGAGGCGTGCTCAGATGATCTCCCCCTGTGTCTCATGTCATAGAGCAGTCAGAATTAGACATGCTCACTTCCCAGGCCTTCTCCATGACTGCACGTTGCCTACCGTGTGGTCTTACAGATGAAGCAAAAATGTGAACCATCTGCTGAAAGGAAGAGTGGTAACTGGAACATAAATGCACAAACCCAGGAAAAGCACAATCCAAAGCCAGCCGCACACCGAGAGGCAACTGCAGCTCAGCTAGTTAGTCAGCACGGGAGCTGCAGACTCGGCTAGTTAGTCAGCACGGGAGCTGCAGCTCAGCTAGTTAGTCAGCACGGGAGCTGCAGACTCGGCTAGTTAGTCAGCACGGGAGCTGCAGACTCAGCTAGTTAGTCAGCACGGGAGCTGCAGCTCAGCTAGTCAGCCAGCACGGGAGCTGCAGACTCGGCTAGTTAGTCAGCACGGGAGCTGCAGCTCAGCTAGTTAGTCAGCACGGGAGCTGCAGACTCAGCTAGTTAGTCAGCACGGGAGCTGCAGCTTAGCTAGTTAGTCAGCACGGGAGCTGCAGCTCAGCTAGTTAGTCAGCACGGGAGCTGCAGCTTAGCTAGTCAGCACGGGAGCTGCAGCTTAGCTAGTTAGCACGGGAGCTGCAGACTCAGCTAGTTAGTCAGTACGGGAGCTGCAGCTCAGCTAGTTAGTCAGCACGGGAGCTGCAGCTCAGCTAGTTAGTCAGCACGGGAGCTGCAGCTCAGCTAGTTAGTCAGCACGGGAGCTGCAGCTCAGCTAGTTAGTCAGCACGGGAGCTGCAGCTCAGCTAGTTAGTCAGCACGGGAGCTGCAGCTTAGCTAGTTAGTTAGCACGGGAGCTGCAGCTTAATTAGTCAGCACGGGAGCTGCAGACTCAGCTAGTTAGTCAGCACGGCAGCTGCAGCTCAGCTAGTTAGTCAGCACGGGAGCTGCAGCTTAGCTAGTTAGTCAGCACGGGAGCTGCAGCTTAGCTAGTTAGTCAGCACAGGAGCTGCAGACTCAGCTAGTTAGTCAGCACGGCAGCTGCAGCTCAGCTAGTTAGTCAGCACGGCAGCTGCAGCTCAGCTAGTTAGTCAGCACGGGAGCTGCAGCTTAGCTAGTTAGTCAGCACGGGAGCTGCAGCTCAGCTAGTTAGTCAGCACGGGAGCTGCAGCTCAGCTAGTTAGTCAGCACGGGAGCTGCAGCTCAGCTAGTTAGTCAGCACGGGAGCTGCAGCTCAGCTAGTTAGTCAGCACGGGAGCTGCAGACTCGGCTAGTTAGTCAGCACGGGAGCTGCAGCTTAGCTAGTTAGTCAGCACGGGAGCTGCAGCTTAGCTAGTTAGTCAGCACGGCAGCTGCAGACTCAGAACTGGAGTCTGCTATGCATCCGGCAGCCTTAGTCTCTAATCCTCAGCATGCCGTCTGCTCTCCAGTTTCTTCTTAGTGAACACAAATGGTTTCAAGGCTCGACAGGCAACACTGCACATCATTCTTGTTATCTGTGTGAAGATGCTTAATATGTGGCGAACACAGAAATAAGCTGTTCTGGAAGGGTGCTGACTTTTTGACTGGCAGCAACATCACAGTCAGCAATGAAACACTCCCTACTGTGAGCTCAGGCTCACCACTGTTCTCATGGAAAGCATGTTAACTGAGTTGCAGGTATTCAGCACTTAGGACACAGGACCTACCAGACAGCACTTGAGACAGCACTTTGCTCAAACAAGAGCTAGGGACTAGCGAGGGCTCAGGGGTTAGGAGCCGAGGCTACTCTTGCACAGGTCCCCACACTGCGGCTCTCAACCACCCATAGCTCTAGTCAGAAGATGTGACACACTGTTCCGTCTGCCTACACAGACGCCAGGTATGTACACAGTATATACATACACACGTACGTACATATATACGTATGTGTACACAGCCACATATGCACACACACACACAAAAATAAATCTTTTAAAAAATTGTTAAAACCCAGCTGGAGGTAAAAAGAAAACAAAAGCCTCTACATTTGTTGAAATGACTGCAACTTTAAAGTTGTAATAAATGAATACAACTTTATTCACTGGGGTAAATACTGGTAGTGGATAGGCTAAACCTAGACAATAAAATTTAGCCCTCCAAACAGATATCAGCCTTCATTAGTGCCCTTTCAATGTAGCAAAAACAGGTCCACTTTTCATTCCACAATGCTTAATTAAACCAAAACCTACTGCTTGTAGTCCACAAATCCATTTTTTCTGTTAGAGTCTATCCTCACTAAAAACTTAGGCTAACACTCAGACCCAACTCCAATGCTTCTCACAGTAATTCACAAGGAAAACAGATGCAGCAGCAACTGTTTCTCATTCAGACCCCAGCAGCCTTTTCCAAGTGCAGGCAGGCTGCAGCAGGGCTCTGTGTCTGCTCAGCCTGTGTGGGTGGAGCCCCTGTTCTGCTGCAGACAGGGCTGCAGGAACTGCCTGTCACTGTTCTTGTCACTGCCAGCCTTCCTTTTCACTTGCTTCCTAAACTTTCATTTGCAGGTCAAGCTATGTGGCTGAGTTCCTGTGCAGGGCAGAGCTGCCCCCCACCCCCGCGCTCTCAGCAGCTTGCTGTGGGAACCTGCTGCCGCCTCCCCTCCCCTCCATCTTTGGCATTCACTGCTTTCCCCTTTTCTATAAACATAACACAAGGGTGCAAGTGTGTTTGCCTGTTTGTTTTGTTGGAAAAGATAAATGATGTTGACACACATTCCAAAGAAAGAGTGGGGAGAAGCAGGTTCTGCACGGGGAGCCCAGGAGTGAGGCTGGTATAGTGTGGACGGCAAGCGTTAACCCCACACGACCCGAGCCAAAGGCTTCCTGTCCAAGGGTGCTGAAGAAGCAATGAAACCTCTGGGCAGCAATGTAGCTGTCTTTGCTACTTTGTGAGTTTTTCTTTTTCCCACCCTTTATCCCCTGGGTTCACCTCCATCACTAGGTAGAGAGGGAGGGAGATCCCTGAATCTACTTCTTTCTCCTTGTTTTTCTTGAGCACGAGCACTTGCAAACCTCAATCAACCCTCCTGAACAACCACCAGCCACCACCCTAGCCCTGGGGCCCTAGCATTTATAAACTGGAATTCCAGAAGTCCAAGCCTCACACAATTGCAGAAGCTATCCGTAGCTGGAAAGTGTGGGAGCACGAAGCAAACCACAGGCAGTTGCAGCGAAGCAGCTCCATCCCCACACCTGGGGTTAAAACGACAACATTTGTATGCTCTTTCTGTGAAGTACAGCTTTTCTTGAAGAAACCAAAATTCAAAATTCTCACTACATGGCAAGGGTGTGGCTTTGCAGACTGTGGAATCCTGGTCCTCTCTTTCTTTTGCTTCTTAGCCATGAGCTGAGTGGCTTCCGTTATACCAACACTCTCTACCACTGCTACCTGGCACCTCCACCAGAAGCCGCGGGCTCATCTGACTACGACGGAAAACCTTTAAAACCAGGAGGGAAGGAACCTATTCTTCTCTTTACATAAGCTAGTTTCTCTGGCCATGTGGTAGAGAAAGGTGGCTTACTAACACAGGGAGGGAGGGAACGCAGTGGTGAGCTGCAGTTCAGCTTTTACGGTAAACTCCTTTCCACTTAGGAATGTGGGATCCAACAAGACCAACTTGTTGTGCGGCTGCTCCCCTCTTGCAGCAGTATCTCTGAGGGGGCGGGGCTCAGTGTCTTCCCTCTTCCTCTGATAAACACCCTGACAAAAGCCCCCAAGGGCGATGGCTGTGCTCTGGCTCACAGTCCATCGCTGCACCAGCAAGCAAGCGCGGACACACAGCTCTGCCGGCTCCTCTCCGTCTCACAGACGCAGCCCTGCTATAAGAGCCACAACCACAGTTTAGATGGCTCGGCCCTCACCAATTCAGTCAAGACAACCCCCGCCCCACAGGCACACCCAGAGGCCCGTCAGGGGATCCTGGATCCTGCCCAGTTGACAGTTAATACAGGGGTTAATCACACTAGGAAAGCTATGGTGGTGGGAAGGCCGCATTTGCACAAGGCACCTGCTGTCTTGCATCACATGTGCGTCAGCGCGCACAGCATGCGTGGACAATGGGGCAAACCTCAGGAGCAGTCAGGACAGCCCCTCTGAGGTGCACTCAGGAGGGCTTCCTACACCCTGGCAGGCCCCAGCCCAGGAGCTCTCACTAACACATCCAGTATGACCATCCCCTTCTTCCTGTTCTCTCTCCTGGCCTCTACTTGTGGTTCCTGGGGCTTCCAGGCTGCTTTCTAGGAGGCAACAGACCGGAAGGAGTCTGTAAGTACCAGCGTGTAGCCTCAGTATCACCTCCCACCACAAGGGAGCAAAGGAAACGCCTATGTGGACTGGCATTTATGGAAAAAAAATTATACTCAAAAGTCCCTATACTCCCTCTCTGTGGAACTGTTACGGACTCATCCTTGGCTCTGAATGGGCCCCACTGTGCCCCAAATGCACCACACACTATATTCACTTCATGTGTCCCCCCCCCAAGAACCCAGACTAGGTGGAGACTACTCTTCAGAGGTCTGGATACTGCCGAGCAGTCCCGTGGGCTGCTCATCCCCATCCTCTAGCTGAGGCTGCAAACGCAAAAGATTCACTCACACATCGTTGAATTCCTCCAGGGACCTCGCGGGTGTAAACACGTCCAACAGACCAATCACCTGCAAGAACACATAAAAGTCAAACAGTGGGAAAGTAATGGTCTTCTTAGAGTACCTCTGCAGGGTTTCAGGTAGAACGCCCAAGTGCTCGGGCTGTGTTTCTACTCAGACTGTGTTTCTGTTCTATATCTGCTAACATCATTTATTTCTGGGGATTACATGTTTGCAGATGGCATTTCATATGGCCCAGGCTAACTTGGACTCCTGATCTTCCTGCTGCCACCTCCCAAATGCTTACAGACATATGCCGCAATACCTGCTTATCACTTCACATACTATCATGAAAAGACCCTGCATCTTCTTAGAATTTGTTGTTGTGGCCAGTAGTGTATCGGACAGAAAAAAAGAATTAGTATTCTGGCTTTATATAATATTTATTTTGTGTCTCTTTCTCTCTGTGTGTGTGTGTGCGCGCACGCGCGCGCGTCCCTGGATGAAGAGGGAGGCACTGAACTCATGAAGCTGGAGTTACAGGCAGGTGTGAGTCACCCAGTGTAGGTGCTGGGAACCAGTCGTGGATCCTCTACAAGAGCAGCAAATGCTCATAGCCACTGAGACATCTCTCCAGCTCCAAGTCTTTGTTCTTCACTGCATAAAATTGATAGACTGAAAGATGAGACAGTTTCTACATTAAGTGTAAATAAGTATTCTGGTCTTTTCTCATTCCTCCCTGTGCCTGCTTTGTTCAAAAATACAAAGCAACAGGGCTGGAGTGGCTCAGTAATTCCAACCCAGCCAGGGCTACATACTGGGACTCTGTCTCAGACAAACAAACAAACATGTAAAAAATACAAATAACAGCCAATTGTGGTGGCTTACACCTTTAAACCAAACACTTGAGATGCAGAGGCAGTTGGATCTCTGTGAGTTTGAGGTCAGCCTGGTCTTACAAAGTGAGTTCCAGGATAGCCAGGGCTACACAGAGAAACCCTGTGTCTAGAAAAAACAAAACAAACAAACACAGCACACACTAATATCCAGGTGCGGAGCAGTGGCTACTCTTGCAGTGCAGTCAGGTTTGGTTCTCAGCACCCACAGTGGGGCTCGCAAGCACCTGAGTCCAGTTCCAGGGATCTGACATCTTCTGGTCTCTAAGGATACTGCAGCCCACGATGCACATACACTCCAGCAGGCAAACATACACAGAAACTAACTAAATAGAAATAGAAAATTAGATGCTTCTTGAGATCCTGGAGTAAAACCACAACACTGTCATCCTCGCAAAGGCCTGACAGCCCCACGGCACCACAGCTACAGCCCTCACGCAGCATGACCCAACTCTGACAGGGTGACATGTCCACCGGCAGGACTGCACACCAGCCTCCAGTGTGAGCAGGAGACGGACGGGGCGACTCACGTTCTCGTGCTTCATGTGCTTCAGCAGGCGCAGCTCCCGGTAGGTCCTTTTGGCGTGAATGATGGACTGGAACGGTCTCGACAGCTTCTTAACCGCCACACGATGCCCCGTCTTTGTATCAAAAGCAGCACTGACGTAAGGAGAACGACAGAACCCACCGTTATGAGCGCTCCAATACTATTTTAATAATTTCCAGGCCATTTCATTCCCAAATTAAATTTGTGGCAAGCCAGAAAAAGAAAAGCAGAAACCAAGATAAAGACTGTAACAACTTATTACCCACCACCCAGAAAAGGTTATTTATTTGAGATGCTTCTTTCTGCCTCTTTTGTCTATATCAGTGGTTGGCAAGTATTTCCCAAAGAGGCGCAGACAGTAGCATTTTGGACTCCTCAGCTTGTAGTTGTTGCCTGAAAGCAGCCAGATGATAGGAACCTATAAAATGGGTGTGGCTATGTTCTAATAAACTTCATGAAGCCAGGCAGCAGCCTGTCCCAGGAGCCAACGCCCTGATAATCTTTGTATGACCCTGTGCCCAGGCCTCTGCCACCTTGAGACTACAGGCTGGTCAAAGTGAAGGCCCCAGAAATTACAGTGCGTCCAGGAGGGTGAGCCTTCCAAGTGCTGGACTCTTCCAGAGACGGAAGCACACACAGCAGGAAGTCCTTGGGTGTGGGAAGAAGGACAGAGGAGGAGTGATGCACACATTGGAACAAGCAGCAGCATGAATGATGCCGGTGCAGCAGCGTAGTGGCTAGCACAGAGCTGCTCACCAGCCTGTCCCACTCAGCAGTCCTCTAAACCCAAACCTACACGAATCCTCACTCCTTAACCATCAATTTGATTTGTGATAACACTCTTGAAATTTCCCAGCCTCTTTTCTGAGGCTATACCACAGACATTTCTCTCACGGTGCAGCCAGCAGGAGTGCTCTCTCACACAGGCACCACTTTCCATGTGTTTTCCAAAAGCCCTTGCCTGCAACCCTGAAGAAACCATCAGCTCTGCTGCAATTATCTATTGACTAGGATTTTCCATCACCCTCCAAAAGCCTGTCCTATCAGAAAGTACCCCTCCACTCCCAACTTTTGACAACATTCTTGGCATCTATATCATCCAACTAACTGGAGGGCATATCCAACGTCCTGTTTCCTGACCTCTCCGGAAACTCCACCTCACGCAGGGCCACACTTCAGCCATCTCTCTCCAGCACCGACTCCCCATCCAACCTTTCAGCTTGCTTTCAGTATTCCACCTTGAGTGCAGCAAAGTTGCAGACCTCATCACTGTCTCTCCAGCTCTCCTGTCTTTAGACTCTTAACTGCTTCCTTGTACCCTTCCCTTGGAGAAAGTCTAACCTTGGGTGACTGACCACAACCACCTAATTACCTAAGGCTAACTATGGTTGAAAAAAAGAATGTACAATCAGACTGCTTCTAAGATTTTACTTCTGAACATAATTGCAAACATACTCTAAAACAGTGACTCCTCTCACAAAGTCATTTTCTACTCTGAAACAAAGATCTCATGACTTTTCCAATCCCTCCTCCCCCTTTCCTTGAGAGAACAGAAGCTCCCAAAGGGAGATCCGTACAGTTCCATCTCTTCTTGTGGATCTGTGCACCCCAGCTGCCCTCAGCCAAAATCCCCATAGTATCTCTTGCTCTAAGGCACAAATGCATGACCTCTGATCAAAACCCAAGACTTGACAATGCTTTGGAGCTGTCCCACATCTTCTCAGTGACATTCCTCCCTTGTGTTACTGACTCACATGAAAGAGAGAGAGAGAGAGAGAGAGAGAGAGAGACAGAGACAGACGGACAGAGGGACACAGGGAACTGAGCCCAGGGCTGTGAATGGCAGGCAAGCACTCCAGCATTGAGTTATTTACATACTGACACCTCTACTGGGCCACTTGTCTCAGAAAATGCTCTAGAAATTTCCCATATTCATTAACTCCTTTTGATGATTTCCCTCATATTTAAAAAGTTCTCCAAAGCTTAGGTCTCTCCAAATTCTCAAGGTATGGGAACCATTCATGTTGGCTTCACCTGAGGATTAATAGGGAAACTCCTGGACACCATCCTAGAGCTACAAATCAGAAACTGAAGGGAGGCCGATTCTCAAACCCTTCATGCACTTAAACAAGAGTTGTTAACCTACACCTCTGCTGTTCAAAGTGCACTCTGTAGACCAGTGGCCCTGGCACTGCCTGGGAGCTCCCCGAGAAGGCAGCATCTTGGCCCATATAGCAGAGTCTGCATTGTGACAACGTGATTCACACAGTTACTAAGTTTGAGCCACATGGCTCTAGTGCGATGCTGTTCTCAGCTCCATTCCTCCTTCAATCCAGCGGCTGGAGCTGCTCTTCTCAAGCCCACTGATGACCAGTTTTCTGGATTAGCGTTTGGCATGGTAACCACTTTCCCTTCCTCCTGTCAATCCCACAGGAGCTGCCATGGACTTGAGGCTTTCTAGGACCTTCTCTGCATCATGTACATCTACTACTCAAGTTCCTGATAATGGAGTTCCTCAGGGGAGGGCCCTGGGCCACTTTCTATCTTCTCGTCCTTGTGACCTCCTCTAGAGCTGTGCTGCAGTTCACCGTGAACTATCCTCCGCAGGCCTGTGATAAACACTTGGCTCCCAGCTGGTGGCACCACTTTGCTGCTGTAGGCAAAACCCAGGCTGGCCTGACACTCACTCTATAGCTGAAGATAATCCTAAACTCCTGATCCTCTGCCTCCACCTCCTGAACACTGGAACCACAGATGTGCCACCATGTCCAGCTTGAGGGAATCCTAAGATTTTAGGAAGTGGGAAGGCCCAACCAGATAGCTCAGTGGATGAGGATACAAGCCTGACAACCTGAGTTTGATTCCAGGAACTCAAACAGTAAAAGGAGAAACCCAATTTGAACATGTCCTCTGTCCTACACATGCATACGACACATGAACACCCTGTACATCCCCTCACACTAAACAAAGACAAAAGCTTTAGTGTTTTTACTTTGGAGGTAGAACTTAGCTGGAAGGAGATAGTTTGGATTGGGTACCCTATCTCTTCTGTCCCATTCCTGCCTGCCAAGGTGTACAGAACAGCCCAAAGCACACCCCTTCCACGATGCTCTGCTCGGGTGTGTGGGTGTAGGTAAGCACGGGGGAGCCCAGGGAAATGGAGAACATAGATAGCCTTTGCAGCTTTACTCCTGTCAGGTGTTTGGTCGCAGGGATGAGAAAACTACACAACTGGCCATTTCAGGCTAAATGCCATCTATAAACACAAAACCCCCAAAGCCTATCTTTTCTTGAAATCTCTTTTCTAGGCAGCAGGACTGTGGGCAGTCCAAGAGAAGATACCCAATTGAGAACTTGGCAAACTGAAAACATGCACAGCGTCTTCTTCCTGTCCCTTTTACACTAGCTAAACGATCCAAGTGCTCCAGACACAAACGTGTCTGAGTGTGTGAGCGCCACACTTGCTCAGCAGGCAGAGGGCCCGCCACTAAGCCGGGTGACATAACCCCAGTTCCATCCTACACGCTGTCCTCTGACTCCCACATGTGTGCAGATCTTTCTGACTCACACACAATTTCAAAATAATAAATGTCTATTTTAAACTCAAGGAATTTTCTGGAAATACAGAATAAGATGCACATTTCCTACCACGGTCTGTAAGCTTCCGGCGAGCTGACCTGGCCCAGGGCTCACCCAATCAGCAGTCCCTCTTCATGGCCATGCCCCCGCCCGCCCCAGGCCTACTCTGGATGTGTTGGCTTCTTTCAGTTCCGTAACTGTTTGGACCTCCCGCTCCCAGTTCCTTCTCCCCTACCCGCACCGAACAACTAAATCTTTCTTCTTCAAGTACAGGCATCGCCACCCCTTCAGAGGAGCACCTGCCCGCCTGGGGCGAACACTTCTTGGCCTTCCACCCTTGATCTCCATAAGCCCATAGTCAACCTTCCCTTTACCAGTGTGTGGCTAGAAACTGAGGAAATGGCCATGGCCCCTACACGATGTGGCCTCTTCAACGTCCACCCTGAATGTCATGCCTCATGCAGCCTTTGTAACTCTGTCCTCTCCTTGGGATGAACCTGTAGGAGCAGGGAGGCCCGCAGGCTGTGACCGCACCTACAAGGCCAGCACAGCTGGGACAACAGGACAGCTGTCCATCGTGATCACCTACCCAGGCTCTTTGGCAGTCAGCTCCAGAGCCGAGAGCTGCAGGATCCACCCTCTGACTTCACTAGCCACTCAGTGGAGGGCAGATGCCACACGGGGACCCTACAGTCCCCAATAATTACTATGATTTGCTTAGTGTATGTTTATTTACCGCCCACCAGGTAGTTAACAAGGGCTGGACTCTGGAGGTAGACTATCAGGGTTTTAATACTACCTCTGCCACTTAATAACGGTATACTCTCGAGGAAGTTAATTAAATTCCATCAACCTCGTATATAAAACAAAGATAATGTCTGTATCTAATCTAAGGTACTAGTTTTTATGGCAGGTTTAGCAAATTTTGTAAAACTCAATTATCAGACATTAATATTAGCTCCTATTGCCACCTGCCCTGGGCTTGTTGAGGGCAAGAAGTCCATCTGTTTCCCTCACCATCATGGCACACAGGGCTCAAAATCCCAATTTCCTCAATTAGCACTTAACGGTTCCCTTGGGGTTGGACACACACCAGGCAAATGCTGGTCAGTAAGCTGAGCTGCATACTCTTTACTAATGTTTTATTTTGAGACAGGGTCTTGCTAAATGTTCTAACACTGGCTTGAATGTATGACCTTCCTGTCAGTCACTATGTGCTGGGATTAGAGACACATGCTACCACTCGTGGTTTAGAGGGTTTCTTATTTTTCTTTCTTTTTTTAAAGATTTATTTATTTATTATATGTAAGTAGCTGTCTTCTGACACTCCACAAGAGGAAGTTAGATCTCGTTACAGATGGTTTTGAGTCACCATGTGGTGGCTGGGATTTGAACTCAGGACCTTCGGAAGAGCAGTCAGTGCTCTCAACCACTGAGCCATTTCTCCAGCCCATTTATAGGGTTTCCTAGGTTTTGTTTTTTGGGGGACAGGGTTTCTCTGTGTAGCCCTGGCTGTCCTGGAATTCACTCTGTAGACCAGGCTAAACTTGGACACACATCCGCCTGCCTCTCCAGTCCTTGGATTAAAGGTGAGTGCCCCCACCACTGAGCTATCATATTTTATGAATAGAAAACAAAACAGTAAATATGGTAGCTGATATCACAAAACTTACTTTCTACCTGCGATAACAAAATGCACATGCCAGGAATGCCCAACTAAACAGCCAAGAGTTAAACATTTCTCAAAACCCAGGAATAAAAAACATATATACTGAGGCCTGGTGAAATGGTTCAGCAGGTAAAGGAAAGATCAGAGGGTGAAGGCACTTGCTGCCAGGCCTGAGAATACAGGCCCTGGGACCTACACAGGGGAAGGAGAGAGAACTGACTGCTGCCAGTTGTCCCCTGACATCCACAAGTGTGAGCCTGTAAAGATTCATACTCATTCACTTATTCATTCTCATCCTCTCATTCTTTTCCTGACTTCTTGCTCTTCCAGAGGTCCTGAGTTCAATTCCCAGCAACCACATGGTGGCTCACAACCATCTGTAATGGGATCCGATGCCCTCTTCTGGGGTGTCTGAAGACAGTGACAGCATACTATACTAATTAATTAAATCTTAAAAAAATATTCTCTCTCACTCATATTCTCTCTCTCTCTCTCTCTCTGACGCTGGAGTACTGAGTGGTTCATGCCTATAATCTTTCTGCTTGGAAGGCAGAGACAGGTGGGACATGGTAGAAGCCAGTCTGCGCTAGAGAGTAAGACTATATCTCAAACCACAGGCACAGACACAAACAAAGTAGGGTTCAAAGTATGTATCTGTTGCAGCCCGGTCACAGGAAAACCAGAAACTACTTGAAATTCCAACGGCAGGACTTTAAAGTCTAGTACATTCTTGGGCCTCACACATGGAGCCATGAGCAAGACTTCACATTCTTTCATGTACTGAGGGCAAAAGAACAAGTTTCAGAAGCAAAAAATGATCCTATCATAGGGAATACTGTATTCACACAGAAAAAACATCTAATGCATCCTAGACTTGTTACTTTTTTGTGAACAGCGCATGTTTCCATTCTGATTTTTTTTTAAACAAGCTCCAGTCTCTCGAGGAGGCCATTAGTAGAGCGAGAAACATGACTCACACTGCTGCTCTGTCACTGAGGGCTGCTTTCAACCTCATGAACCTACTAGTTACTAGCAATTACATTTCCTTCTAATGATACTTACGCGGACATAATCACCATATGTAAATCTGGAACCTACGTTCCTAAATCACAATCATTTTTCATTTTACCAAATAATTTTCAAATCTGCCTTTTGCAATATTCTCACTGATGCAGTCTCACCAGATGATCACACCTGACGAAACACCATCTCAGTGAACATCTCACGGCCTCTTCCCTAATCACATGCTTTCAGTACAACATACTAATTTTTACCACAGAGGACACACACTCCCAGTAAAATACACCTTGCACGTATGAGACAGGCGGGAGTTACTCAGACACAGTTCTCCTGGGTTAAAAACCCTCCAGCAAAGGTGCTGAAGTCCAGCTCTATGCTGTTTCCTCTCCCTATCAAAGCAGCATTTGGAAAGAACAGAAATGATGCGTTCTGCCCTAAGTTATAAATTTCCAAAAGCAGAAGCTCCCAGAAAACCTCTAAAAACAAACGGAGACCCCAAGGGAAGGGACCCCAGACCCACTCAGCAAGTGGCCGCGCCACATTCTGTTCTGGCACTGTCTAGTTCTTTTAAGTTGAAGAGGCACCTTGAGAAAGGGTCTCTTCCCTCACTGGCCTAGAACTTACTGAGGAGGCTGGACTGGGCAGCCAGCAGGCCCAAGACCTGCCATCTGTGCCTCCCCAGTGCTCGGATTACAAGTGCATGCCATGACACCAGATTCCCCAACCCCTTTTAAAAATGTGGTTTCCAGGGGAACAAAATGTCCCTCTGTTGAAAACCACTGATCTAGAGAAGACTGAAACGGCCCTGTGCAGAGATCTAGATAGTAAGCATAGGCCTTCTGCCAATAGCCACAAGGGTAAGCTGCCTTCAGAGGATCCTCCAGCCTCAGACAAATGTAAAGGCCGTTATTTTACTACTCCAGCCCAATCAGGGGTTTCATAAGGTTATTTCAACACAGGCATATACCGCATTTTGAGCGTTATGCCCCTCCCACTGTGCCTTCCTTTATAAAAGGGGCTATTTTCCAAAGCCTCGTTTAGTGCGCCACTAGAAACACTTCTCCATTTCGCTGTTTCAAAATTTCAACAGCAAATGTTTAAGTAATCATAATTAACTCATTTCAAACAAATCTAAACTATCAGACTAACCATATTACACTGAAGTCACTGTGGTCTTGCTACCAGCATGGAAAAGGCTTCTGTAGCACTCGTTCCTAGACTCCAGCTATGCTACAAATCTGTGCTACAAACCTAACTATGGGTAACACAGGGACTGAGGTCTCCACAGGCTAACTTCCCGAAGTACAGAACTTTCTACCTTAGACAATATCTGGACATCTTATGATAGTACTTAAGGTATTATCTAGTGCTGGGTAACAAATCGTCCCAAAATGTGGAGCTTTAAACCTGATTTATTATCTCCTATTGTTGTGGGTCAAGAACTGCGGAGCAATTTAGCAAAGCGGCTCAGAGGGCTGTCTCCCTGGAAGCCGCACTGAAGAGATGGGCCACAGCAAGTCTCTTCTAACTGTTCATGTGAAGGCGCGTTTTGCCTACATGTATGTCTGTGTACCGTGTGCACGCAGTAGTCAAAAGAGGAAGTCACATCCCTTGGAACTGGGGTTACAAACAGTGTGAGCCACCATGTGGGCCCTGAGAATCAAACTCAGGTCCCCTGGAAAAGCAGCCAGCGCTCTTAACTGCTGGACATCATCCCTGCAGCCCGACAGTCACAATCACGTCTGTACCTGCCTGAGGCTGGAGGGTCCTCTCCCAAGGGCTCTCTTAGCTGTTGTGTGTGCCACATAGGGCTCTTCACAGGGCTGCTCTGCAGGCTTCCCGTGAACGTTCTTTAGAAAGGGTGATTGGGGCTGGAGAGATGGCTCAGTGGTTAAGAGCACTGACTGCTCTTCCAGAGGTCCTGAGTTCAAATCCCAGCAACCACATGGTGGCTCACAACCATCTGTAATGGGATCTGATGCCCTCTCCTGGTGTGTCTGAAGACAGCTACAGTGTACGCACATAAGTTAAGTAAATAATATTAAAAAAAGAAGAAAGAAAGAAAAGAAAAGAAAGGGTGATTTGTTCCCCAGAGGACACCCAACTCATTCTGGACTGTCACAACCAAGGCTCAGAGGAAAACGTTACTGGCTCCGAGCAGGTGGTGTCCAGGGATGCTGCTTGCTAAGCGTCCTACAGCAGACACAACAGCCAAGGATTATGAACAACTATTTGACCCCAAATGCCAGAGTGTATCAGAGCTAAGAAACTATGCTCTAGAACACGGGTGTCCAACCTCCCGAACTGTGATAGAATGATGTCATCTACATATGTGTAGCGATCCTGATGCTCATGGCCTGCATGTGGGCAACAGGGTGGATATGCCCTACTCCTTCAGCACTGCTCCCAGGGGAAAAGCACCACAGGAGGTACAACCTCATTCCTTCTGCAGCCACTCACTCTACACAGCGGGGTGGGGGTGGGGGGAAACTGAGTCACTAAGGTAGAGGGGAGGGAACTAAACTCAGCAGGACATCTTAATTCTTTATTCAGACAACAGATGCTCTCCAGCTTTGCTCTATACACCTTTAAGACTGAGAAGGTGATAAGCATTCAGTACCAAAGTCCTTGGAATTATGACAGGAGCTCCTCCAGGCTGGTGATAGGCAGCCAGATAGATACTTTCCCAGTGCTCAGCAACAGTCCATCCCAGGAAGCCATGTGCTCACACACCACAGTGTACTCAGTTGCTAAGCAGGACACTGGGGTGGACAGGTGTGTTAGGAACACTGACTCAATATTCCAACTTACTGGGTTTTTTTGTTAAGATTTTATTTTTTGGGCAAAAAAACCCCAAAGCAAACAAACAAACAAAACCCCCAAAACCAATGTTAAGTCAAACCAATGTATTTCTCTACAGAAGAATCTTTTTATTGGGCTGGAGAGATGGCTCAGCAGCTAAGAGCACTGGCTGCTCTTCCAGAGGATCTGGGTTCCATTCTCAGCAACCACAGGGCAGCTCACAATTGTCTATAACTTCAGTTTCAGGGGATCTGACACCTTCACACAGACATACATGCAGGCAAAACATCAATGCACATAAATCTTTTTTTAAAAAAGAATCTTTCATTGCTCTAGAAATTTCCATTTAGAAAATTTAAACGTACACCACGCAATACAAAGAAAAACAAACCAGTATCAAAAAGATGAGTTCTAGTTTGGCACTTACTAGGAGGTGATCCCAAACAAAGCGTTCACACACCTGTTTCCAAAGTAATAAAACAGGGACTCGCCAGCCCCGCCTAGCCCAAAATGCTGTGAAGAGCTCCAGTAAGAATGTTGAGTGTGCTTGATGTTAAAAACAAGTGTTGCTCGTGTCTGTGTGGGCTTGTGCGTGTGAGCGCCATGCCTGTGGCGGGCACTGGACCCTCTGAGTATGGAGTCACGGGTAGTTATATAAGCTTCCCCACATGGGTGCTGGAATAGAACTCGGATCCTCTGCAAGAACAGTACGAACTCTCAACAACTGAGCCATCTCTCCACCAGAAGGTAGTTTTAAATACTCCACGTTGAAATGAATATCCAACTATAAAATAAGTCTGTACCTGCAGTTTCCAGCATGGGGCTTTCCATGTAGTAAACTCTCAATATTTTTAGATCTTTCTCTCACATTGGAAGTTGAGCGTATCTCTGAAGTAACAGTAAAAAAGAGAAGATTATTAAAATGTAATCGAGAGTCCTTGAAATCCTCCATGACTTGTCAATCTATGGATACCTGTAGTTTCTACAAGCTAAGAGTGTACACGAATTCAACAACTCTTAGATGGAGCCTGAGAATTACTACAGTTGGCAGTCTATTGTAACCAGTCCTTTAGAGATGGAACTCGGAACCACCTTTCCTCTGTTCCCTACTCCAATCTGTGAGAGCAGAAGCTGTGGTTTATCTTTTATCCTTGGCATCTAGTCATGACCTGGATCATAAAACAAAAACAATAAACACATACCAAACCAGAACACTGCTGACCTCAAGAACAGAGAAGGCAGGGAGTCAGAAAGACAGGGTGTCTGCAAACCGCGCTAGAGCGGCCCTTTCTTCCTCCAATCAGTTCCAGTCAACGCTTCAGACAAAAAGATCTTAACTACTGTTCCTTCCACTGTGCGAGTCAAGGTAACGACTCTCTGCTGCGTACAGCAGTTCTGCTAGTCGGGAACACAGGTCAGCTATTGGGAAGCAGTTACCCGATTCCACTGTAGGCCTACACCTTGACTCTGGGACACAGCTGAGAGCGCAGCTGGGCAAGGCTGGTCCTCCTCACATCTGCTCACTTCCATGACGCTCTCTCCCGCCGCACTGAGTAGTCTACTCAGCTCTCAAAATAACTCTCAATACTTTTTTCCTCCATGAAGCCATCCTAAATACTATAATGCACAGACAACCACCTCTTCTGGGTTTATGTCCACATCGTGTGAATACAGTTTCCGAGTCTGTTTCTTTATTTCTAAGTAGTCTATTCCACGTGCTGATGGGCCTGGAACACTGTTTGATGGGTATCAACAAATTTTCTTCACTACAGTAAATCCAAAACTTAAACATACGTGTATATAAACACACACACACACACACACACACACACACACACTATAGTGGTTAGTGCTGTTAACTGGACAGGATCTAGACTCACCTGGGAGACAGGCCTCTGGGCATGAGGGACTATCTTTATTACACTGACTGAGCTGGGAACACCCAGTCATTCCCTGACTGGGATCCTGGACACATCAGCAGGGAACTGCTGAACAGCGGCGTGACCTCATCACTCTCTGCTTCCTGACTGTGGACTGGCTGTGACCAGCTGCTCTAGGCTCCTGTTGCCTTGATTCCCCCACCATAAAGGACTGTATTCTGCAGCTGTGAGCCAAGAGAAATCTTTTTCCTTCACGTTACTTTTGGTTTTGTCAGGGCACTTCATCAAAGCAATAGGAAAAGAAAGTAAGACACACGATGCAAACAAAACACCAATGCACAGAAAGCAAAACAAATAAATCATTAAAAAAAAAACTAATCAGGGAAGGTAGGGTGCTTCAGAATCTTGTACATCTCAGTGGACTCAGAATTTACAAGATTAGACGTTCTTAGTCTTTGACATAGGATTATCACAATGTCACCCCATGCTGACAGTCATCCCGCCTCAACCTCTTAGCTGCTGGAATCACTGGTCTGTACCACTACACCTAGCACAGCAGAGAAGTCCCAACCACCAAGAGTACTTTTGTACAGCAATGTGCCCAAAATGGATATACACAGAAAAAGAAAACTTAAGAATGAGCCATGATGCAAAATGATGATGATGATGAAGAGTAAAACTGCCCAAAGATAAAACCCAGGATATCAGAGCGCTTTGAAGACGTATGAAGATGACACAACGTGGGGCTGTCAGAACCCGAGTTCTATCCCTAGAACCACGTACAAGTGCTGGGTGTGGGGTGTGCACTTGCAACCCCAGGACTGAGTAGAGACAGAAAAGGAGGATTCCTGGGACCTGTTGGCCAGGCAGCCTAACTAGCTAGATCCAGGCCAATGACTCTGTCGGAGAGGAGACAGACCGTATCGTCACAATATATACATAATAAAGAGAGAAAGCACAGCATTAAATATTAAAAGTTACAGACACTAATACAGAATTAGTTACTGCCATGTCAGAACCCTTCAAGCACTACCACGGGCAATTCAGGAAACATGAGTGTGACTAGCAGGCTCTAAGTCAAGAATAAAGCTAACTTTTTTGTTACTGCTGACATCCACAGGTTACTAAAAAATTCACCCTCTGTTATTGTCTAATCCTTTAAAGACTAAAATGCTAGCAAGAACCTTCGATGTAGGTACGAGTGCTGGTGCAGAGGGACTGCCACGAATCTGCAGCCAGGCTAGTTAGTGTGCACGGCATGGAGGGCTTGTCTATCTGGACTGTGCCAAGCACGAGCTGGGTCATGTCAACTGGTAACACTGTTACTTCTTGTTTCTGTGTTTACATGAAATTCCCTTGCTTTTCTAACATTTTCATTTTATTGGAGATAGGGTCTCACTATATAGCCCTGGCTGGCCTGATCATCATATCTTCAGAACTCTGAAAAAAGCTATCTACTGAAAGATTGTGGTAGGAGAGAAAAGGCAAGAAAACCAGAGATGCTGGGAAAAGCACTACCTTCCGATTTGGACTCAATGCTAACGTCCTCAATAAGCTTTCCTTTCCAGAATCATTTACAAGCCCAAAGTGGAGGCATGACAAAAGGGAAACAAAGCTGTTCACATTCACTGTTTCTTCACAGCACTACACAGCTACCTGCGAGGCCACACTCTCATGTTCTCCTGGAGATAATTAAGGTCATGCTGAAGGAATCCCGAAGAATGTGTAGCATTCCTCTCTGCTGACAGGTACGGTGTTCAAGTTAGCCTACAGTTTTTACTCAAGACCAACTATTCTAAATATGCACAGTTGCGTAAAACATTTTCAATTAAAGGTGACTAATTTCCCCAACCCTCCCACAACATAAGGCACCACTTATAAGACAAATCTGGCTGTTACAATGGGAAATTGTTTTAAATCTGGAGACTGGGGAACAACACTGCTGTTAAATATACAACACCCAGTCAGACCCACAACAAAGTATCGACCTCTGCTCAGAACACCCACAGGCAGAGTTACACTATGTTTGGGGATGTAAATATGTAAATGAAGTTTGGGGATAACAAACCACAGATAACAGATCACGAGTTTTAAAAACTTCATGTTTATTGAATGTATGTCTGTGTTGGATCCCCTGGGACTGTAATTAGAGACAGTTGTGAGCTGCCATGGGGGTCTTGGGAATTGAACCCAGGTCCTCTTGAAGAACAGCCAGGGCTCTTAACCAGGCAACCATTTCTCGTTACTTTTTAAACCTTTTGCCTGGTATCAGTATCATTTAACATCGAGCTGCACATTTCAAAAGACATCATCCAACCATAAGGTACTCAGAACACTACGCAAGGAATCAGAAACCTAAGCAAGCCAGACTGCAGCGTCACACAAGGGGAGGGCAGAGGTGGGGAGATGGCTCAGTCAGAAAAGTGGTCTAGCAGCAAGTATGAAGACGTGAGTTTGATCTCAGTACCAACACAAACCAAACAACAACAGCAGCAACAAAAAACAGGTAGGAGACTATTTGCCTGGAAAGAGGAGATCTCTGGCCAGCTAGTCTCGCCAATCCATGACCTCCAGATTCAGCAAGAGATACTATCAAAGGACAAAGCAGAAAGGGACAGTCAACAATAACTGCAGCTAACCTCTGGTCTTTGCATACACGCAAACACATATGCAAGAACATTCACACACACACACACACACACACACACACACACACAATCAGGTAATCACAACTATGTCAATACAAGATGTCAACATTAGTATTTCTTTTTTCCCCTGAGACAGGGTTTCTCTGTGTAGCCCTGGCTATCCTGGAACTCACTCTGTAGACCAGTCTGGCCTCAAACTCAGAAATATGCCTGCCTCTGCCTCCCAAGTGCTGGGATTAAAGGCGTGCGCCACCACTGCCCAGCCAACATTAGTATTTCACACAATGATTATTACGGATCGATCCTTCCTTCCTTCCTTTTTACATATGAGAAAGAACTAAAATCTTCATTGGCAACTGCTAGACTGGAAAGAAAACAAACAGAAACTATGTATTTCTAAAACTAAGTTCAAGGAAGTTAGAGCTAGCAAAAGCCCTAAATGAAAGGTTTAAGGGGGAAGGGTAAAGAGGGAGAATCACCTACTGAAGATACTATGAATAAAAAAAAATGATTTCTGGGAATTGAATTAGGTCTGCTACAGGAATGTGGTAACACAAGATGAACTCAGTACTTGCACAAGGCAGACACCCCAAGCTGAGTTACAGGAAAGAGCAAAGGCCTGATTATGAGCATGACAATGGTCCAAGTGGATACTGAGCAAAGGGCTCAAGATCAAGACCAATTACTCTCACACCCCATTTTACTAAAACAGCCTCCCAGAGCCTTCACACATCAAAAGAGGTTTTGTTTTGTTTTCTGGCCTCTTGTGGGCACATGCTGATGTCATCCTTTCCAGATCTGAATCACCAGATGGAAAGGGTTCTCTGACATAGATTTCCAATACATACCCTGGCATCAAGCTGCCCTAGATGTGACAAGCTACTAGAATGTCACTTGAGAGGGGGAAGGGTTGTCTTTAGAAATATAAAGGTAGTTTTGCGATGATAACACTGAACAATATGAAAAAAAGAAAAGCTGCAAAGATTTCCAAAGCAACCTCGGTCTCTTCCTGCTTTTGTGCGTGCATGTGTGTGTAGGGTTAGAGGTTAACCTTGGGTGCCTTCCACCATGTTTTGAGAAAGGCTTTCTCACTGAATCTGGACCTCAATAACTTGGCTAGGCTAGCTGGCTAGCTAGCCCGAAGGCTCCACCCATCCTCCTGTCTCTGCACCCCAGCACTGAGATGGCACGTTTTCACATGCTGCCAGGGATCCAAGTCCCGGCTGGCCTCATGCTTTCACTGCAAGCACTATGGCGCGTCTCCCCAGGTCCCTCGCTTTCTTTGGTCTTTATAAACAACACTTAACACAACCAATACTAAACTAATGAACTTATGACAACAAAGGAACAACTTCTGCTGTTTTAGGTATGCCGTGGGCTGTAAGCTTGGAGACATAACCAGTATGCACTTTGGGGTAGACCTGCAGTAGGGCACACATACAACTTCCTTCGTGTCACAAGCACAGTGGCAACACCACTAAGATCTACTAGGAGGAGGTTTTGAGGGAAACAAGGACATGTGCAATCACATCATTCAACGTAACAGGAGCAAACATGTTCAGGGTCTACAGTTGTCAGACAACAGGTCTAGACAGAATAAACATTTGTTCTATTACCTTTCTGTTATGTTGCCACGGGAATCTGCTTGCAGGAACTTACTTTCTGTAACCAGATGATAAAGGGGCGGGGGTGGGGGTGGGGCGCTCTCAAAGGCAGAAGACACTCACATGAGGGTAGCAACACGAGACGGAGTGGAGCTGTCACAAGGTGTCTGTAGACACCTGTTTGTCACAGCTATTCAAGTTAGCATTCCATGGAGCCTTACAGACAAAACATCAGTGCCAGGTAACATGACGAGGGAAAGCAGGAACGGAAAACAGACACAGAGCCAAAGATCCAAATAAACGGGACTTTAAATACTCAGATACTCTGAGGAAGATACAAGAGACTTTAAAAAAGCCTGGAAGTCAAAGATGTTAGAAAACACTCAGCCCGACAGCGGCTCCTCGTTCTTTTTCAGCTCTACTCAACAGCTTATCTTTTTGTTCCCTTCCTTTTGGCAGCAAAACCCTTCAACAAAAAGAACAACAAAAAAAAAAAACTGAAGTAAGCCCACGTTATTTAGAGAGCTGGCGTGGAGTATCCTGAATTTCCAGAGCTCAATGAAAATTCGGGCTCTGGCACTTAGGACTTGTGGAATGAGAGCACGGGGTCAGGGCCCTGCAAGGGCTCATCTCTCTACTCTCTACTGTAAGCCACAGACAGTAGCTAGTACCTCGATCAGTTAAGGAACAGAAATGAAAAACTAGGGAGCTAAATCGCAGGTCTGCTCTGTCTGCAACCCACCTTGGCTTACTCTGTCAGCACAAAAGTTGGTCTTTACAAAGACAAATATGACCATATAGGATTCCCCTTCTGATTGCTCCCAGATCCATTCAGCTCTAGCTGTTGGTCATACAGCACAGGGTCTTCAGTTAACCCTTCAATCCCTAAAGTTCTTACCTTCTCGCCCACCCCCTCACGTCCAACCCCTTAGCTTAGCCTTCCCTCACTGTTACATCCACCACCACCCTCCTGCTTAAAAGTATAACACAGGATGGTAAACAGTAGATGCTGCCTAGCAGGCATGTGCAAGGACCTAGCTCTCAGTACTGGGAGGAAGACAAAAAGAAAACAGAAAAGGAAAGAAACAAAAGCTAAGCCACTCGGCACCCTCCTCTCCGTCTCACAGTCTCAACAGCACGCATCCCCGGACACTAGGCTTCCTCTCTAGGTCCACTGTCGCCACAGCAGGGCTTCAGAAAGGAGAGCACTTTTGCACTTTGTGAACATCCCATGCCTGTACCTTAAGAGTGAACTGCATACTGGAGTCACCCTGTAGCACACAGAGCCAGGTCCCTGGAGAGAGACGAGCCCTCCAGGCAACACCTTTTAACACTCCACCAGGATCTGTTCCGTTCCCCAAGTCAAAACGTGGGGACTGTCAGACTTTCCTGAACCATTTCTCTCTCATCACTGGCCTGGGCTGGGAGCATGCCTAGAACCCTGGAACAACCTCTAAAGTGTGTTTTACAGAATGGCATCTCGTCTTCCGCTAAGGAAGGCTTTCAAGGCTCTTCCAATAGAAAACTGGGTGATCCTCACCACGTGCTCAGATTACAGAAGCACATTGCAAGGATCAATATTCTAAAACTGAAACTTTTGAAAAAAAATTCAAGTTTAAAGAAAGTTCTGGTCTTAATTATTTCCTCAATAACTACGTATACAATCTGCATGTCCAGGACATCACAGCAACTAGACTCCTCCGATAGCAATAGGTGGGCTTTGGGTCAAATTTCACAAAGAACAAAAATCTGATGTATTTCCAGAGGCCTAGCAAGAGAGGCTTAGTTATTTCATTTTTATACACTGTACTTATACAACACCAACAAGGTTGGTCTTAAATTTCCATAAATATATACTGATAAAATCAAAATGGATGGTATTCATAAATCCAGAAGTCACCTATATGAACTACCTGTTTTTTTCTGGAAAAAATTTCATCTGGTCATTAACTTCATTTTCAATTGATCAGTTCTGAGGGAGAACGTGACTTTAGTGGGTTAAGTCTAGCTTTTAGATTAGTTGCACAGTGACACTCACTGCAAAGGACTGTACAAAAGCTGTCACACACCAGTTCAGCAGCCACACCAATAAGAGACTCCTGGAGTGCTGGAACCCCAGTCCCCAAAACTGAAGCAGCTCTGACAAGTGTGCCACTACTTTAAATAAGCCAGCTCACCCACAGAACTAGGCTCAAACGCGCTCACCCACAGAACTCTGCTCAAATGCGCTCACCCACAGAACTAGGCTCAAACGCGCTCACCCACAGAACTAGGCTCAAACGCACTCACCCACAGAACTAGGCTCAAACTCGCTCACCCACAGAACTAGGCTCAAACTCGCTCACCCACAGAACTAGGCTCAAACGCGCTCACCCACAGAACTCGGCTCAAAGGCGCTCACCCACAGAACTAGGCTCAAACGCAGCCTGCAGGCTGGAGCACAGCTCACTGGATACTGCCCTCAGCACGCACCAGCCCCTGAGTTCAATCACTAACGATGCAGGAGAGAGAAGTAAAACCAACCTACATGGAGCTTGAAAGGGAGTAAGTGATAATGCCTTAAATGAAAATCACTGATAAACTAAAGAATCACATTAAAATGCCAGTTAATACTAAAGCGACTGAGTCCAGGGAATTTCTCAACATTTGAGCCCTAAGCTTTAGGGGTTTAGCACAATTCCCAACATTGTCCACAGAAGGCAAAGTCAACACGGATCATCTCTGAGGCTGAATTAAAGAGAAATCAAAAGAAGAATACTCCTCAATATTCAAAACTGAAAGTGGCGGAACTGAGAGGCCTGGGGCCCAGTCATCGCCCTGAGTGGGAAACAGGATTCAATAAAATAAGCTATACAGCTAGCTCGGTTGAACTCTTAAGTTAGTCTTTCTCCTCTTGCTGTAAGTGGGGAAGAGATGCTCAGTGGTTATAAGCACTGGCAAGGTCTTCTGGTGGTTCAGACCATCTGTAACTCCAGTTCCAGAGGATCTAATGCCCCTCTTCTGGCCTCCAAGGCACCAAGCACACTGTGGTGTAGAGATACATTTAAACAAAACACTCATACAAATAACAATAAACAAATCTAACACCCCCCCAACACACACATACATACACACCTCTTGCCAGTCATCATGTTTTGTGGATACTTTTTGTCTATAGTTTTTCTTAAGACAGGGTGTTGAGTTCACTCCAGGCTGGCCTCCAAGTTATGGCTGGGAGTTATAATTTGTATTTACATGTTTTTGATTAAGGCTGGTAACAGCCAGCTAACTAGTCTACTTTTAGTTACAAAGACAGTAAATGGAAGATAGGTCAGCTAAAAGCAGCTTGGTGGCCCTGTGATCCGAGCATTAGAGAGCCTCAGACAAGTGGATCAAGAGTTCAAGACCAACAGACTTTGTCTTGAAGGAAAGCAGGAAGAAAGGCAGGAAGAAAGACCAGCTATTATTACAACTAATAGTAAAGGTGCAGCCTTCTTAATAGTCAAGAGTGAAAAAGTCATCTTTTCATACCTAATCATGGAGTTTTATTTTTACTCTGGCTCATTAAAATACAACTAATGGTGAATGGCTATTAATACTTAAAAAAGAAAAAAAAAAGGTTTCATTTATTTTTGTTATATTTACTGGAATCATCTTGTCCTATATAGCATACTAAATCAGATTTAGTTCCTTAGAAGAAATTACCATGTTTACCTACAAACATGTTTGTTACATGTTTACGTGCTGATCATAAACTGCATCACCACATCTACAACACAGTAAACAACCCATAAAATGCAGCCATTAAACTCATCCATTCTTCTACAAGTCCAATGACAAAATGAGCTGTCTTGTTCTGTATCTTATCTCAAGAACCTAGCCACTGTTTGGTGGTATGCAGTACATACTAACAAATAAATGGCTGTGAATGATCTACAAGTAATTCTTAATTCTCACCCCCAAGGCATGGTGCCCAAGTGTGCCCAGCAAGGGGCTGGAGAGACCCAGTCCCCAGAGGAAAGGCACTTATGTTCCTGTTTGTATTTCCTTAAATTCACCACAAAGATTTTCCCCTATGCCCAAACCACACAATCAATGCTTTGCAACAATGTGGTCTTTAACGATTTTGCTTCGTTTCCCTTTTCAGGCAGTGAACAAAGTTCCTTAAAACTTCAGGGAACTTAGTTTAGTTCCCTTTACACTTTTAAAAAGAAAGATATTTGTTAAACCAATCCTCAAATTTCTAGACTCTCACTCATCTTTGATTCACAGCTGGTAATTCCAGTTTGCTGCTTGTTTTCGTTATTGTTGCTTACTGTACGCTACAAATTAAAATAAAAATAACAAACTTAAAAGAAAAAAAATAAAGTTACAAATCAAAGTATATCATGTCCCATTCAGAGATTCCTTTTTTGAAGAGACTTCAGGTCCCTCCTGACTTAATACACTGTCACCAGTAGGACAGAGAGCCCAGGTCCATCGTCAACTTAATACACTGTCACCAATAGGACGGAGAGCCCAGGTCCCTCGCCAACTTAATACACTATCACCAGTAGGATAGAGCACAGGTCTCTCACCAACTTATTACATTGTCACCAGTAGGGCAGCCTTCTCTCTTCTCAAGACTTCAGTCTAAATCCCCCTCAATTATTTCCATTCAAATGGACTTCATTACTCTCCAGCATCAAAATATCTCAGAGGATGAAGGTGAAGACAGGGAACACAGGCCTCAAAGTGGATTAAAAAAGAAATTCAAGAAGCCAGGTATAGTATTGCACGCCTTTAATCCCAGTCCTCTGAGAGGCAGAGACCAGCTGATCTGACTGAGAGGCCAGCCTTGTCTACAATGTGAATTCTAGGACAGCCCATCTCAAAAAACAACAACAAACAAAACAAAAGGTGTTTTTCAGTCACGCCTAAAAAGCTGCTAGTTGAAAACACAATTTTCAAACAACTTGAGAGAGGTAACATCTGTAAATCTAACTGGAGGGGACATTTGCTCAGTCACAAACAATTTCGGTTATCTTTTCCTCATCGATGGCTACATTGTAAATCTTTAAGGCAGAAACTGCCTCTCTGGCAAGACGCAGGGAACTAAACAGTGGTTGTCTCTGAAAGACTAAATAGCAGGGCTGAGAGCAGAAGCAGGAGGCTTTTTCCTGCATACCTTTTTGACCCTGATTTCAAGCAACCTGCCTTGTGAAGGGCATTGCTGCTGGGGATGGAATGCAGGGCCTCCCACAGGCCAGGGCTGTCCCACTGCGTTCCATCGCTGGGCCGGCGCTACCTATGTTTAAGAAGCTGTTTGGCAGAAGTCTATCTAATTGTGAGGTTGTGCTCAATTATATTCCACAGAAAATAACAGCACTAGAGGAAGTTTTCGCCGTGAAGCCGGCTGCCCTGGCTCTCCTGCCATAGGAAGTCCACCCTCCCAGAAGCCCTGCGTTCTGTAGCTTCACTCGCGAGCATTCAAATGGAAACAAAAGCCTGACCCTGTACCAATTAGGAATGGAGAATGGAGGTACTTAAGGGGCTGGTGAGTGTGTGCTAGAGAAACAATGACTATAAGAAACCAATCACAAATACGCAAGAGATGTAAGGTATCGACATTTCCTTTATGTAAACTGCCACTGAACGATGTCAAGGTTGGTATCATTTGCAACATAGCCTAAAGCAGCTTGAACTAGCAAATGCAATGTGATCTGTTGCTGGACACAATTGCACAATCTCAATTACCCAGAAGATTCTACCAAACAGGAAATTCACGATGGGACTTTAAGTAACACAGGACTCATACTTAAAAGGTTAACACATCCAGAAGCCTGGAATTTGTTCCAAAACAAAGCAAAAACCATTTCACAGGCTCTTTTGGAAAAGATGAATGCGTGGTAAATCACTAAAACACAGAAAGGGCTCGTCTGCTGAATCTGATATTTACTTTCAGATAGGGAGCTCTAAAACGATACTCAGTCAATAAAAGATACTATATGAACCCTTGAGAGTTCCTTACAACATTTCTGGAGTGGAAGTTTTACGGTATAAATTTAATCTGAAACCTGCTCCCAGGTTTGCATGGTAGCAAAAGCCTTTATTCTCGCTGTCAGACAAGAGTTCCAGGCCAGGCTTTGGTCTAGAGGTTCAGGCCAGACAGAGGAATTCATAGTGAGACTGTCTCAAAGGAACCAAAATAAAAAGCCACGGTGTTAACGAAAGCTGAAAAGCAACGTTTCCTAAGTTCCAGGCTCTCCGGAAAACCACCACGTACCTCGGGTGCTTACAAGCTGATAAAAGCTCCCTGCAGATCTAAGGGACTTTTTAAAAAAAGAAAAGCAGCCCCAGGAATTACTTCAGTTAAAAACTATTTACACCGCCAGCACCAGTCCTACCTTCTGGATATCTTGAGGGGCGCCCAACGGATCAGAAGCCCTCGGGCTCCGTATGGAAAACTGTTTTGTCAAACAATACTGAAATGAGCAGTGGTAAGTGACTAAGCGGCGGGCTGGAGCGTCCTTGCAGGCTCGGCCACCCTCCCTCCCCGAAAAGGAAATAGGCTTTCAACCGAATCGGAAACACACCACGCAAGCTGGCACCGCGGTCCCCGAGATAAAGTCGGTATTTTAAGCTCTTCGGGGCGCTGCTTAATTCAAGTGCGAATCCCAAAAGAACGTTCCCCGAGCCAGGATTTTTCGATGGAGGCTTTGCAAAAAGAAAAGGGGAAAAAATAAAAAAAAATTCCGGGAAGGGAGCGCTTTTTTTTTCTTGCAAGTTTCGTTCAGGTGACCGCAGTCCCCGGGTCAGGCTTTGCTCTCCTGCTCCTCGCAGGAGCTCCGCCCAGCACCTCTGCTCCCCTGGCAGGGCTCCTGCGTCCCGAGTGGCGGGTACACAGGAGGCAGGGTCCTGAGGTCGCACTGCTGCAGAGGGACCCCCCGGGAGGAACAATCTTGGGAGCAGGGAGAGCGCAGGGTGGAGCAGCATCACACCGCGCCCACGGCGGACCCGCTCCCGCACACGGCTCACCACCTACCCGCGTGTGCAGGGCGAGGGGTGCAGGACACGTCCTGCTCCAGCCACCCCCCTGCACCCCCAGACACGCCCGGAGGAGAATTCCTGCCGCTGGGCGCATCGCTGAGCTGTGGGGACAGGCCTGGCCCTCAGGCATGCAGGGCCACCCTGCTTGCTCCACCGCGTCCTCCCCACCCCCAACCCGAGGCCCGGCGACACTCACCACACCGAGCCATAGGCGCCCGAGCCCACCGGGGACAGGTTCTGGTACCGCTCGGGCACCTCCCAGATGGTCTTGTTCAGCTCCTGCCGGTAGAACGTGGGCCTCTCCTGCGACATCTTCCAGCGGCGGCAGCGGGGCGAGGAGGTGGCCGAGCGGGGGCCCCTGCCTGCAGCCGCGCGCTCTCCTCTGCGCCCGTCCGTCCGCTCGCCCGCGGCAGACCGGACCCCGCGCCCGCCGCCCGCGCAGGTGTGGAGCCTGCGACCCGCGGCCCCTGTCAGCCGCGGCGGCTCCTACGAGCCTCGGCAACGTGCGGGAGCCGGTTGCACGGCTCGAGGCTGCTCCCGCCGCGGTCCCCCTGCAGCCGCTCCCCGTGGAGCGCACGCCGACGCCGCCCGACACCCGCTCGCGCTGCAGCGCCCGCTCGGGCTCCAGTGGCCGCGATCCCACAGGCAGCGGCGGGGGAGCCTCTCGGCGAACTCTCGCGAGAACGGGGCTCCGGGAGGCAGCACCGCTCCGGGAGCCGCGATCTTACCCAATATGGAACCTGTCCACGGGGCGGGGGGTGTGGGGGGGGTTCGCGAGAAGAGCGCGCAGGACGGGCTGATCTCGCGAGAAGAGAGACGCGGCGGGGGAGCCGAGGCTGAAACTCTCGGGGACCCGACTCTAGGGCGCCGAGGGTGGTGGCCGCGGCGCGGGCCGCGCGCGCCTCTCTGTGGTCGCGCGGGCGAATGCCTGGCGCCATGGCGGAGAGCCACTGTGAGTGACAGCGTCGGGGAAGAGAGCCAAGCGATCTTTGAACTCCCAGCCACCTGCTCGCTGGAGCCCGCAATTTCCAAGAAACACTCGCAAGAACAGACAGGCCCTGTCCAGAAAGCTGTTGCGTTCCCATCTGCTCAAGGACGCGTGGCTCACCTCGGGATGCTGATGAAACCTGCCCTCCCTGGGCAAATATTAACCCTGCCTCACAGCCCAGGCTCTCCCTGGGACCCGACGCTCCCTGCAGCTCCTGCAGTTTTTCTCAGGCAGAGGAACCACCCTGGAAGGTGCAGGACGAGGTTGCAGGCCCCCCCCCCCCGGGAGTCCAATGCACAAGGTCAGAGGTAGACATCGTGAATGACCACTTTCAGGCCCGGGGACCTGCATTTGCAAGGCCCTGGGTTCAATACCCAGTGCTGGAAGGGAAAGGTATACACATACACAATGCAGGTAGGTCATTCCATTTCAGGAAGGTCTTCTGATATATTTATTTATATTAACGCAGCCTGTGGTTCCAGCATTTGAAAAGACCAGGAGACCCTTCTCATTTATTTATTTATTTATATTCACGCAGCCTGTAATTCCAGCTTTTGAAAAGACCAGGAGACCCTTCTCATATATTTACTTATTTATATTTATGCACCTGTGATTCCAGCATTTGGAAAGACCAGGAGGAAAAAAAAAAAAGACAAAAGGGGTGGGGGACTTAGCTTAGTGGTAAAATGCTTGCCTAGCGAGTGCAAGGCCCTGGGTTCAGTCCTCAGCTCTGGAAAAAAAAAAAAGACCAGGAGACCCTTCTTATCTATTTATTTATATTTACGCAGCCTGTAATTCCAGCATTTGAAGGGATCAGGAGGCCCTTCTCATATTTTTTTATTTATTTATGTATGGATTTATTTATATTTACACAGCTTGTAATTCTAGCATTTGAAAAGACCAGGAGACCCTTATCTATCTATCTATCTATCTATCTATCTATCTATCTATCTTTACACAGCCTGTAATTGGAGCACCTGGAAAGACCAGGAGACCAGTCTCTGCTGTGCAGCGATGAGACCATAACTGAAACACCCCCAAAACCCATCACTCGGGTTCGAGACTGACTCTTGCCCTTTAGAGCCATCCGACGATTAGAAATTTAAAGGGAAAATTGTGGGGATTTTAAGAACTTAAATTGAGAGTTGTTTTTAAAGACTTAATTCATGCCCCCGGGAGTACGGAGAAACAGGGCGAGCATTCTTCTGACCGCGGTCGCCTTTAGATAAGTCTGTTGAGCCCTTTCTCAGGCCCTGTTTCCAGTTTCTACAAGAGAAATCCAACCCTACCTGGTGGAATCTTCGGTAGAAAGCTAAGAAAAGTGAGTGGGGGAAGTTAGACCCCCTAAGAACCCGCCTCTACCCGTGTCTACACCGAGCGGGAGAAACGAGAACGCTTCTTCCCGTGACTGTTTCTAGGAGATCCAGGTACGGGGAGGGCAGGCAGCCAGGGTCCCCGTACCCTCGGCCCGGATGCCATCCTCGCCCGTCACCCGCACAGCCGGAACGCCGGCGGGTTCTGCAGCAACGGCTCGGGAACTGCCGGCCTCCGCGTCCGCAGCGCCGCCGCCAGCCAGGCTGGAGCCGAGTCTGTCCCCGGCGTCTGCGCTCCTGCCAGCCACCGGAAACCAGGTGAGCCTCGGTCGGGAGGCGTCGGGAGCACAGGCTGCCGCCTGGGAGCCCACAGCCCGGGCGCTCGCGTCCCGGAGCACAGCTGCTTGCGTCTCCTGCAGAGCCAGGAGGGTCCCAGGCACTCTTTTCAATGATTTATTTGCACAATGAGCGGGTGGATGGATGAATGAATGAATGAACGGCGGTGGTCCCTGGAACTTCTCTCTCCTATAAAAGGGTGCGGCGTAAAACAGCAATGGCAAGAGACAAAATGGGGTTTACACACTGGATCCTTTCAAAATTCGCTCCCGTGCGGTCAACAGCTGAAAGAACCACACTTCCTTCCCGTCTGTGTCCTCATCAAGCCTCAGCTCAGGGCCCCTTTGGCTTCCAGACTACTGTTTTGTTCATTTTGTTCTCTCTGCCTGAACCCCGCCCTCGTCCCCCTGTCCCCGTTCTCTGTCTTCTAGTCCTTATTGATAGGTTATGCTTTGGGTCCTACCACGAAGTCTTCTCCAGTTCAACCCAGTAATGAGTATCTCTCCACCACACGCCCTTGGTATCACACTGTGTAGCATTAGAGGAGGGTGTTTATGTGACCTGTCAGCGGCTGGAGGGCTGTGTCACCTTCAAGTATCTCTTGCCACTAGACGACTAATTTGCCAACACCTTTTCAGCGTCCCCCATACGTTCTCCATCAAAACCGAGGGAGTCACAGGCAATGAGTACTTTTGGTTGGGAATTACAAGTGCTTTTTTTTTCTTTTTTTTAAATTGGAAGTGAATTTTGTCTTATGGTTTTAGGAAGCATGTGAAAGATGACTTAATCGGGTAAAAGATGTTCTTGCACCCTAGCTAATTTTCAGGGTTTCCTGTCTGATGGGTCAGAATTTTATAAATCAAGTTACTTTTTTTTGCATTTAAAATATTCCAAATATTTATTCTTTAAATGAATCAGTGAATGGATGAATGATGGGCAGACAGATGGGTGGGTGGACAGATGGATGGATGGACAGACGGATGGGTGGACGGATGGATGGGTGGATGGATGGACAGACTGATGGGTGGACAGACGGATGGGTGGACAGATGATGGATGGACAGATCTCAAACTTGTCATCCTTCTGCTTCTGTGGTACTGGGATTACAGGCCAGGCCACCATACCTGTGTCCATCAGAAAAATAAGAATAACATGCCCTTTGACACCGAGAGAGAACGGTTTTGAGTTTAAAATTGTACAACATGGAGGAAGGGTCTTGTAAAACTGCTGTGCAAAGATATTATTATTATATGTGAATTATCTTCCCTTCAAAATAAACTGACGGCAGGCAGTGAGCTCCAGCCATGGCTCCCGTCTCAGGCCTGAGTCAGGGAGGCTGCTGGGAGCTCTTCATTCCAAGCCAGACTGAGCAACAGAGAAAAGAGAGAGCAGACCAGGCATGCAGTCCCAGCACTCGGGACATAGAGGCTGCAAGATCGTGATTTCAAGGTTATCCTTGCCTACATTGTGAGTTTGAGCCAGCCTGGACTACAAGAGACCCTAGCCCCCAACAAAGGCAAGGGTGCTGGAGAGATGGCTCAGCTGACAAAAGTGCACACTGCTCTTGCAGAAGACCTGAGGCTCGTTCCCAGGAACCACACTGGGCAGCTCACAGCCACCACCTCCAGCTCCCATTTCTGTCCTTGGAGAACCCCTGTACTCACACATAAGAACATACCCACCAAAGACACACACACACACACACACACACACACACACACACAGAGAGAGAGAGAGAGAGACTAATAATAAAAATATCTTTTTAAAAAAAAACCAACAAGAAAAGTACTAATTTACATTTCTAAAAAATTGTTTCTTTTGTCTAAAAACTCTTTTGAGACAGGGTTGCTCTATGTAGCCCTGCCTGGCTGACTGGCTGGCTGGCCTGGAATTTGCCGTGTAGACTAGGCTGGCCTGCTCCCAGATATCCTCCTGGTTTTGTCTACCAGGTGCTAGGATTAAAGAAGCACCTGCTACTACACCCAGCCCTAAATATTTTTTTGTTACATTTATTTATTTGGTGGTGGTGGGGGTGCTATGTATTATGGTATATTGCATATAAAGTCAGAGGACAACTTGTAGGAGTCAGTTACTGTCATACTATGTGGGTCCCAAGGCTTGAACACAGGTCCTCAGACTTTCACCACTGAGCCATCTCGACAACCCTAACACGTTTGTTTGGTTTGGTTTTCTTAAGACATGATTTCTCTGTGTGCCCTGACTGTCCTGAAACTCAATCTGTAGACCAGGCTGGCCTGGAACTCCAGAGATCCGCCTGCCTCTGCCTCCCAAGTGCTGGGATGAAAGGCCTGAGCCACCACTGCCCGGCAATACCTGTTTTTACCTGATGTCTTTCCAGCTAATCCAGGAACAATGCAGACAGAGAGGAGCATCCAGAGTTTCAGCAGCAAATACAGGCAAATCCCTTTTGTGTACGATGTCAAGCGAAACGTGTACAACGAGGAGAACTTCCAGCAGGAGCACAGGAGGAAGGGCCTGGCTTCTGGGAACGTAGACATCAACATCACCACCTTCCAGCACCACGTCCAGTGCCGGTGCGTGCACGTGTGCGCCAGCCTCTGTCTTCCTTCTCTGAATTCCTGCTGTCGGAACCCTGCCATTTGGGGTGTGTGTGTGTGTATGTGTCTTGCAGGGTCCCCTGAGTATAAACTTCTTGGGCATTGACTTTAGACTGTTTTCTGGTGTTCTACTATAACAAAAGACCCAAGGCTGAGTATGACAAGGTCTGTCTGGCTCGTGATTCTGATAGCCACTGGGTCCAAAGAGTATGTGTTCTCGTGTCCTGGTGAGGACACCCTGCTGTGTCACAACATAGAAGTGGAAAGGAAAGCCTCACTTTATAGAACCTGCCCTCTCCGTGTAGTGGTGGTGCATGGCTTTAGTCCCAGCACTCAGGAGGCAGAGGCAGGCAGATCTGTGAACCTGGTCTACAGAGCGAGTTCCAGGAGAACTAGGGCTACATAGAGAAACCCTTGTCTCGAAATGGATGGATTAATTAATTAATATATTAAAAAGAAAAACCAACCCCCTGCTCTCCTGGTGCTAATTCAGCCCCACAGGAGCTAGCTCCAGACATGAGGAACGGACTCCTGCAGCCCAGGCCTCACTGCTCACTACCTGTAAGCATTGCCTCCCACGGAGCCAAGCTCTCCGCACTTGAACCTTTGGGGAGACTCGCCACATCCACTCATCATAGACATAAAGACCTCAGGTATCCCCACAGCATCTGGGGATGATACCTAATAAACTCACTGTTCCATCAGGGAAGGCAAAATGGCTCAGTGGGTGAAGGTGCTTGCTGCAGTCTGAGGATCTGAGTTCTGTCCCTGGGACCCACGTGGTAGAAGGAAAGAACTGACTTTTCAAAGTTGTCACCTGGTCCTCTCCATGCTAAATCAGTGTAATAAAACACCAACGGCTGTTAGTCGTCCCGCAGAGAGTTAACAGTTCCCACAGAGTAAACAGTGGTCGAGGCCATCGACAGATGACACACCACCGCTCGGTCCCACCCCGCTGCCGAGGGGCTCTGAACCCCTTTCTGTACCGTGAGGCTCGTAGCGAACCGACAGGTATAGGTGCTGCTCTTCAGGGTCGCCTCTTTTATTCCTTACCGTTTTGTTCAGTTTTTAGCTTGAGCCAGAGCCTGGCCTCGTGCTCACAGTGTAGCCGCCACCTACCCTTGAAGTCCTGATCCTCCTGCCTCCACCACCCCCAGCTACTTCACTTTTTTTTTTTCCAGTACTGGGGATTGAACCCACGTTTTGACATACACTAGGAAAGCACTCTATCACTCATCTGTGTCCCCAGACTGCTGGGGGTTTGGCTGTCGTCGTTGGTTGTAGTAAAGTATATATGATATCCAGCTGGTTGTTTTGACCATTTTAAGTTGGGGATTCTGTGGCATAATTGTTATTATGCAACTACTACCACAGTTGGTTTGCAAAAAAAAAAAAAACAAAACGTTTTCATCACCTCGAACAGAAACTCTGTTCTCGTTAAGCAATCGGCGGGCGCCCCACCTCTCGCCCCACCCCCACAGAAGTCCCCGTGAGTCTGCGGCCTCCAGACAGAGCTCTGAACCTGCCCTTTGGATTCCGGCAGAGGCCTGCAGCGGTTGCCTTTCTGTGTCCGCCTGGTCTCACTTAGCACCACTCTTTCTTTTTTTTTTTTGTTTTTTGTTTTTTGTTTTTTGTTTTTCGAGACAGGGTTTCTCTGTGTAGCCCTGGCTGTCCTGGAACTCACTTTGTAGACCAGGCTGACCTTGAACTCAGAAATCCTCCTGCCTCTGCCTCCCAAGTGCTGGGATTAAAGGCGTGCGCCACCACTGCCCAGCACCTCTCTTTCAAGGCCCATCCGAGTTATAACAAGTCCCGGCACACTGCCTCCACTCTGTGGCTGCCTGACTGTCCGTGCTCATACGCGCTCTGCCTGCCCATCCATTTGCTGACCAACACTCGACTAGGGGCTAGTCCCTCCCTTTGGCTCTGAAGGTACCGCTGCTGTGAACCCTGACTCAGATCTGTGTCAATCCCGGTTTTGAATTCTCCCAGGACCCTGCATAGGGTAGAACCCCCCCCAGGTCAATGGCACTTCTTTGTGCAGCTCTGAGCTGCCATGTGCGTGCTGGGAACTAGACTCTGGGCCTCGGGAAGAGTAGCCAGTGCTCTAGGCAATGAGCCACCTCCCTAGCTCCTGCAAAAGTCTTAATTTGATTTAAAAAAAAAATTCTGTTTTAGTCTGAGAATTTTATAGTTTGGCTGTTTCTCTCTCTCTCTTTCTCTCTCTCTCTCTCTCTCTCTCTCTCTCTCTCTCTTTTTGCTAGAGGTTGGCCCTGGGGCCTTACCCACAAGACACTTGATCTACCACTGAGCTGCATCCAAATCTCTTTTTATTTTGAAACAAGGTCTTGCTAAGTTGCCCAGGCTGGTCTTAAACTCATTCTATAGCCTAGGCTGATTTTGAACTTGTGATCCTCCTGCCTCAGAATCCCAGGTAGCTGAGATTGCCAGGCCTGAGCCACTAGGCCTATCTGTTTTCACTCTTAAATTTAAAACTTAAATTTAGTTCCTTGTGTAAAGTCACGTTCAACTGTATTCTTTAATGTATGAATAGTCCACTCTAGCCACGTGGTCCAGTAAAAAGAATGAATACTTCCCCATTAAATATCTCAGCAAGAATAGTATTCATTTGTTTGTTTGTTTTATTTTTTCGAGACAGGGTTTCTCTGTGTAGCCCTGGCTATCCCGGAACTCACTTTGTAGACCAGGCTAGCCTCAAACTCTGCCTCCTAAGGTAATGGGACTAAAAGCATGCCTAGAGTTAGTTCTAATTGTGTTTGTATGTGTATGAGAGTCTGGGTGATTGCAGAAGCCAGGGGTGTCAGATCCCTTGGAATTGGAGTTACGGGTGTTTATGAGCCATTAACGTGGATGCAGAGAGATAAACTGACGTTCTCTGTTCAATAATCTTGTAACGCATAAAATAGATAAAATTAGAAGGAAAAACAGTTATATTAAAATATCGTGATCCAGGAGGTAGTGGTAGATGCCTTTATTTCCATTATTGGAAGGCCGAGGATCTCTGAGTTCAAGGCTAGCCATGTTTAGAAAGTAACTTCCAGGAGAGAAACTGTCTCAGTTTTCTGCCCCAAAACACACACACACACACACACACACACACACACACACCAAGTTTCAAGGAAGTAATGAGTGTAAATAATGTTTAAAGATACGTCTAGCAATAGTAACATTCTGATTATAATGTCTAGTTCTGTAGCTTCTAATTCAGTTTATAATCAATATTTGGTTTTTGGGTTGTTTTTTTTTTTGTTTTTTGTTTTGTTTTGGTTTTTTTTGTTGTTGTTATTTTTGTTTTTGGCTTTTCGAGACAGGGTTTCTCTGTGTAGCCCTGGCTGTCCTGGAACTCACTCTGTAGACCAGGCTGGCTTTGAACTCAGAAATCTGCCTGCCTCTGCCTCCCAAGTCCTGGGATTAAAGATGTGCTCCACCACCGCCCGGCATAATCAATATTCCTAATTGAAGGAGCCAAGCATGGTGGCACAGGCCTGTAAACACATCAAGGCTGAGGCAGAAGGATTGTCATGAGTCTGAGTTCTGCCTAAACTCCATAGAATTCCAGACAGCTACAGAGCAAGGTGTCTCCAAACAAACAACCTTTACTGAAGAAAGTATGAACATTTGGCAGAATTTAGCGGGAATAATGACTCTTTGCCCCAAAATTCACATTCACCTCCAATTCTGCCTAAGTCTTCCAGATCCCATTAACCTGAGGTTAGGAATCCCGGGGTGGACATCATGCTGTAGCTCTCATTACTGTAGTGGTCCTCACGTCCTCCCCCACAACTCTGCCACCGTCCTGCCTGCGACCGTGGGTAGCCAAGTCCTCCGTGTCTCTGCTTCAGCTGTTCTGCACCCTTTACTCACGTCCTGCCTTGTGCAAGTTGATGCCCCTTTGCCTCTGTGGCATTGCCCCATCACCCTCTGCCTCAGGCCCCAAGAGCGAATGTCCTACCAGAGCAGGTGCTAGGCCCCTGGCAGGCACGAGGCTCAGGGTTCCATCCCCAGAATCACGTGCAAGCCGACAAAATGACTGTCTTCCGCAACTTCACCCTCAGCAAGGATTACTAAGGCGATTTCAGCCTCCAGCCACCACCTGCTCCAGCATTCCCTCAAAGCTGACCAGCTCAGCTTCCCGCGGCCTTTCTGTTCTTTCTCTTTCCCTTTTCTTTTTTAATTCAAGGTCTGAGTGAAGTAGATGTTATAGATGTTTTAAGTCTCGGCCTGGATGTTTTTCTAAATCTCTGCTGTTACTGCTTACATTTTCCTTTCTCTTCTCTTCATATTTCCACTTTGAAAGCACCATCCGGGCTGGAGAGATGGCTCAGCGGTTAAGAGCACTGACTGCTCTCCCAGAGGTCCTGAGTTCAAATCCCAGCAACCACATGGTGGCTCACAACCATCTGTATTGGGATGCGATGCCCTCTTCTGGTGTGTGTCTGAAGACAGTGTCAGTGTACTCATTGACATAAAACAAATAAATCCTTTAAAAAAAAAAGAAAGAAAGCACTGCTTCAGCCTTTTCTGAATTTTAATCAGAAATGTAGGCCATCAGGGCACTGAAAGTGGGGTTCTGATTCCAGGATGCTCCCTCTGGAAGCCAGTGTCTGTTCTTGCCCAGCTGTGTGGCCACAGGTGACTCATCCAGCCAGCCTGTGCTGTCTCCCCTAAACAACGGGAAGGGTGATGGTACCTGCCTTGGTCCTGATTAGGAAGATTTAAAGGATTTTTTTTTGTGTGTCTAGGAACAGTAAACACTAGATAAGTGGCTTTGGTTTTCTGGTTGAGGAAGATTTTTAGTAAATAAAATAATCTTTTAACTCCATCTCTTCCCTTTTGCAGAAGAACATCTTACCTCATTCCTTGTTTTCTTCCCGTTTCCTCTTCAGTGTCAAACACCCCCTGTGCATTCTCACCAACGCCTCACTCTTTTGTTTAATTGAGACAGTCTAATGTAGATCTTGGACTGACTGACTCTCTCTCTCTCTCTCTTTCTCTCTCTCTCTCTCTCTCTCTCTCTCTCTCTCTCTCTCTCTCTCTCTTTCTCTCTCTGAACACATACATGCTGTATGGAAGTCAGAGAACAGCCTTGGGTGTTAGATCTTGCCTTCCAACTTGTTAGAGATATTGTCCTTGTTCGCTACTGCATGTGGACTGCATGTGCAGCCTTTCTGTCTGGTCAGCTCCTGAGAGCCCTGTCTCCCTCCCATCTCCCCGAGAGTCCTCAGCATAACAAGCTCTTTCCCTATGCATCTGGCTCTTAATACTGGTCCTGGGAATTCAGACTCAGGTCCTCATACTGAGCCGTGCCCTAACCCACATTTCTCACCTGAGATGCCTTCATTAAATCAGGGTTTTTCTCTAAACGCCTTCCCACTGCCCCCCTCAGCACCAGTTTCCCGTTGCTCTGACTCCCTTCTTGGTCCTGTACAGCTCAGAACCAATTTTCCCCAATGCCAAAGACCTCAGTGACTGCACAGGGTTAGTGTCTCCAGCCAAGTGGCGCATGTGCAGGACGGGGTCACTGCACCAGGTCCTAGTGCCGTGCTCTGGGCGTGAGGTGGGAGCGTCAGGCTTGTTCTCGCTAATTATGAGTGCACACCTTCCTCAGACCCAGAAACTCACTTGAAAATAGCAGTTCGACATTCCTTCCAAACCTGTAGCCTTGCCTCTCGGCCTCTGAGCAGAAGGGAACATCTGTCCAATGTAAGCTCAGCTTTATAGAGAAGCCGAAATACTGAGCTGGGTATCAGGGGACATGGCTTCCTGCCCCAACTCTGCTCATGTGGGTGGCTTTGACCTTGGGAAAGTTATTCGTAATTATTTGCCCGTGTACACCTTAGAGATGCTATGGTCATGCCAGACAGAATACACGGGACCGGTGGACAGGTGGCTCAGCAGGTAAGAGCATAGGCTGCTCTTACAAAGGACCTAAGTTCAGTTCCCAGTACCCGTGCACATCATGGTTCATAACCCTCCATAACCGGTTCCAGGGGACCCAATGTCCTCTTCTGATGTCCTTGGACACCACATACACGTGCTGCACATACATACACACATACATACATACACACATACAGGCGAATCGCTTAGACACATAAAGTCTAAATATGTCTAAAAATGTTTAAATACATGAAATCACCTCATTTCTGAGCATACACTTTAGTGGTGCACATGCTAAAGTCATGTTTGTTGTTATAGTCAAATCTCTAACTCAACACATCTGTGAAGAAACTCTTCCTAGTCAGCTGCCAGTCCATGCCAAACTCTGAATGGGAAAATGTAACTTAGAGCCAAACTGGTTCCACTCATCTGCAGGGCATGGTCTCCCTCTAGATCAGTTGTCCTCCACCCATCGGTTGTGACCTCTTCGACGGTTGATCTTTCACAGAGGTTCCCTAAGATCATCGGAAAACACAGATATTTTAGAATTCATAACAGTGGCAAATCACAGTTGTGAAATAGCTACAAAATAATTTTATGGTTGGGGGTCACCACAACATGAAGAACTGTATGTTAAAGGGTCTCAGCGTTAGGGAGCTTGAGAGCCACTGGCCTACATGATCTGAAGCTACTGTATGGTTACTCCATCCAAGCAACACTGACATATTGTTCTTGTTCTGAGATAGGGTGTCTTTATGCTGTCCAGGCTGATTCGTGGGTTCAAGTGATCCTCCTGCCTCAGCCTCCCTAGTAGCTGGGACTGCAGATATGTGCCACTGTACTCTGCCTTTCCCACTAACACGCTAGAGTTTTGTTTGTTGGTTGGCCCTTGCTGCGTGGCCCTTTGTTGACTAGTCTGGCTTTGAACTCAGAGATCGCCAGCCTCTGCCTACTGAGCTGGGGTCAAGGTGTTCCGTCATGCCTTTCAATGCTTGCCTTTCTTTCTTTCTTTCTTTCTTTCTTTCTTTCTTTCTTTCTTTCTTTCTTTCTTTCTTTCCTTCCTTCCTTCCTTCTTTCCTTCCTTCTTTCCTTTTATCAGTTTTCTTCTCTCTCTCTCTCTCTCTCTCTCTCTCTCTCTTTCAGACAGGTTATGTCATCCAGGTTAACTTGACAGTCACTGTATAGCCAGAGATGATATTGAACAGCTCTCCTCCCTCCACCTCCCGAGGGCTGAGATTATAGGCATGCAGCACACACGCCACACCTGGTATATGTGGTGCTGGAGACTTAACCAAGGGCTTCATGTGGACTTGGCAAGCAAGCAGGCTACCAACTGAGCCACAGCCCCAGTCCCCCGCTCCCAAATCTCCTTCTGGTAGAGAAATGTTCTGTCACGCTCAGATTGTTTAGCTCTACCACTGGGTGGCAGTCATGAGAGCCAAAAATGCCTCCAGACACAGCCCACCTGCCTCCTGGGAAGCAGAGCTGCTCCTAGCAGAGACCCACAGATAATATAGCCTTTAAAGTCTGCAGGCTTTTCTCTGTATAGCTAACTCTTCAAATTTCTGTAGCAGTCTAGATATCCCAGGCAAATCCAGACAGTTAGTGTTTGGTTAGATTAGTCTATGTGAGAGTGCTATGAAGGTGTTTCCAGAAAGAGAGGTATCTTTTCTTCTCTAGGCCAGGGGTGGATAGGCTACCATCTTCTCATGGGTAGAGACCAGAGAGGCTAAACATCCTGAAATTCGTAGACCTGTCAGTCTTCCAGCAAAGCAGATTCTGATCCAACATGTTAAAATGTCCTTTGTGCCGATGGAAATGTGCTGTAAGGTGAAGGTTGCACCCCGCACCTTTCCGTAGCCAGGGACTCTCTGCGGAGAGCCTCACTGAGTCTCTGTTCTTCTTTCTCCCAGCTGCTCATGGCACAAGTTCCTGAAGTGCGTGCTCACCGTCTTCCCCTTCCTGGAGTGGGTGTGTTTGTATCGATTCAAGGACTGGCTTCTTGGAGACTTACTTGCTGGTTTAAGTGTTGGTCTTGTTCAAGTTCCCCAAGGTAAGAGCAAATTCAAATCCACCCAGAGCTGATCCACTGGCCCTCAGCTGCTCTCGGGAGCAAGCAGCCGTGCTGGGCGAACAGAAGGACAGCAAAGGAACTGCGTCCACTGTAGACAGGCTGCCTTCACTCCCCAGCTTCTAACTCTAGGTGGTTCCAAAAGATCTGGCTGAATTGGGACCCAGGAACACTTCCCATGGAGTCTGCAGTCCCCACTCCTGATCATTTTTCGCCTCAGTGGTGGTTTTACTGCTCCTGTTGAGAGTAGATCTCAAGAGGCATTAGTTAGTTTTCCTTAGGGAAAGGTGAGACAGCCACAGCTGTTATCCAATCCCAGTTCAGATGCAAGAGTACAAGGTCATACGGAGAGGAGGGGCTCCCTGGGTGTAGAGAGTTCCTCTCCATGCAGAAGCGGTGGGCACAGCTCTCTCCATGCAGAAGCGGTGGGCACAGCTCTCTCCATGCAGAAGCTGTGCGGCACAGCTCTCTCCATGCAGAAGCAGTGGGCACAGCTCTCTCCATGCAGAAGCAGTGGGCACACCTCTGTCCATGCAGAAGCCGTGGGCACACCTCTCTCCATGCAGAAGCCGTGCGGCACAGCTCTCTCCATGCAGAAGCGGTGGGCACAGCTCTCTCCATGCAGAAGCGGTGGGCACAGCTCTCTCCATGCAGAAGCGGTGGGCACAGCTCTCTCCATGCAGAAGCGATGGGCACAGCTCTCTCCATGCAGAAGCAGTAGGCACAGCTCTCTCCATGCAGAAGCAGTGGGCACAGCTCTCTCCATGCAGAAGCAGTGGGCACACCTCTCTCCATGCAGAAGCAGTGGGCACAGCTCTCTCCATGCAGAAGCGGTGGGCACAGCTCTCTCCATGCAGAAGCGGTGGGCACAGCTCTCTCCATGCAGAAGCGGTGGGCACAGCTCTCTCCATGCAGAAGCGGTGGGCACAGCTCTCTCCATGCAGAAGCGGTGGGCACAGCTCTCTCCATGCAGAAGCGGTGGGCAAACCTCTCTGCATGCAGAAGCGGTGGGCACAGCTCTCTCCATGCAGAAGCGGTGGGCACGGCTCTCTCCATGCAGAAGCGGTGGGCACAGCTCTCTCCATGCAGAAGCGGTAGGCACACCTGCAATCCTAGCACCAGAAAGGTCGGGGCAGGAAGATGAGCATTCAAGGTCAGTCTTAGCTACTTGAGAGCTTATCTGAAAGACAAAATAATGATTCCAAATAGGAACCAATAACTCTTTGTTACTTGTTTATGAGAAAGAGGTCTATAATATAAGCTGGCCTCTATCTCAGAGATCCTCTGCCTCTGCCTCCCAGTGCTGAGATTAAAGGTGTGTACAGTCAGGTACAGCTAATTTTATTTCTTTCTTAGCATTTATTTATTTATTTATTTATTCATTCATTCATTCATTCTGTGTGTGTAGAGGTCAGAGGATGGCTAAGGGAGTCTGTTCTCACCTTCCGTCATGATGTGTGTCCTAAAAATCAAGTTCAGGACTTCAGGCTTGACTTTATGCTCTGAGCTATCTCACTCCAGCCCCACCTTTTTAAAAAATACACACACACACATTGAGAGAGAGAGAGAGAGAGAGAGAGAGAGAGAGAGAAGGAGGGAGGCACGTTGTCTTTATTAAGGGTTCCATACTGTGTGCTAGCTGTATCTTTAAGGAAAGTTCGGCTTTCTCTCTTACGACTTACCATTGTGTGTGGTGATTATATGTGGCACTGTGTTATGCTGACATTTGATGTAAGTATACACCATCCATTGGCCATGACCCCACATCTCCTCTGCTTTCACCCCTCGTCCTCTTATATTGTTTTGCCTGTGCTTGCGTGTCACATGCACATACCTGATTTCATGTGTCTATATAAGATCTAGGAGCCACACATGAGAGTAGACAGCCCACACTTGTGTTTCTGAGACAGGAATAATTCACTTCCTTTGATGACCTCCACTTTCCTGCGGATGGCACAACTTCCCTCTTGATGACTGAAAAGCCTCCACTGTGGGTACGCACGCTTCCCTTACCTGTTGCTCTGTCACTGGACACTGGGCTTCTGGAGTCAGCAGCTCTCTCAACCGTCCCTGAAGTGTTGTTTCTCCACAAATGACCAATCACGTGTGGGAGTCCCTATGCTCAGAGACTCCCAAAGCCAGGTGTCCATCTGGCTGTCTGCAGATGGATGTGCTAACAGGCTCATTTTTACCACACCAGTACTCGCTGGCAGCACTGAGGTTCTAATGGTTCCCTGTCCATGTAAAGACTCTGGGCTTCATTACCCCTGGTTCACACTAGCCTATAGTTGTCACACGGTCATGCTGGAGGCTGAGCTCAGGGTCCTGTGCTCACTGGGGAAGCGCCCAGTCACCATGCTTACCCCAGCCCTAGTCTCTACTGAACAAACCCTTTGCCAGGATCTAGTAAATGCCCCCTGGAGTTTTCATAAAGGATATGTAACCTTGAGAAATCTGTGTGTCTATGGACCAGGAGAAATATGCAAAAATATCTATCGATAGCTTGGTCCTCTCCTGGAATCAGAGGCAGAATCTTGTGAAATCCTGGAGACAAGAATGAAGGAAATGGCTACCTCAGACCCTGATGCCTTTTTAGTTTGATTCTAGTTTTGGATGAAGTTGAGCTGCCCTTCATGCCTGCATAATAAATTTCCTATTTAGCATAAGGTAATTTAAGCATAGTTTCTACTTTTTGTAAACTGTAGAACCTTGATTAAGAAAAAACTGGGAGCCTGGGGATATATAGCTCAGTCAGTAGGGCCAGAGGGTGCTTACTGCCTGAGGCTGCAAGCCTGACCTGAGCCCAGCCTCAGCCCATGGAAAGAGTCAAGGAGAGAGCCAACTCCACGAGGGGGCTTCTGACACACACACACACACACACACACACACACACACACACACACACACACACACACACACAGACACAGAGACACATACCCCATAATAGTAAGTATTTTGTTAGGTTTTTCTGTTTGTTTGTTTTTCTTTTAGACAAAGTCTCTCTACATAGAGACCTGGAACTCTCTCTATAGAATGGATGGCCTTGAACTCACAGAGACCCATCTGCCTATGCCTCCCCAGTGCTGGGCTTAAAGGTGTATGGCTGAGCATGGTGGAGTGGGTTTTAAAGCCTTGTATAGGAATTCTAAGACAAGAGATTGCGGTGGTGAGAATATAGAAGACAGACTACATCTGGCAACCTGAAATTAAGTGTTTCTGCCTTGCTCTCTAGCTCTGCTTTTGGCCCTGGAGGATTCCCAGGGTCACCTATTTTATTTTTTATTACTTTCACTTATATATGTGTGTGTGTGTGTGTGTGTGTGTGTGTGTGTGTGTGTGTGTGTGTGTGTCTGTCTGTATGTAGGCAGGTACATGTTAGTGCAGGTGTTCTTGTAGGCCAGAGACAGTCAATCCCCTAGAATTGGAGATGTCTGCCAGGAGACATTGGTGCTAGGAACCAACCTCGGTCCTCTGGATGGGCAAGTGTTCTGCACTGTTTACCCGTCTATCTATCCCCAGGCCTCCTCGACTGCAATAAGCACAATTTGATGGTCTGGAGCTAGAGGCCCCACAGCTAAATTGTGTCCTTTCCCTGTTTGTGAGTCTGTCAGAGAGCTATGTTGTAGGGCTAGGCTTGTGGTTTAGTTGGTAAATTGTTTCGAGCCTTCATAAGCCCTGGGCTCAGTCTCCAGCACTCATAAGCCGGCACAGAGGCCAACACTGGTAATCCCAGCAGTCAGGAGGTGGAGAAAGGAAGGTCAGAGGTCAAAGTCACTCTCAGATACACAGTGAGTCTGAAGCCAGCCCAGGCTATGTGAGTCTCCATCTTAAAACAAAACTAAAACACAAAAGCATGCTGGAAACTAGACGTCTCTACATATGACCTGAGTGCTCTTAGCAGTTTTCACTTAAGGTAACTTTTAGCACCAAACCGTCTTTGTTTAATTAAGTGACTTTGCTTTTCAGGCCTGACACTTAGTTTACTGACAAGGCAACTGATTCCTCCCCTCAACGTCACTTACGCCGCCTTCTGCTCTTCAGTCATTTACGTAATTTTTGGATCATGTCATCAAATGTCCATCGGTGAGTTCAATCCTGGAGCCATAGAGCCAGATGGGCCATCGGTTGTCCCTTGTTGCTTAGTAGTCAGTGCCAAGTAGCTTTCAGGCACCATAAGGAAATGCCTGGGACATCAGCCTAAGTGAGGAGAGCTCACGGTGTCTTAGTGAGGGTGACTGCTGTGCACAGACACCGTGACCAAGGCAGCTCTCATAAGGACAACATTTAACTGGGACTGGCTTACAGGTTCGGAGGTTCAGTCCCTTATCATCAAGGCGGGAGCATGGCAGCATCCAGGCAGGCATGGTAGAAGAGGAGTGAGAGTTCTACCTCTTGTTCCAAAGGATGCTAGCAGAAATCTGGCTTCCAGGCAGCTAGGAGGAGGGTCTTAAAGCCCACCCTCACAATGACACACTCCCTCCAACAAAGCCACGCCCACTCCAACAGGGCCACTCCCTGGACCAAGCACAAACAAACCATCACACATGGTTTGCGAGGTTTCAGTCTATGTCACTTGGATCCATTGTTTCTGTGCCTGTCTAAAGGCACATGATCTAAAGTGCATGGTGGTGCAAAGCAGCTCACACAAACACAGGTACATGCATACACACAGGCAAACATGTACATATATGCACACAAAACCACATATATACGTGCAGACACATGCAGACATAGACTCAAACACATCCATGTATGCATACACACATGTATCCACACAATCCCTGTATACATGCACACATGCATATACACATGTATGCATGCACACAGAGCTACATCCACATGACACATGTGTACATACACACACATATACAGACACACACAAATACACAGACACACACACACAAACATACATGTACACACATGCATGCATGGACACACACAAAATGCACATGAGCATTTACATATACATCCATGAATGCACAAATGTGCATGCAGATACATGCATTCATGTACACATGTATGCATGCACAGGCACACACACACACACACACGGCAAAGGATAAGATATATTCAAGGGCATGTTCTCAAGGCCCTGCTTCATCCATTTCCAATAGCATGGACACCAGGGCTTCAACATAGGAGCTTTTAGAGTGCATTTGAGGTAAAAGCATAATGTCCAAGCCCTGCCCCCCAAACCCACATCTGTCCCACAGGGCAAAGCCCATTCAGTCTTTCTCAGTCTCCCCATAGTCCATACAGGTCTAGCATTGCTCAGGAGTCAAAATCTGATTAAGATAATCCTTGGCGTTGAGTATCTGTAAAACTCAAACTGTGGAGGACCATTGAAACGGTTTAATGGTGAAGAACACTGGCTACTCTTCCAGAGGGCCTGGGCTCAGTTCTCAGTGCCACATGGTGATTTATAACCATCTATAACTCCAGTTCCAGGGGAACTGAGGCCGTCCTCTGACCTCCACAGGCACCAAGCATACACATTTAGTACACAGACATTCATACAGGCAAAATACCTATACACATGAAATAAGTACATCTACAAAAAATTTAAGTCTGGAGTGGCTTTTGTTAATAATGCTGTAATAGATCAACCCATCAGCTGGATCCATGACAATCAAATTCCACGAGTTATAATCTGTCAGCTTAGTTAACTCACAATAGGGAAAGTGTCATAATAGAAACAGTCACAGGATGGATGCTTCCCTGGGTCAGGTGTCCGTCCATGAACTTAGAGGGTACAGAATCGTTACAGCTCATGTAGTCATAAGACTTGTGTAACGTAGGTGGACCTGCCCGAAATCAAATCACAAGCTGCTGTTTGGAGAGACTCCCCTCTACCCTTCACTGAAGGGACCACTGAGCGTTCGTTCTCGTCGGTGTCTTCTCCAGTGCTGGCCACAGCCTGGCCGCCATCCCTCTAGACGTGGGGTGTTGCTCTCCTTCAGGAGGGGCATCTCCATATGCTCAGCTCAAACATGCTGCGTGTTAACTTGCATTTGAACATGAAGAAAACAGCTTTACCCCCGCATTCCCCAAGTCCTCGGGAGCCTCGCAGTCATGTTCACGTAGTGTTGATGGTGTGGGTTTGCCTTTGCTCCTGCATGTGCGTGCGCCTGTTAGCAGAGTACAGAAGGAAGCACTGCTTGACGCCACTTTCGTCTCACTGTGCACTTGGCTAGCCTGGAACAAGCATTGGGTGTCATTTTCTTCTGGTGTTCTGACGACACTTTGATCACCTTCCCTCTTTTTGGGGGGAGCAGAGTCTCACTGTGTAGCTCTGGCTGGCTGGGATTAAAGGCAGGTGCCACCACACCTGGCCCTCCCTCTTTGAACTTAGTCTCTAAGTGCAGGCACAGTGGCCACGCCGGACAGTAATCTCCAGGCCGTCTGCGCCTGGGTGCCGGCACCTGTGCCCACAGGGTGGGACACCCGACCTGCAGCTCTGAATTCTGGGACGCCCCAGGCCTCGTCCGCCTTGCTCTAACTTCTCAGCGATGACTTGCCAGATAATAGTGATAATAATAGTAATAGCATTAATAAGAATAGAGACTAAGAGTGCTTCAGTTCTCTAAACTTGGAATCCGTTTCCCACACCTCTTCCCAGGCCCCTTCTTCCTTGTGAGCGCTTTACTGATCAACGTCCTGAAAGAGAGACCGTTCAACAATGGCCACCTGATCTTGGGAACCTTCGTCAAGGATGACTTCTCTGTCCCCACCTTCTACTTAAACTATAACAGATCCTTAAGTATGGTGGCGTCCACAACTTTCCTGACTGGAATCATTCAGGTAGGAGCTGAGCCTCTGAATTGGTTTGAACGTGAAATGTTCCGCTGAAGACCCCTGGGAGTGAACACTTGGTCCCCAGCTGGTGGCGCTGTCTCGGAAGGAACCTTTAGAAGACAGCCCCCCAAGGAGAATGTGCCTGGAGGCAGGCCTGGGGGGTTGGCACCCTCCTGCAGGCCGTACCCTGCAGCAGATGTAAGAGGCCCCTCCTGGAGCTGATGTGTCTGAACTGGCATGCGTTCCTCTCTGAGCACTGACTTAGAAGCCACCTCTGAGCTTCCTCACCAGCCCTGCTTCCAGTAAGAAAGACGGGGGTGGGGCCGAGAGCCCATTCCTCAGTTTCACCTTCCAAAAATCACTTTTTCAAGCCAAGTGGTGGTGGTGCAAACCTTTAATCCCAACACTTGGGAGGCAGAGGCAGGCAGATCTCTGTTTGAGGCCAGCCTAGTCTACAGAATAAGTCTCAGGACAGCCAGGGCTACACAGAGAAACCCTGTCTCAGAAAAAAAAAATCAAACAAAAACACTTTTTCTAGTCTTTCCACAAGAAGGTGAAAGACTTGTGGTCTCACAAGCTGAGTTTGGCCTGATAGGTGTCAGAGAGCCTTGGGTGCGAAGCTAAAGGACAGGAACACAGCGGGCGGGCAGCTCATAAGCCTCCACATTTCCTCATTGACATCCTCTGAGAGCCGACCACCTCAAGCTCCCCTACCGTACCCAAATCGTTCTTTCAGGCTGACTTCTCTGTCTTCTCAACTGATTCTCACTGATCCCTCCAGACTGCCTGTCATCAGCAGACTCTCCTAGGCGTCCGCCAAGGACAAGCTGCCCCCATGGATGGCACTAACACCTACGGGCTGAGTGCAGTGGGAAGTGGCTACACCTCAGGGAGCCCCCGTTCTCAGTGTATAGGTGGAAATGGTGCTCTTGAGAGGGAGGATCAAATGAAAACTTTGATGTGGAATTCTCAGCAAGAGCCGGTTACATTGTAAGCGTCAGGGAGGTCATTCCTGTGTAGAAGATAGACTGGCACCTTGACATCCCTCTCAGAAGGCCACATGCCTCTGGTCCTGGCTACTAGGGAAACCAAGACAGGAGGATAACCTGAGCCCAAGAGTTTGAGGCCAGCCTGGGCCACATAATGAGACTATATGAATGAATGAATGAATGAATGAGGACCTAGTTGAAGTATTTTGTAAAATGATAACTACATACCCTCCCCCACATTTATATACACAAATGTGCAGATTAAACAGGCTGAGAAAACTCTAAGTAGGAAAACAGCAAAAACCCACATGGAAACAAATGATAAACTTCCAAAACTGAAAGGCAAAGAGGAGAAAATGTCTCTTAAGCAGGAGAGGAAAGCATTTTCCCCTTCCAAGGGAGAGCACCTCAAACAACAGCAGATTTCTTCTTGGAAATTCCAGTGAAAAAGAGGGCTTAGGAATGAGCACGGGCCGGGCAGCCAGCCCATGAGCCAGAGTCAGAGGGCCTGGTTCTGTGGACACAAGAGCACCTTGGCAACAAAGTAATGAGAGTGAGGGAGACCCAGCCTGGCTCACTAGTGCCTGTGACACCATTTACATGAGGTCCAGTGTCCTCTGGAGCCTCCATGGCTCGAAGCCACCTGCATCCAACTGCACATACACAAAACCACACATAAAAATACATACAGGGCTGGAGAGATGGCTCAGTGGTTAGGAGCACTGACTGCTCTTCCAGAGGTCCTGAGTTCAATTCCCAGCAACCACATGGTGGCTCACAACCATCTGTAATGGGGATCCGATGCCCTCTTTGGTATGTCTGAAGACAGTGAAGGTTTACTCACGTACATGAAATAAATAAATCTTTAAGAAAACAGAAAAACAAAAACAAAAAACACAAAAATACGTATAAAAACAAAATAAATCTAGAGGCTGGAGATATGGCTCAAGTGTTGAGAGCACTGGGAGCTCTTGCAGAAGATCCAGGTTCAGTTGCCAGCACCCACGTGGCAGCTCCCAGCCATGTGTTAATGTATCTCTAGCTCCCGGGAATCTGAAGCCTACTGCTGCCCACGTCAGGCGCTAGGCACATACATGTGCACAGCCCAAGGCCTACATGGCCTACAGGTAAGTTCAAAGGCAAGCTGAGAAACCTAACCAGACCCCACCTCAAACCTGAAAGTATAGGAGAGGTGCTCGGCAGGTAGACGTGCAGCGGCTCTGCCGAGGCTGAGAGGTCAGTTCCCAGCACCGTGGTGGGCAGCTTGGTGTCACAGGGTTCTGACACCTTCTGGCTTCCTCAACCCGGTGTATGCTTGGGCGCGCGCGCACACACACACACACACAGAGATACACATACAGAAACAAAATCAAGTGTCTTTTGAACAATGTAAAGTACAGAAAGGGAGACTTGGACTAGAAAGACAACTCAGTGTTATGCCAAAGACTTAAAAAAGTTCCAGAGAATCACAAGGTCTCTGTCCTGGAACTCCATACATAGAGCAAGCTGGCCTTGAACTCACAGAGATCCACCTGCCTCTGCCTGCCACACTGAATCAGTCTATCTTTCTTTCTTTTATTCCTTCCTTCCCTCATCCTCCTCCTTCTTTGTCTTGTCATTCCTCCTTTTCCTCCTCCTCCTCCTTGTCTTCCTCTTGGTCTTCGTCCTCTTCATCCTCCGCCTTAGTCGTTCTCATCTTTGCAGTCTTTTTCATCGTTGTCTTCATCTTCATCCTCTTCGTCTTTTCTGTCTTTGTCTTCTTTGTTTCATAATCTTTATCTTTTTCTTCTTCGCCTCCTCCTCCTCTTCCCCCTCCCCCTCCTCCTCCTCCTCCTCCTCCTTTTGGTTTTATGAGACAGGTTTTCTCTTTGTTTTGTTTTTTGAAACAAGGTTTTTCTGTATAGCCTTGGATGTCCTGGAACCTCTGTAGACCAGGCTGGCCTCAGCCTCCCTAGTGCTGGGATTAAAGGCATTCTTGGATCATTCTTAGTACACAGGAGTCATAAGGCCAGCAAGATTGATGTGGCATTTGTTTGCATACTTGGTTGTTATGGGACAGGGTCTCACGTAGCCTGGGCTACTCTTAAACCCGCTATGTACTCGGAGATGATCTTGAACTCCTGTCCTCCTGCATGCTGGAGCTGCAAGTGTGCACCGTCACACCACGTTCTGCGTCTTAGCTCTCCCATGTTGTCTTTTCCACTGTGATGAGAAGGGCTCCGACTCAAGATGAGCCTTATTTATCCCTTTGAGTCTTCTGTCGCTGCTGCCTCTGTGTCCATCTAGAGGGCAGAGAGTGAAGCACCTACCAGCTGCTGGTGTTTCAGAAGAGAAAGAAAGAGTGTGGGATGGGGCATGTTGGGAGCTTCGGACTCAGCACCCAAAACCCAGTACACTGGGGAAAGAGCGAGCCTGGGCAGTTCTCCGTGGTGCCGCCGGTCTGCTGCTTGGGAATCTTTTCTAAGCAGAGTCTGTAGGGTCCCTGGAGAGTCCATTTGGTGCAATGCTGGCCTAGGGTTACTATTGCTGTGACTGTTAAGGCCTAGGTAACCGTTGCCTGACTAGCCAGGCATCTTGTGCTGCTAGTAATAATATAAGGAAACTTTTTCATGTGCTGTTACTAGGAAACTTTTTCAGGTCCAGTTGATTGCATATTCTGTTGTGTTCTGGTCTTTGGTGTTCTTGGAAACCAATCATAATTAAAGTCAGGTAGTACTGCTCTGTATAGTTAGCTGTGATAAGCTTGAACCTGAACCAACTGCCTGGTAGCACTTTCTGCACGTGTGTGTGTGTGTGTGTGTGTGTGTGTGTGTGAGAGATATGATGGGCAGTTCCAGGGATGGACCCCAACAAGAGAGACATCTGCACCGACATAAGAAGCCATTTGGAGCAAAACTTCCGTTTTGAGTAGGTGTTAAGTAAAGTTTAAGACCCCAAGACCTTCCTGGAATTGACATACTACTTAACAAACTCATATGTGCATCCTAGTTGGCAAGTTAAGACATGAATGTTAGGCAGCGGCACAGTTGAATACCCCAACCAATGAGAACAGGATAAATCGACAACAAAGACATGTTCCTAAGGAAATTCTCCAGCCCTAAATCCTGATTGGTAGAATAATTTGGCATAGATGTTTATGGATTTCAGGCCTAAAAAGCTCTATGGGATTCTAGTTGGACATGTCAGTTCAGCTCCAGAGTCTTTTTGTTTGTTTGTTTGTTTTGTTTGTTTGTTTCGAGACAGGGTTTCTCTGTGTAGCCCTGGCTGTCCTGGAACTCACTCTGTAGACCAGGCTGGCCTCGAACTCAGAAATCCTCCTGCCTCTGCCTCCCAAGTGCTGGGATTAAAGGCGTGCGCCACCACTGCCCGACTCAGCTCCAGAGTCTAAACTACGTCCTTGATTGATCAGTTTCGGGGTGTGCATTCCAAAAACCCAGCCCTGAGTGACTGAGACCAGTGTCTGAGTTGTCTGTGAAGTGATTCCCAGACCCCAACAGTGATGAAACACCATGACAGATGCAACTTGGGGAGGAAAGGGTCTATTTCACTCTATGCACAGTTCCATATAGCAGTTCATCAGAAGCAGAGCAGGAACCTGGGGGCAGGAGCTGATGCCGAGGCCATGGAAGGGTGCTGCTTGCTTGATCCTCAGGACTTGCTCAGCCTGCCTTCCTACAGAGCTCAGCATCACCATCCAAGACGTGGCGCCATCCACCGTGACCTGGGCCCTCCCCTGTCAATCATTCACTGAGAAAATGCCCCACAGACTTGCCTACAACCTGATCTTATGGAGTCATTTTCTCAGTTGAGGCTCCCTTTTCTCTAATGACTGGAGCTGTGTCAAGCTGACATAAAGCGAGCCAACATAATGGCCGCCTCTTTGCTTTTTCTTTTCTCCCCCCCACCCCCCCACAGCTGTCGATGGGTATGTTGGGCGTGGGCTTCATGGCCACATATCTCCCAGAGGCTGCAACCAGCGCCTACCTAGCCGCAGTGGCGCTACACATCATAGTGGCCCAGATGACATGCATCTTTGGGATTATGGTCAGTTTCAACGCTGGTCCCATCTCCTTCGTTTACGTGAGTAACCTCAAGCTCCCCTAGAGCTCACACACGCTTCTGGCCTACAAAGACAAGTGGGCCAAAGTGGACACACTTCTCCCTGTCCCAGAAGGATAAGAGGGCCCAGAAGGAACTCCATCTCCTATAAATTTTAGGGTCTTAGTCAACAGCAGAAACCAGTTGGAGCATGTGTTCAGATGTAATAACCACTTCAGTTTAGCCTTTTCAACTAGATGACTTACATTAAAATTTGGCCTTGGAGCAGGGCAGCCGTGTGTACACCTTTAATCCCGGTACTCAGGAGGCAGAGGCAGGTGGATCTCTTGAGTTTGAGGCCAGCCTGATCTACAGAGTGAGTTCTAGGACAGCCAGGGCTGCACAGAGAAACCCTGTCTGAAAAATAAAACAGAAACTTAGCAACAGGGCCAGTGCCAGGCCTCAGCTGGTAAAGTGTGTGTTGCCTACGTGTGTGTTGTGATGAGCCCATCCCTGTAGCCTGCCTGCTAGGAGGGAATGGACTCCCAAAAGTTGTGTAAATTTTGTTTGTTTGTTTTCGAGACAGGGTTTCTCTGTGTAGCCCTGGCCGTCCTGGAACTCACTCTGTAGACCAGGCTGGCCTCGAACTCAGAAATCTGCCTGCCTCTGCCTCCTAAGTGCTGGGATTAAAGGCGTGTGCCACCACTGCCCGGCCACATACTAAATTAAATTTGGTTATAAAGTTACTATTTCATAATTCTCCCTGTCACATGCCACGAAGCAAACTTGTGTGTCCTGAATACACAGAGGGTGTAAGTAGCCCCTGAATGCAAAAATGAAACTGAAGTTCAAGAAAGGACATGCGTGGCCTGAAAATAAGAGTAGACAGATAAATAAGACGGACTCTTATGCTCAGGAGGCAGAGGCAGAGGCTGGTGAATCTGGGGTTTTGAGGCCAGCCTGTTTTATATAGTAAGCTCCAGGGTAGCCAGGACTGTATAGGAGATCCTGTTTCAACTTCCAACCCCCATAACCGATTCTTAGGTCCTTTCTCTTACAATGAAACATATAGGGTAGATTCTCTCCTGACTCAGCATTACTGCCTTTATTTTTTAAAATATCTACTCTTCAATTTAAAAAAAAAAACAAAACAAAACATATTAAACGAAGTTTGGTGACTCAAGCTTGTAATCTTACCCACTTGGGAGGCTGAAGCAGGAAGATGTCAGATTCAAAGCCTGTTTGGGCTACAAGATGAACTCAGGGCCAGCCTGGGCAACTTTTTTCCCCATTCATTCATTCATTCATTCATTCATTCATTTTTATCCTGATCACCGCCCCCTCCTCTCAGCGCCCCCCTCACACAGCCTCCCCATTCCCTTCCCTTTTGAGAGGGTGGAGCTCCCCTCCCAAGTATCCCCTCACTCTAGCACAGCAAGTCTGCAGGGCTAGGCACATCCTCACTGAGGCCAGACAAGGCAGCCCAGGTAGGAGAGTGGAAACTACAGACACAGCCTTGGCAACTCAACGAGAGCTGGTTTCAAAAGAAAAAAAAAGAGAAAAGGGCTGGGATGTCATTCAGTGGAAGAGCACTTGCCTAACATGAATGAGACCCCAGGTTTGATCCCTAATATGGAGAAAACCCACCACCACCACACGGCCCTCACGCCTGGCCCTCAGTGTTCCGTGGAACCCAGCTGGGCCTGCGGCTCTTCTTTGCTCTATAAGCTGAGAAGAATGTCCTGTTCTAGATTTCCGCAGTTGTGACATCCCTAAGGAAGCCCCTGCAATACTTTTCTTGTTTCAGAACATAATTAACTACTGCATAGCTCTCCCCAAAGCAAACTCTACCAGCATCCTGCTGTTCCTTACGGCTGTGGTGGCTCTGAGAATCAACAAGTGCATCCGCATCTCCTTCAACCGCTACCCCATCGAGTTCCCCATGGAGCTGGTGCTGGTAGGTGGGACCTAGGACGACAGACAGAGCTCTAAACAACCAGCGTGGGGGCAGCCCCTGGGAGGCAGAGGCAGGCCGGGTCTCCAGTGCTCCAGGACAGCCAGGGACTCTGTCTTGGGGGATGTGGTTGCTACTTCCAGAAGATCTGAGTTCAGTTCCCAGGACCTACCTTGGAGGCTCATAACCCAGCTTCAGCTCAGGAATCAGAGGCCCTTTCCTGACTCCATGGACACTCCTCCACCCATATGGCATACACACAAACATGTAAATAAGAATAACGTAAACCTCCTAAAATAGAACTGCAGGAAAACATTGAATCAGATCAAGACTGATATAATTTTTTTTTTGTGTAAGAGTTATTTATTTTAATTGTATGTGCATGGGTGTTTCATTGCGTGTATGTAAGGCACCACATGCATGCCTAGTACCTGAGGAGTTAGAAAAAAGGTTGGATCCCCTGGAAATGGAGTTACGGATGGTTGTGAGCTGATATGTGGGTGCTGGGAATTGAACCCAGATCCTCTGCAAGATCATCAGTGCTCGTACCCACTGAGCCCACTCTCCAGTTTCCTGAATACAGTATTAAATATTTACTATTTTGTAAAATTCTGTGTTTATGTCTCTGTCTCTGTCTCTCTGTCTCTGTCTCTCTCTGTCTGTCTGTCTCTCTCTCTCTCTCTCTCTCTCTCTCTCTGTCTCTGTCTCTCTTTCTGTTTCCGTCTCTCCGTCTTTGTCTCTGTCTCTGTCTCTCACTGGTATTTTAAGATAGAGTCTTACTATGTAGCCCAGGCTGTCCTCAAATTCGTGACAGTCCTCCTGCCTCTGCTTCTCAAGTACTGGAATTTCAGCCATGTGACTATGAAATACTTTCATTTTTATTTTATTTTTAAATTTAGTTTATTATTCATATGTGTCTGCCATAGACAAACATGTAAGTTCTACAGTACACACGTGAAAGTCAGAGAACAATTTGGTGGAGCTGACCCTCTCCTCCTGCTGTGGGTCCAGGGATCAGATTCAGGTTGTTAGGCTAGCACCCAGCAAAGGCTTTAACTTGCTAAGTCAGTCATATGTTTTTGTTTTGTAAAAATTTGGGGTTTGCTCAAGTATACTTGACAATGGGGATGTTATATATTTTCCTGCACAAGGAGATGTTTGGCATGTCATAGCTATATTCAATTAAGATAGTCAACATCAAGCCGGGCGATGGTGGCGCACGCCTTTAATCCCAGCACTTGGGAGGCAGAGGCAGGCGGATTTCTGAGTTCGAGGCCAGCCTGGTCTACAGAGTGAGTTCCAGGACAGCCAGGGCTACACAGAGAAACCCTGTCTCGAAAAACCAAAAAAAAACAAAAAAAGATAGTCAACATCTGCTACCACACAGGAATATCTTTTTTGTTCCTTTGTTTTGAAACCAGGTCTCATTAGACAGCTCAAGTTGGCCTCTAACTCTCAACCTACCCACAAGTTTTGGGATTGCAGATACAAAGCCAACAGACACATCGCCCCATGGCCACCTAACGGACACATAGCCCAGGGATTATCTTTTCATTGTGAACATTTAAGACTTTTTGCTTTCCCAGTTTCTAAGTCTGCAGTAAACTATTATTAAATGTAGTCACTGGGCTGTACCAATGATCTCTACCCAAATGTTTTCTTTTTACATGAGTATTGTGTATGATGTAGACATGTGCGCACATGTATGTTAGAGAGCTTGCCCACGTGGGGACGTGGAGACCAGAGGCTAACATCGGTTTCCTCCTCTGTTGCTCTCTACTTGACTTTTCTTTTGATTTTTAAAAGATTTTTCAAAGTCCTCTGCATATGTGGGCGTGTCGGGGGTGTATACATATGAAGAGGATATTGGGTCCCTAGAGCAGCAGCCACAGGTAGTTTTGAGCCACCTGATGCAGGTGCTGGGGTCTGAACTTGGGTCCTCTGGAAGAACAACCAAGCACTATTAAACCCTGAGCTTCTCCCCAGCCTTCCCCTCCTCTTTGTCTCTTTGTTCTTTAGAGACAGAGACTCTCAGTGAACCTGGAGCTCTGATTGGCCAGCTGTGCTCCTGGAACATTCCCCCCTCCATCCCTCTGATCCCAGCCATGTATCAGAGACCAAGACAGCTGTGACCTTGGTTCCAGTGCCAAAAGGAACTTGGAGAATTGAAACAGACGGCCCCTCTCGAGTCAGGACGGCCCGCATTTCATTCACCGTCATGCGAGAGCCTCTGAGCCCTCACTCTGTGTTAATCAGACGCCTTTCCTTTTATTCCTGACAGATTCTTGGCTTCAGTTTACTTACAAGCAAGATAACCATGGCCACAGAAAACAGCAAGATGCTGATTAACATGATTCCTTACAGGTCAGCCATTACACTTCTCTTCTTTCTCAATTCAGGTTTGGTTCAGTTTTTGTTTTTGTTTTTCCGAGACAGGGTTCTTTTGTGCAGCTCTAACTGTCCTGGGACTCACTCTGTAGACCAGGCTGGCCTTGAGCTCAGAAATCTGCCTGCCTCTGCCACCCAAGTGCTGGGATGAAAGGTGTGCGCCACCACTGGCATCATTCCACTTTTCAAGACTGCTTTTCCTCTGTTTTTGTACCAGGGTCTTGCTGTAGGTGGCTCAACCTCACACTGTCCTGGCTCGGCCTCCCAAGCGCTGGGGTGACAGGCGTGTGCCTGCATGGCTGCTGTTGTTCTCTCTCAAGTTCCCTCTCAGCCTCTCCCCACACAGCCTGGCTCACAGTCTTTTCTAGGAGTGTTTGAACACTGCCAAGTTCTTTGAGCACACAGGCCCAGTTCTCAGCCTTTTGCATAGGATCAAGGTTTGTGACCAGCAGCAGCCAGCGCAGCTCCTCGCCTCTCCTTTACTCGCCCTCTGTCACTGTCCTCACACGAGCCTGCCAGCTTACTCAGACATCTGCGGGGTACCCAGAGCACCAGAGACTTGATGCTTTTCTCTGCCGGCATCATGGGTCTCACAGAGCCCCGCCCTTATCTGGTTAACTTTCAAGAGCAGAACGAGAAAGCCAGGCATGTAGTGTAGTGCCCACATGTAATCCCAGCATTTGGGAGCGGAGGCAAGAGGATCAGGAGTTAAAAGGCTAGCCTTGGCTACACATCAGTCACAAGGTTAGCCTGGGTTGAATGAGACACCCCCCCCCAAAAAAAATCAAACAACAAAAAGATGGAATGAGAGATTGTTTTCTAGTGTCCCTGATAAGAAACTCAGGATTCCATGTTCAGAAGAGAACTGTTGCTTGGCAGTCGCCCACTTGACTGTGGAGTCAGCTGCTCCCCCGTTCCTCTCCCTCCTCGTCTTCTTTAGACTGTGATGGGATTGAAGCTAGGGCCTCATGCAGGTTAGGCAAGCACTCTGCCATTGAACAACATTTTCTTCTTAATTGCGTAGGTTATCTTTGAGTAGGCAGCTCTGAGGGGCTCAGAGTCCGTCCTCTGCATTTGGTCTCATCTGTCCAGTGACTCTTGCTGCCATCGGACAGTTGCCATTTCTGAGTTTGTTTAGAAAGGACTAGACAGCAGTGTCATAACCCACAGGCAGACTTTTGAAGAATACTACTTATGACTCCACATTGCACACAGGGGAATCCCAAAGTGTTGGGGACATTAGCTGAGCTCCAGGATAACAACAGGTGGGCTGTTTGATATGATCGTGTTGAATCAGGCCCATGTCCTAACAGTTTCCTGTGAAATGCACTGATGGCCAAATGCATTTGGCACACTATTCAATAAAAGAGAGATGATCAGATACCACCTCTAAACAGTGTGTGTATGTGTGGGGGCAGGGTACAAGGGAAAGCCAGGTGGCAATGTGCATGTGTTTTCTTTCTTTCCTCTTCCCTCCCTCCCTCCCTTCTTCCCTCCCTCCCTTCCTTCCTTTCTCTCTTTTTCTCTTTCTCTCTTGGTTTTTCAAGACAGGGTTTCTCTGTATAGCCCTGGCTGTCCTGGAACTCCCTCTGTAGCCCAGGCTGGCCTCACAGTCACAGAGAACCACTGCCTCTGCCTCCCAAGTGCTGGGATTAAAGGTGTGCACCACCACTGCCAAGCTAACTTTCATTTTTTAAAACATTTTTTTTTGTCTTGTTCTCTTTTTACATTTGGGGGGGATTGGGCAGGTTCATGTGGCATCATGTATGTGGAGGTCAGGGTACAACTATGGGAGCTGGTTCTCTCCTGATACCATGGGAGTCCCAGGAACCACACTCAGGCTTGGCAGAGCGCATCAGTGAGGCATCTCTCAGCCTGCCCTGGGTTCTTCAGCTCAGCTTTCACTATGAGAGTCAAGGGTACATTCAAACATCGCTTTGATGCTCTTTATTTGAACCCTTTTTTATTTATTCACGGCTGCCAGAAACTGATAAAACTTGGACACTGTAACCTAACTCCTGCTATGCCCATATTTCCTAGTGATGTTTTCTGTTTTGGTTTTGGTTTTGCTCACTTTTGTAATACAGGCAGCCCAGACCAGGTTTGAGTTGCTGAACCTCCACCATGCACAGCCCAACTGGTGGGATTTTCGCTGTGCTCTACCACACCCAGACTCTGTATTCTTTTTAATCCTAAGCTGCTGATAAGCACTGAGTAACACCAACAACAGTAGGAAGGAAAGCAGCAGTTTATAGTGTTGGGCTTGGATAATAAACTATTTAGTATATGTATGCAGTGGCTTATAGTGTTGAGTTTCAATAATAAACTATTATTATATATCTTTTTGGAACAATCACACTCTTATCCAACTTAATAAATGGAAAAAAAGAGAGAAGTGGGCTTTAAGCATGAACTAAAAGGAAGGTTTTATTTTTTAAAAATTTATTTATTTTATGTTTGTGAGTACACTGTAGCTGTCTTCAGACACACCAGAAGAGGGCATGGATCCCATTACAGATGGTTGTGAGCCACCGTGTGGTTGCTGGGAATTGAACTCAGGACCTCTGGAAGAGCACCATTGAGCCTTCTCTTCAGCCCCTAAGAGGAAGTTTTAACTAGATAAGCTATTATCTCTTTAATTAGATAGGCTATTATTTGCTCTATAGAAAAGTCTACCTCAAAAACAGCATTCCTAAGTGTGTTAGCACACAGATGGTCTCATTGTGGGTCTTTCTATTGTTTTCTAGACTGGAATTTAAATATGGAGTCATGTGTATTTGTCTGTTTAGTTAAATGGTAAAAGATAATGAAAACAAGCATTTCAGACACACACATACAGGACACACACACACATATACACATACACAGACACATGTACATACACATGCAATATAGACAGATACATATATACATGTACACACACTGCATACATATACATAAACATACACACTTGCACACATAGACATGCACATTACACACAAACATATAACCACACCACATGCACACAACACACACATCCACACTATACAACACATCCACATACTCACACATACACACTGGTACACACTACACACATATATATACACATAAAGACACACACAGGCACACATGGTTGATGATGCGGAAGAGGAAGTGGGATTGGAAAGATAGGAACTGCAAATCGCAAACAATCTCTAAAGGATTTAGAAGACATTTCCCTAGACTTTAAAGTTATCCAAAGAAATGAAAGATGGAGCATATCCGTGCTCCTAAAATAGCTTTAAAGGATTGCGTTAGCATGAAGATATATATAAGATAGCTTACATATGAGATATATTTATATAAGCTCCCTCCCAAACCGTCAGGATTTCTTTTCCTTTTTGGTCTCCTCCTATTGTGCGTGACATTTGAAAATTAAGCCTCTTTAAGAGGAAGCCTATGCAGTTCCAGCACATTATCATCTTATACATTGATCAGATCTCTTCCATTTTATTTATGAGAAACCTTGGCCTGGGGTGGTCTTTTCTTTATAGTGTCTTCAGTTTCTGGAGGTTTCTATAAACTGGCCTGATTTTTTTTCCCTATGTACTTGAATCCACCAATGAAGTTATATAGGCCTGAAGGTTTCGCCATGGGCAGGTTCTTAACTCTAACTCTGTTTTTATTGTGCTGTTTTTTTAGTTTGTTTTTGTGATGTGATCTTAGGTAGCCAAAGCTTTAAGCCTGGCATTGACCTCTGACCCTCCTGTCTCTACCTCCCAGGTTCTAGTTTAATTTCGGGCAAATGTTCATGCCCAGCTTGTATGCTATTAAACAAAACATCTACAATCTCTGTCACTTTCTTGTGATAAAATACCCTCTGACAAATGCAAGTTATGGGAGAAAGCGTTTGCTCCAGCTCACACTGAAGCAGGCAGCCTCTCCTGCTGGAGGGGGTCAAGGTGCAGGTGCTGGGAGCAGCTGGGCCTAGCATTCTGTCAGGAGGCCGAGGCTGAGGAGTGTGGCATGTGCTTCGCTCCCCTTCGGCACTTACAGTCCTGGGTCCCCACGAGGGAACAGTGGCACCAACCCTCAGGGATGCCCGGAGGCCCATCTCCCAAGTGACTCCAGCCACCGCCACACTGTGTGACCATTGTGACTGTCTGCTTTGGGTTATCTCTCTCTCCTGGAGAACACTTTGTTAATTTGAGTCATTCAAAATATTCATCCATTTATTTGGAATTATCAAATATATTAGTATAAAGTTATTTGTAACACTCTCTTATTATCTTGTTAACATACCATAAAATTCATTCTTTAAAGCACACAGTTCAGTGGGCCAGGCACGATGGTGCACAGCTGTACCGCCAGCCCTGGGAGGTTAAGACAGGGGGCCAGGAGCTTCAGAGCAGCCTGGCTACCTGGAATTCTGATTCCCAAAGTAAAAAACAAAAAGCAAGCAAACAAACCAAACCTGTAAGGAGGAAGGTGTGTGTGGAATTTGTATGCGCTTGAGTGAAGGGCCCTGAGGAAACCCTGTCCTGAAGAGAGTGACTAGACGGGGACTTGTGAGCCTTTGAGCTCTACAGTCCACCTGCAGCACACACCCCCAGATGCCCTCAGTAGCAGAAGCACTTTCCTCCGCTCATAACTAGTACCTGCCCTCACTGTACGGTGGGAACAAGGACCAGAGAGCCACAGAGGATGTTTTGGTGGCCTTTGTCACTTGGCTTGGGCTGTTGGCGCTTTTGACAAGCTGCCGCCTCCTTCGCTCCGTTTGTCCTTTATTTGTTAAGAAGGGAAAATGGGTGGGGGAGGGAGCACAAGGTCGGAGAGGGGGAGGTGCATCAAGGGACTTCCTGCCGCCCAGCCCAGCGGTGATTCCACTCCTCTGTTCCAGCTTCGTGTTCCCGGAGACTCCCGAGTTCGGTTTTCTTAGCAAGATTGTTCTACAAGCCTTGTCTTTATCTTTGGTGAGCTCCTTTCTGCTCATATCTCTGGGCAAGAAGATTGCCAGCTTACATAACTACAGAACCAATTCCAACCAGGTGAGGGGCCCTGTTATCTGATAGGGTTGTTCTCTGATGCGAACCTCCTACCAACGGCGGGTTCCATTGCTCTTTAACCAGAATTTGTACTGTAAGAGGTTTCTGAGAAGTGGAGGGTGTGTAACTCTGAACCTTCTTGAATTCATGCAAGTATTGTCCCCCTAGAATGGATGGGTGCGGAGAGGTGAAGGAATTGATCAGGTGGGGTGAGCCATGTTTGTTATCCCAGAACTCAGGAAATAGAGGCAGGCTCAGGAGTTAAAAGGCCAGCCTGGGAAGCAGTGCATGCAGACCAGGCCGCTTGTGCCTGTCATCAGCATAATGTCAGGCCTTTTGTAGCCCTGACCGTCCTGGAACTCACTCTGTAGGCCAGGCTGGCCTCGAACTCAGAAATCCACCTGCCTCTGCCTCCCAAGTGCTGGAATTAAAGGCGTGCGCCACCACTGCCCGGCTTTTTTTTTTTTTTTTGCGTTTATTTTTTAGAAAAAAAAAATCTCTACTCTGAAAGTGGTCCTTTCCCTAGAACTCAAGAGGGACACAGAAGCAAGTGGTGTCCTAGGCAGACATCTCAGTTAGTGTAGAAGGGAGAGAAGGCTAGACCTGAGCTCTCTGTGAGTCTGGTCAAGGGGCTATGAGGAAGGAATAAGGCAAGGCGAGAAAGGCCAGAGGCAGTTTTGTCACGTTCAGAAGGCATGTTCCTTGTCAGAGTGAGGGCAGGGACACAACTTTATCTAGAAAATCAGATTGGCCCTCCTTGGGTGCTCCTTGAAGCCACGTCCAAGTGTTACTGGAAGGGTGTAAGAACCCTAATGTCACCTCAAAAACAGTGTACTTGTAGTTCAAAATCAGACTCCTCGACAAAAGAGGGGCTCAAAGGCTCTGCTGTTCCTTTGCAGGATTTAATAGCCATCGGCCTTTGCAACTTGGTCAGCTCCTTTTTCAGATGTTGTGTGTTTACGGGTAGCATGGCCCGGACCATTATCCAAGACAAATCTGGAGGAAGACAGCAGGTGTGTTGAAAAGAATCCTACCCCTCGCAGGTCCACGTAAGGAGAGAGATGCACATCTGTCCGCATGGTTGTCTGCATGTCTGTCTGTAGAAGGGCTCCATCTGGGTCAACCTCTTAATGTCCTAGTTCGCCAGGAGTCTCTGAGGAGAGTCTGGATTCTGGGCTTGATTTCATGTTTCTTCAGATGTCTGTCTGTGAAGGTTATTGGGAGGGGGGTCTGTTAGCACACCCTGTAACCCCGCCCTGATATCCAGCCTACTGTGGGGCTGTGGAGATGGCTCAGTGGTTAGAGTCCTTGCTGTTCTTACGGAGGACATGGCTTTGATTCCTTGTCCCCTTGTCAGGTAGCTCACAACCATCTGTAAGTCTAGTTCCGTGCTCCTCAGGCACCAGGCATGGACATGGTAGGGACTTGGGGCTGTCAGTGAGGTGTCTGCGTGAGGGTAGAGTTTCTAGCTTGTGTGAGGAGAGGCTAAAGGTTTGAAAGTTGAGACACATAAGCTATGTCTTAGGAGAGCCACAGTTCCAGGCTATGAAAACAAGGATCCCAGGGAAAACCCCCCCCAGCATTCACATGGCACTCGTGTCTTGTTGCTACTTTGTTTTCAACACAATTACCCAGCAAAAGAAATCTCAACTCAATCAGTAACAATACAAGACATAAGCCTAGATTGCGCAGATCTCCCACTACATTACTCTATTCCCATCTATATTATCCCACATAATTTGTGGTTTCTCCAGGCTCATGAGCTCCTCTCCAGCCTCTCTTATCAATCCCCCTTAACTCCTACCCCTTCCCCTCGATCCTTTTCTCCTCCCCCCAAACTCTCAGCTCCTCCCCCTTCCTCCTGCCCAGTCACTGGCTCAAGCCTTTATTTGTGGATAGCCACTTGTGAAGTACCTACTGTGTGTCGGACACCTCAATAAGACCCTAAGAGGCAGGTGTGCTGAACCCCAACCCTTCTTAAGAAAAAAAAATGGCATGCTTCTCAGCACACAGACGGCCCAACACGTGCCTGACGGCCCTCCTCACCAGCTCTGTCTCCTCAGTTTGCCTCTCTGGTAGGCGCAGGTGTGATGCTGCTGCTGATGGTGAAGGTGGGGAGCTTCTTCCACAATCTGCCTAACGTAAGTGGGATCGAGTGAATGGGGTGAGTCGGGACAGACGGGACGGGGCTGGAGAGATGGGCCCTGGCTGCTCTCCAGGGGAGCCCCAAGATTGATTACCAGTTGGGGCTCACAGCAGTCTATAACTCCTGTTCCAAGGGATTCGGTGCCCTCTTCTGGCCTCTCAGGCCCCGCATACATGTGATACACATACATACATGCAGGCAAACACTCATACACATAAAATAAATGAATCTTAAAAGAAAGATGGGATCTCGGTAGAACATCCATGCAGAGAGTTGCATGTGTGTGGTCCCCAGTGGTGGCTCCAGCCCTTCTTATTAACATAATATCATCTTGGAGCCAGGGAGATGGCAGCGGGTAAGAGTGCCCACTGTACGAGCGTGGGAACCTGAGTTCAGATATCCAGCCCCTGTGTAAGAGACCTCTGTGGCTGCAGGCGCCTGTGACCCAGGGCTGGAAGGAAGTGGCCAGAATCAGGAGGATTGCCGGGGCCTGTTGACTAGGCAGCCTTACTTAAAAAAGAAAAAATTAGTGAGCTCCCAGTTCAGTGGGAAAGCTCGTCTCAGGAGAATGTGAGGAATGACAGAGTGGGACACCCGAGACCTCTGTCCTCTGTGTGCAGGCGTAGCAGCACACACCCGAGGACACAGCACAGGTGATTATGCATGTGTCTTCATCATAAGGTAGCACATTAAAAGTTATTATGGGGGATCCGTGTCTCTATGTAATACATATCTGTATCATGTAAAACAGGGCCCTGTTGATGTCATAGAGAGTGGTCCAGAGGCGCAGTCACGGTTGTTGACAGTAATCTGTAATTGAGCTTTAGGGGTGGGGATCGGTGAGGAGTGATGGCTTCAGATGTAGGAAGCCCATTGCCAGAGAGACTCAGATGCTTGCCGCCATTGTGTCCGGGCCATCTATGTGCCTGTGTCTGAGCTCTGTCCTCCACTGCTGTCCCACCACGGCCTCCTGACGATTCCCGGCGTCAGAAGAGCAGGCCTGCAGGCCCCCTGCATGTGCCTCTGCTTAAATGTATCTCCTCCTCCCTTTGTCTGAGGCATGACCTTAGCCATGTCACATGTGTTTATTACAGCCGAAACCAAGTGATTATAAGCAATGCTATAGGTTCATGCTCCAACATACAGAGCACACAGGGCGCTATAGCAACGGCGCCTCGGTGATGACTGAGATCACAAACTAGGCTAGTGACAGACACTTGTAATTCTAGTGTACACAGTCAGGGGGATAGTGGCCAGCCTAGCCTATGGAGTAAGTTCCAGAATAGTCAGGGCTACCTGGAAAGAAAGACCTTGTCTCAGGAAACAAATTATGTAGGATTGTAATTATTGTTTTTATTTGTTCATTTTATTTATATGACTACACTGTAGCTGTCTTCAGACACATCCAAAAAGGGCATTGGATCCCATTACAGACGGTTGTGAGCCACCATGTGGTTGCTGGGAATTGAACTCAGGACCTCTGGAAGAGCAGTGCTCTTAACTGCAGAGTCATCTCTCCAGCCTCTGTAATTATTTTTTAATGAAATGAATAGCTTACCTTAATGTTTAGAAAGGACACAGCTTTGCTGCACATGGCTTTAGGACGAGATTTGTTTCCTGGAGATATTTCTTGTCTCAGGTAAAAAGAAAATTCAGTCAGGTGGTGGTGGTGCACCTGAGAGACAGAAGCAGGTCTCGGTGTGAGACTAGCCTGGTCTATGGTGTGAATTCCGGGACAGCCAGGGCTATAGAAAGAAACCTTGTCTGGGAAAACAAAAAACATAACAAAATACAAAAGCAAAGCAAAGAAGAATGGAGGGAGGGAGGGAGGGAGGGAGAGAGAGAGAGAAAGAGAGAGAATATTCTCCAAACCCCTGTGAAATTGAGGTGCTGTCCATCCCACCACACCTTTCTAACATTGTTTAAAGTTTGACTGCACCCACATGGTGGCTCACAACCATCTGTAATAGGATCTGATTCCCTCTTCTGCTGTGTCTGAAGACAGCTACAGCGTACTTAGATATAAAAATAAATAAATCCTTAAAAAGGATTAGATAAAATCAATTTATTAACAAATAAAACAAACCCAACTGGTGGGAAGAAGGCGCGCCTGCCTTTGTCTGTGCCGGGCTTGCTTCTGCTGACCCTCTGTGTCTGTACTGTTGTACTGGACTTTCATAAAGCAAGCACAAACAGGCCCAGCTAGTGTCCTGGCTGAATAAGCTCTGGCTTCGGTGAAGCCTTGGCCTGTTGGCCTTGACACACTAGAATGGTGGAGAGAAACGGAAAGAGCTTTTATTTGCACCATATGTCAGAATTTGCTGTTCGCAGGAAAAAATCCAGGTCTTCTAGAGGCAAGGCTAGTTTTTGTGGTGCCTTTGAGAGAGGACTTGGGGAATTTGTCCCGGAAGGGAGAACAAGGCAGTTTGTCTTTCCCCTACAGGCTGTGCTGGCAGGGATCATCTTAAGCAATGTGGTACCCTACCTTGAAACCATTTACAACTTACCCACCCTGTGGAGACAGGACCAGTATGAATGTGTGAGTACACAGGCGCCTCAGCCTGGCTGGAGTCGGGGCGCGGGGGGCAGAAGCAGCCAGAGCTGAGCCGCAGGCGGGACAGGCAAAGGCTCTGGCAGCAGGAGCGGGCCACTTAAGACCCCAGAGTCCACATAAGGAAGCTAGGCATCGTGGCGCAAACTTCGAATCCCAGGGCTGGGAAGGCAAAGGCTGGGTACCCCTGGGGCTTGCTGGCCTCCAGCCTAGCCTACAGGGACCTCCAAGCCAATGGGAGACCCAGTTTCAAAAAAACAAACTCCCTCTGGCCTCCACATGCAGACATAGACACATATGGCCACCACACCAACATGAGTGCACACACATACACTAAATAAAATTTACAAAACAAATAGTTCTTCTCCTCTCCTCTCTTTGCACAGTTGTCCACTTCTTTCTTTTTCTCTTCCTCTTCTACCCCCCCACCCCAAGTTCCCCTGCCTTGGTCCTTGGGGTCTGTGAACTCGACCACTTGACAACAGCTTCCCAATAAACCTGCCTTTAATATAAAATAAATAGATAGTTATGATAACTATTGCCAATGTTTAGCTATCATTCAGTGAGTTCTGATTCCTCATGTCAACCCACCTACCATCTGACAAGGCAGATAACATTGTCTCCATTTTGTACACAGGGGCATTGATATTGTGAGAAAGAAATAAAGGGAGAGATGATCAGGAACCCATCCGAGAGCATGTAGGCAGCCTGTGGGCCCAGCTGTCTGAGGTGGGCCTAGCACCTCTCCGTTCTGCTCATTTTCAAGGTCTCTTCCCCCTCCAACCCTTCCCCACAAGGTCGTTTGGATGGTGACATTCTCCGCTGCGATTTTCCTGGGACTAGACGTCGGACTGCTCGTCTCACTGCTCTTCACTTTCTTTATCATCACTGTCCGCTCGCACAGGTACTCAGCCTCCGGTCGGTGCAGGACAGCCGTGCCAGGCACGGGCACAGGGACCTAAGACAAGTACATTTCCTTCCAGAACCAAGGTCCTCGTTTTGGGTCAGATCCCCAACACCAACATTTACAGAAATGCTAATGACTACCGGGAGGTAAGAAGCCAGCCTGGCGATGGGGGGATGAAGCCAGTGCCCTGCACATGTGAGGAGCCCTCCTCCTCAGCAGCCCTCGAGCCCCAGTACTTGGGAGAGGGAGAGAAGACATCCCAAGACAAGCTGGGTATCTGGAAGAAACGAGTCGTAGATCGCTGGGTTTCAGTGAGGGGCCCTGCCTCAGCAAAAAGTGGACAACAGTTGAAGAAGACACTTGACCTTAACCTCTGGCCTCCACACATGCACCTCTTACAACCCCAGTGTGCCTGCACACCCATGTGTCCACACACATGCAATCGCGCACACACACACACACACACACACACACACACACACACACACACACGCGAGAGAGAGAGAGAGAGAGAGAGAGAGAGAGAGAGAGAGAGAGGGAGGGAGGGAGGGAGGGAGGGAGGGAGGAGAGCGAGAGGGAGAAATGGAAGAGTACAAAGGAGGGTGTCAGGCGCGTGGGTGCGCTTACCTTTCACCACAGCACTCTGCGGGCTAAACGGGGACAGTGCCTCTCTGAGTTCAAGGCCAGAGACCCAACTCCAGTTCCAAACTAACAAAAGCACACAGTAAAATCCTAGAGAGAAAGAGAGGGAGAGAGAGAGAAACAGACACAGATACACAGAAACACACACACACACACACACACACACACACGGGGAGGGGGAGAGAGAGAGCAAGTTAGTTTTCTAGCCTTCATCCCTCTAAGGACAGAGGTTCCTGAGGACCTGTGTAGTTCTGGTGGTGACAGCGCACGCCTTTAACCCCAGCATTTGGGAGGTAGAGGCAGGTGGATCTCTGTTGAGTTTGAAGCCAGCCTGTTCCACAGAGCCCGAGCAAGTTCCAGGGCAGTCGGGGCTACAGAGTGAGACTCTGTCTCAGAAAACAAAACAAAGCAAAACTTTAAACAAAGAAAATTTTTAAAATGATATGACTTTGTGGTTCTTTCTCCCCTAAAAGAGCGGAGGCCTTGTTCCATGTCTTGCAGGTGATTTTCACCCCCGGGGTGAAAATCTTTCAGTGTTGCAGCTCCATCACGTTTGTCAATGTGTCCCATCTGAAGCGCAAGTTGTTAAAAGAGGTGAGGCTGCCGCCCGCAGGCATCCTCTGTATCCCTGGGTTTCCCTTTCCACCCCTGTCTCTGTGTGAGACCCTCTTCTGTCTCCCAGGTCAATATGGTGAAGTTGCCTCTTAGAGAGGAAGAGGCGTACACTCTGTTTCATAAAAGCGAGGCCAGCATAGTGGAGAACAGAATCTGTCGGTGTTTCTGCGACTGCGAGGAGCTGGAGCCACAGGCCAGGGTGAGCAGGTCTCCACGTGTCTGTCTGTCTGTCTGTCTCTCTCTCTCTCTCTCTCTCTCTCTCTCATTCATTCCTTCTTTCTTCTTTTCTGTTTGTTTGTTTTTAAGACAGGGTTTTTCCATGTAGCCCTGGCTGTTCCAGAACTCACTATGTAAACCAGCTTGGTTTTGAACTCACAGAGATCTGCCTGTCTCTGCTTCACAAGTATTGGGATTAAAGGTCTGTACCACTGCCACCTGGCTCCCCCAGCCTTCTTTAAAATACAAACAGTCCATTCCACATATCCAATGCACATGCAGACATATCACTAGATAGACTGTGAGGGGCACACACATGCAGACATAACACTACATAGACTGTGAGGGGCACACACATGCAGACATAACACTACATAGACTGTGAGGGGCACACACATGCAGACATAACACTACATAGACTGTGAGGGGCACACACATGCAGACATATCACTAGATAGACTGTGAGGGGCACACACATGCGGACATAACACTACATAGGCTGTGAGGGGCACACACATGCAGACATAACACTACATAGACTGTGAGGGGCACACACATGCGGACATAACACTACACAGACTGTGAGGGGCACACACATGCAGACATATCACTAGATAGACTGTGAGGGGCACACACATGCAGACATAACACTACACAGACTGTGAGGGGCACACACATGCAGACATAACACTACATAGACTGTGAGGGGCACGCACATGCAGACATAACACTACATAGACTGTGAGGGGCACGCACATGCAGACAAAACACTACATAGACTGTGAGGGGCACGCACATGCAGACATAACACTACACAGACTGTGAGGGGCACGCACATGCGGACATAACAGTACACAGACTGTGAGGGGCACGCACATGCAGACAAAACACTACATAGACTGTGAGGGGCACGCACATGCGGACATAACAGTACATAGACTGTGAGGGGCACGCACATGCGGACATAACACTACATAGACTGTGAGGGGCACGCACATGCAGACAAAACACTACATAGACTGTGAGGGGCACGCACATGCAGACATAACACTACATAGACTGTGAAGGGCACACACATGCAGACATAACACTACATAGACTGTGAGGGGCACACACATGCAGACATAACACTAGATAGACTGTGAGGGGCACGCACATGCGGACATAACACTAGATAGACTGTGAGGGGCACGCACATGCGGACATAACACTAGATAGACTGTGAGGGGCACGCACATGCGGACATAACAGTACATAGACTGTGAGGGGCACACACATGCAGACATAACACTACATAGACTGTGAGGGGCACGCACATGCGGATATAACACTAGATAGACTGTGAGGGGCACACACATGCAGACATAACACTACATAGACTGTGAGGGGCACACACATGCAGACATAACACTACACAGACTGTGAGGGGCACGCACATGCGGATATAACACTAGATAGACTGTGAGGGGCACACACATGCAGGCATAACACTACATAGACTCTTGATATCAAACAGTAGAAACATGAGCGAGCCATTTAAGTTTGGGATCGATGTGAGGGACAGAAGGGGAATTGGAGAGGCAAGAATCTGGAGTGGGTTTGATCCAAACACATATACATCTTTTAATAATATATATATGCACACACATATGTGTTGATATGTTGTATGTATGTGCATATATATGTATATATGCATATATGTATATGTATATACATATATATATATGTATGTATATATATATATATATATATGGAAGAGTCTCACTATGTAGTTCTAGCTGACATGGAATTCAATATATAAGCCAAGCTGGCCATGAACTCCCTGAGATCCATGTGCTTTCTCCTCTCAAGTGCTGGAATCAAAGGCCTGTACAACATACCTTTCTGACCTTGAACTCTTGACCCTACTGGCTCTGCCTCCCAAATGCTGGGATGCCACCACACCCAACTTGTTCGTGACCAGATATCCTGGTGTAGTCCAGGCTGGCCTCAAGCTCACAGTGCATCCTGTTTCCCGCCCCACTTCCTGAAATCGCCATACCACGCTCAACAGCTCTAAGGTCTGTCAGTCCAGCTGAGTCCAGCCGAGCTTGCAGTGCATCCTCCTCAGCACCCACAAGCGCAAGCGTGTGTTGAAACGTTCGTGGGGTTTAAAGTCACATTAGGGAAGCAGTTCTTCATTGACGTAACTTAAACGTAATGCATATTTTCAGTAATAAATATCGTTCACATTTCTGATCTTTGTATAATAGCCAAGCATATTATAATTTTGATCTTTTTTTCCTTTCAAGATGGTAAATGATGGTACAATTTGATTTTTTTTTATGTGTATACATGTTTGTGTATGTATGTGCGTATATGTGTATGTATGGTATGTATATATGTGTGTGTATAATATGTATGTGTATAAATGTGTATGTATGTATGAGTGTGTGTGTGTGTGTGTGTGTGTGTGTGTGCAGATGCTTCCACGGGTTAGAAGAGCATCAGATCTCCTGGAGCTGGAGTTTTAGGTGATTGTGAGCCGCCTAAAATGGATGCTAGGAAGTGAACTCCGATCCTCTGCAAGAGCGGCAGATGCTCTTAACTACTGAGCTGTCTCTCCAGCCCCACTTGAAATTATTATAGCAGTAGTAATGTACAATACAGTATGAGGGGTGCCATCTTCTGGTTATAGTCAGAAGAATATGTCTAGTTTCTACCAGCACATCAGACTTTGGACAGAGAGTAGCATGAACTTAGAAAGCCAGAGGCACCATGTGCTGAATGGCTACATGCTACTGAAGTTACTGGCATTGCTATTGGCGTGGAAACCAGAGATCCCCGTACCCGTAAGCTTGGCATGGACCCGTAAGCTTGGCATGGACCCGTAAGCTTGGCATGGACCGTGGGGCAGAAATAGATATGAGGTTCTCAGAATCACAGGAGTGATACTCTCAAGCAGACTCAACCCAGGGGAGGGTGAGGAGGAAAGGACAGGTGACAAGCCCAACTGTCCCACTCCATACGCAGAAGCCACACTAGCCTGGCTCTGTGCGGTGCTCCGGCCCATGGTTCTGTCCATATGCTACACCAGCCCCTCGAGTCTCTTAGGAGGCGGGAGGCAGGCAGAGATAAAGATAAGCTTCTCAAGAAACCAACTGCTGTGCTCTTAGGAAGGCTAGATGAAGGGCTGTTCACGCCTGCAAGATGCAGAGGGACCCTGACAGGAAGCAGATCACAGGCCTGAAGAAACGGCTCAGTAGCTAACAGACTGACTGCTCTTCCTTCCGACCCAGATTCCGTTTCCAGCACCCACATCAGGTGGCTCAACTGCCTACACCTACAGTTCAAGGTGACCTGTCACCCTCTTTCAGCCTCCTGTATACATGTGATGTATTTGGCCTGATTGTATATACTGTATAATGCACACAGGCACATACATACATACATACATACATACATACATACATACATACATACATACTGCACACAGATACATACTGCACACAGATACATACATACATGCATACATACATGCATGTAAAAAAGGGGAGAGAGAAAGCACTTTACAGGAAGTAGTAATAAATACAGGAAACTGATTGGGATCCAGGAGTAATGGAAGTGCATAAAGTCAAGGCGATTTCAGGTCTGGCTCACAGCCTGACGTCACTGAGGGACACACAGTTGGGAGGAAGGTACCATGGAGAAGGGAAGGTGAGAAACCCCAATCTCTGACTGTGGCTTCAAGTGCTAGTGGACAGCCAAGCTCAAAAGGAAGGATGAGGTAGTGCTTCAGCGGGAGTGCAGCGAGCGAGCGAGGAGGAGGAGAAGGACAGGGCCCTGAGCCCTGCTGAGCCTCACTCATCAAGGCCCCACTCTCCTCTGGCTCCCAGGTTGTCTACACAGAGCGGTTTGAAAACAAGCAGGAGCAGGGGTCCTCCATCAACCTGATCCGCTGCTCCTACCTGGGCAGCAGGGACACCAGCCTCGCCACTTCTGAGGAGCAGATCCCCTACACAGTGTCTTCCACGTCACAGAGAAATATAGGAAACTACAAGGACACGGAGAAAACCAGGCTACCCAACCCCCCAAGAAACAGTCCACTACCTCCACCCGAAAACTCAGAAAGCTTAGCACAGAGTCGATCGAGATCCGTCATCCTGCCTTACTCAGACACGGGTGGGCAGATCAACACCCATACCATCATTCTGGACTTTTCCATGGTGCACTACGTGGATAATCGGGCTTTGGTTATACTAAGGCAGGTAAGTACCAAGGAGGCCTGACCCTAGGCATTCACACACCCCACGCCAGTGTAGTCCTCTGTGTCGTGGGATTGCCCAGTCACTAGCGATGGGGACCCTGGAGGTGGTTTAAAATCAACCAGAATGATAAGGAAATAAACCAGCTTTGATTTGTCAAACTAGAGCAGTTAGTTCCCTAGCCCCGAATCATTCATCATTTCTCAAGAAACTGGGGACAGAGGAGTTGCTTCTTTTTTTTTTTTTTTTTTTTTTTTTGGTTTTTGGTTTTTCGAGACAGGGTTTCTCTGTGTAGCCTTGGCTGTCCTGGAACTCACTTTGTAGACCAGGCTGGCCTCGAACTCAGAAATCCACCTGCCTCTGCCTCCCAAGTGCTGGGATTAAAGGCGTGCGCCACCACCGCCCCGGCAAGGAGTTGCTTCTTAACATCACTGAGGCAGCATCCATGTCCGTCCCACTGTGGGACTCCACACCCCCCCCCCGCCCCCAGCTGCTCTGCTCTGCTCCGGGCAGTGCTCAGCCTGGAAGATCTGGCCCTGCCTGTCAGGCACCAGCAGGGTCTCCCTCCTCCCCGGCTCTTCTCAGTCGCTTTGACTAAGAGGTTCTCTCAGAAGTGGACAGCAGAGCTGCGTGGTTACTGAGCCGGCTTTGCTGTTGGTTTAACGCCTTTTCCTCTCAGACACTTCTCTACCCCACCCCTGTTCACCCACAGGTTTAAACTGACAGCCCGGCTCTCAGGGTCCGCCCCGCTCCTTTGATAGGTGTGTCCTCTTCTGACTTGGATCCTGTTTTATGAAGCCTTACCGCTCCTGAGGAAGTAGGCTTTTCTTAAGGGCACCTGGATCCTCTTTTTTTCTGGTCTGGAACTTACTGTGTAGGCACAGCAGGCTGGCCCGGTACTCAGAGATCTGCCTGCCTCTGTCTTTCACGTGCTGGGGTTAATGTGTGCTCCACAAGGCCCGGCTCTCACCAACTGTTAAGATTCAGACGCACTTGGTGCGGTCTCCTTCTGGGAACACGTCACTCAGGCTGTTGGGCCGGGTTGGACTGCCTTCTTCTAGTCTTGTACTGTAGTAACTTTAGAGGTGCTCAACCCACTGCTGCGAACGCTGCATGCGGGGCCATGCTGAGCGCACACACCTCTGCCTTCAGTTCTCCCAGCAGCCCCAGGAACAGCCCCTGTTTTGAAGACTTCAGAACACCGGGCATCTGGCTTTTCTTGGCTCTTCCTGCCTGCTCTGTAGGACAGCGCCCAGCCCCTGTCTCTGCCTCCCTTTCGCACAGAGGCACCTTGAATTCTGGCACCCACACTTGGCCTACACAGATGGCTTTCTGATGGAGGCCAGCAAGCCAGGAGGATCCTTTGCCTTACAGCTGTGAGACTCATGGTCTGCGTCTGTGTCCTAGAGGTCCAGGCTTCCCCATTCTTCTGGAGTGTTTCTGGAGACTCCTCGTTGGAGGAAACTGTTATGTTCCTTACCCTAAAATAACAAACACGGGGCTGGAGAGATGGCGCGGCGCTTGTGAGCACTGGTGGCTTCTCTTACAGAGGACCCAGGTTCAGCACCCGCACTGCAGCTCACACAACTGTCTAACTCCAGGGGATTTAATGTCCTCTCCAGCCTTTAAGGGTGCCAGGCACACATTGCAGATACACAGACTCACACACATGAACATGAGTAAAAATACAACTTTTTTTAAAAAGGAGGACAGCTCTTTGTATCCACTCTGTAGAATGTTCCCGAGAGCATCGTTGCCCGGCTACCCTAAGGCTTCCTCCTGTAGACACTCTATCGCGGAACGGTCTTCCTGCTTGGAGTTGTCAGCAGCCTTCCCTGTCACTCCCCGCTCACTGTGAGATGCCCTGCTTGGCTTCTGTGTCCCCAGCCCTAGTACCCAGAAGCAGGAAGAAGTACAAAGGCCCCGGCGAGGGAGCAGCTGCCGAGGAGTCAGACCGCAGCCAGCTGTGGCGGTTCTGCCGCGTGCTGCTCTGACCCCGCTCTCTCTCCCTGCAGATGTGCAATGCTTTCTACAACGCCAACATTTTGGTGCTCATTTCAGGGTGTCACAGTGAGTTGCCCTTTGCCCTGGGAGGGAGTGTGTGTCTTGTATGCCAGGGGCTCTGCTCTCGGGTGCCGACACCTGTGTTTGGGTTTGGTTTGTAGCCTCTGTGGTCAAGTTGTTTGAGAAGAATGATTTCTTTGATGAAGGCATCACGAAGGCCCAGCTCTTCCTCAGCCTCCATGACGCTGTGCTGTTTGCCTCGTCGAGGAAGTTCTCTGAGCCCTCGGACTTAAGCATGGACGAGCCCGAGATGGTGATACAGAATACCTACTCAGAGTCGGACAAGGTTGGATGCTGTGGACCTTCAGGGCTTGGGGAGAAGTGGGGAGAGGGGAGTGTCTGATCTGCTAAGAGGAAGGGTTGAAAAGGTGGACCTCATCTTTACATCTGGAATCCACAGCTGGGTAAGAATATTGCCTTACTCTCCTCAGCACTTCACCCCAGTTCCGTATCTGTAAATGAACATACGAAAGCAGAAAGCAAGTTGTTAAATGCCCCACAGGGTTCCTCTGTGTAGACCTGCCTGTCCTGGAACTCACTCTGTAGACCAGGCTGGCCTTGAACTCACAGACATCTTCCTGCTTCTGCCTCTGCCTCCTGAGTGCTGGGATTATAAAGGCTGGGTGCCGACACTGCCCAACTCCACACAGTGGAAGGAGAGAACCAACCAACATACTCCCACAAGTGGCACCACAGTGGACTGTGTACACACACACACACACACACACACACACACACACACACACACACACACACCATAAATCGAAAAAATAAATTTAAGAATTGTCTTGACAATGTCTCTGCCCAGAGGTGACCTTCTTATGCTCAAGGGCTTCCATTGGGTCTCAAATGTCTGTGTCTATCAGAGTGACCTAAATTTGCCATTCAGAGAGAGGTAGCTGGCCCTGGGTCCCAGCCCCATGAGGTTTGGCTCAGTGGGTCTGTTGTGGGTGTTGAGAGCATCCGTCTCTACCAAATCCCCCTGTAGATAGATCCTCTGCTCCCTGGACTAGCTCCACATGCTAGCATCACCCCCTTAGAGAATTCATGCCAGACCTTGCCTATTGAGGTCTAAGTTGCCCAGTGATCTTTGGATGTGTATCAGAAGCTGTTTCTAGAAGTCACTTGTAGCCTGCACTGTTTTCTTGCTGGGTATCTCGAGGTAGCAGCAGTCCAGGGTGGCTCTGACCCGAATTCAAGGCTTGAGGCTTTCTGGCTTGTCCAGACTGTAAGTAGTTTCCCTATAGCTCCACCCTCAGCACACCCAGGAGCCTGGCAAACACTCACCCAGCAGCTGGGTGGCTCTCTCCAGACTGTCAAACTGCTGTAGAACAAAAGTGGGCCTAACGCCCCAGTTCACGCCTTGATCTCAATTGGTGTGATTTATGGTGTCTTCAAGCAAAGGATGTGTTGTTGTTGTTTTCTTGAAGACAGAGTTTCTCTGTGTAGCCTTGGCTATCCTGGAACTACTCACCCCATAGACCAGCCTGGCCTCAGAATGAGAGACCCGCCTACCTCTGCCTCCCAAGTGCTGCTGGGATTAGAGGCGTGCGCCGTCATGGCCGGGCTCCAGCAGAAGTCTTTGTTTTGCTTTGTTTTTTGAGGCTCATGCAATCCCGATGCTTTCATTGCTTCCCGAAGGCCCCTGTTCTCACTCCCACTACAGCCAGTGCTAGATTTCAAAATCAGTCTCGAAGGCCACACACATGGAGCACCTGCTCACGCTCCATGGACTAAGTTCCCTTTTTCTGGCTTGAGAAACTATTTTCACAGAAGTATTTTATGCAAGTGCTTGTGGCCTGGGGTCGCAGTTGCTTTGTTTTTCCCTCACTGCCACACTGTTCTGAGTAGCATTGCTTTAGTACAGTCGAACACTGGGTTAAAGAGTCCAGTGACATCAGCTGACGATCCCTAACTCGCGATCACTAGTACTCCTCAGGCTCCCCTGCTCTCAGAAAGGCAAACAAAATCCCTGTCAAGGTTTCCTTGATTTGTTTTTCGAGACAGGGTTTCTCTGTGTAACCCTGGCTGTCCTGGAACTCACTCTGTAGACCAGGCTGGCCTCGAACTCAGATATCCGCCTGCCTCTGCCTCCCAAGTGCTGGGACTAAAGGCGTGCGCCACCACGGCCCGGCCAAGGTTTCCTTGAGAATGGCCTTAAGATACAGAGGATGCCAAGATGTGTATCTTTCCATTTTCTGTTCTTTCTATCCGGGAACATGGGCTTTCTCTGTGTTTATTCAGTCTTTTACCATGCCAGTCACAGGGAGGCCTCTGACTCTCCTCACAACGGACAACCCAGATACTTGGCTTCATATGCTTTAGTTTATGTGTACATAAAGATGTATGGTTATTTTAACAATATTATTCCTTTTTAATTTTATTTATGTTCAGTTGTGTATATGATGTGTGACCTTGTGTGGGTATGTACTCCTGAGTGCAGGTGCTCACAGAGGCCAGAGGTCTCTGAACCTCCTGGACCAGGAGTTAAAGGTGAGTTTAAAGGAGTTAAAGCATCTGATGTGGGTGCTGGGAACTGAACTCAGGTCCCTTTGGAAGAGGCCAGTGCTCTTAACTGCTGAAGTGTTTAGAAGGCTCAGCAGATAAATGTGCTTAGCACCCACCAAGCCTGTCACCCTGCTTCAATCCCCAGGACCTATACGGTGGAGGGAGAAAGCCAGTTCTCTCCTCTGACTTCCACACATGCTCCTACAAACACATGCCCCCATTTACACATGTGCCTGCACACATTTGCCCACATACATATACCCCTGCACACATGTACCCCCATACATGCATACACATACGTGCCCCCCACATGCATGTGCACACACATGTATACCACACATGTATGTGCACACTCACATGTGGTCTCTACATGTGCCCCCACATATTTGCACACACTTGTGCATATACATATGTGCACACATATACACACTCAAAGATAAATGTAATCTTTTTTTAAAGATTTCTTTATTATTATATGTAAGTACACTGTAGCTGTCTTTAGACACACCAGAAGAGGACTTCAGATCTTGTTATGGATGGTTGTGAGCCACCATCTGGTTGCTGGGATTTGAACTCAGAACCTTGGGAAGAACCGCTTAACCGCTGAGCCATCTCTCCAGCCCCGTATTCGTTTTTGTTTTTTTTTTTTTAAATTCATGAAAATAACACTCATCTACTGTTTTCTATGTTACAATTCTTTCTTACTTTCACATTATTTCCTGTTACGTAAGTCAGAGTCCCCGGGACCAGGTGAGCTGAGTGATGGGTGTTGCCTTGTTCCGGGGTTGATGGGAGGAGCTTCTGGTGTGTCGGCACTAAGGATAGGCGTGACTGTGGCTTCCAGTGGACATATGGTCAGGGTTCTTTTACCAGTACTCTTCTGCTCACCTGACATTCCTCTCAGGACTTACATTAAAGAGCTGGCATCGAAAGTGCCCTCCCCCAGCCGACAGCTAGGGAAGAGACTAGAGAGGAGTGAGCTTGACTTTGTACTAAGCTCAGGTTACCCACAAGCATCCAGATGGAGCTGAGATGGACCTGCACATCCAGGAAGCTCTGGCGCCTGAGACTCATCGCCACGCAGATAGCAACACAATTAGGACGGCTATAGAATGGCCTGTAGGGAAAGCGCAAGTGGGAAGGAAAGGAGCCCAAGAGCAATGCTTGTGACGTTTAAAACGCCAGCAGTGGCAGAGGAGGCAGGTACCACAAAAATGGCAGGAAGGAGAAGGACAGGTATTTCAGAAGAGGGAAGGAGGGAACATCGCAAACCGATATGCAATATGAGTTCATGTCTTGGGGGTGCCTGCTATGTGATATAGACTCTGACATATCTGATATCGGGGGACATTGAGAACCAGGCTGTGTCCTACATCAAGGAGCTTAGAGTCTAGCTAGGGATAGGTTTGTACAGGAGGGGGGCAGCGGGTTCACAGAGGAAGCCGGGAGCCTGGCTGGCCATCTTTGATCTGCGTCTAGAATGAAGAACACGTGTATACGGACAAGATGGAGATGAATGAGGGAGGCAGAAGGAACAGCTCAAGAGTGATGAGTGGAGTCAGGCAGTTCCTGGTCGCAGTGAGGCTAGAGTCAAGGGAGGGCACCACAGCTGGAGAGATGCTAGTGAAGGCAGAGGCCGGGCCACACTCACAGCCTCACAGGCCCCTAGATGTCAGGACTGTGTGTGTGTTGGGGGGGGGGGGGAGGTTGAAGAGCAAATGATTAAGACCTGGAGCAGATCTACAGCAGACTAGGCAATGATAACCCATGGTTGTTAGGCCTTGGACCCTTAAATTCCTTGACTGCTTGGAAGTGAAGACTTCAGGTTTTTAACCCTCCCAAATGTGTATCTGTTACAGAACGACCATCTGAGAAATCTGAGACTTAAAACGGGGAATGCCATCACAGAAGGTTCCCAACATGCGAGTCCAAACTACACCCAAACCCATAAGCCTGCCAAGGATGACTTGGAGTTTGACCTGGAACTGGATTCCATGCTGGCTTCTGAACAGACCAGTGGGATGGATCTCAATCTGGACCTAGAATTGGACTTGGACCGGGAGTCAGAGCTGGACCCTGGATCTCAGCTGGATGCTGAGAGCCGAGCCAAGCCCGAGCTGGAGCTCGAGTCAGAGCTTGAGACAGATCCCCAGACGGAGCCCGAGACAGAGGAAGAGCCCGAGCTGGAGCCAGAGCCAGAGCCAGAGAGAAAGAAGTGGCAGCCAAAGACCAGGGCAAGGGCTCAGAGCCCCTGGCGGAACTACTTCACTGCCTATCGCTTTGGTTCCTCAAGCTCCCAGTCTAGAGTTCCACCTCAGACACGCCAAGCAGAAAAGAGTCAGCCACACACTTATCCAAACTCTCCCCAAAACAATGAGGACCCTTGGTAGGTGACGCCAAAAAAAAAAAAAACCAAAAACCAGGCAGAGTATCTTGGCAAATCCTTCCTGCCCAACTCGGCATGAGATCTAGACTGCGTACAAGCCACAGTCCTGGCTCCGTGCCCCCTCCACCTGCCGACTTCCTTCTTCGTGGATTCTGGGGGTCACGTGCCCATCATACTCCCAGGCTATGTGACTCAAGGTCGGCAGTTGTCTCTGGGTTCTGTCTCCAGGCTTGGCAGATGGCTTCTTCAACAGATTTCCAGTGAAAGCCTCCCTGCACGTACTCTCTGGGAACTGTGCCAGCTTGTCTCATCTCTGTTTCCCTTTCTCCAAAGAAATGAGGCTCAAATAAAATACGGGACTCTACTTAACACTGAGATCTCGCCTGCTTTTCTCTGTCTTCCGCACCCTGTGGAAATGTCAGATGGGAGGGACTCTGGCAGGGAGCCAGCCCAAGGTGACCCGGGGGAAGAGCTGTCACCATCAGATGCAGCTGGGCTGCAGGTCTGGGGCACTGGCACCTGCTAAGCAGAGAGCTTTTACTGTCACTCTTCCCGTCTGCTGGTGTCACGATTATTCGGTGGCACCAACAGGGAGGAATGGTGAGCTTACTGGACTCTCTCTAGTCTGTCTACAGCTGCTCTTTTCTTACAGGCATTCCAAGCCAACCTAAAGCCAGAACTCCTGGTGGGCCAGACTTAAAGTGTGTGATGGGTGGAGAGACGGCTCAGCAGTTTAGAGCACTGACTGCTCTTACAGAGGCCCTGGGTTCAGTTCCCAGCAACCACACCGGTTGGCTCGCAAGTGCATGTAACTCCAATCCCAGGGAATCTGATGCGCCATCCAACAGCACTCCGTACAACTGCCATACATTCAGACAAGCAGTCATGCATACACATTAAGACGAAATAGATAAAAGTTTAAAACTGACAGATACACGCCTCCCTCAGGACTAGGAAATGCCATTCTAGTTGTATTCAAATCCATTCAAAGTTTTCTTGTCTCTCTATTAAAAATGTTGTAATAAGTTAAGCTGATAAGAGAACTGCAGACCCGTGATACAGACTCCCCATGGTTGGGTTCCCAGTTTCTCTTATTGTCAGATGAAAGACGCCTTGGGCTGTAGATGTGCTCAGAGCAGAGAGCCGCAGTCCAAGCACCGAGGCCTGAGCTCAGACCCCAGCACCCATGAGAGAAGCTGAGCATGCCACCTCATGCATGTAACGCCGGCATGGCGGTGCAGACGACAGAGACAGTAAGATTGGTGGTACTCCTTAGACTGGCCATCAGTCTAGCCAAAACATGTCAAGTTCCAGACTGAGGGAGATGAGACACCCAGGGTCTTCCTCTGACCTCCATGCGTGTGGTCACATGCACTTGTATGCACACAGTCACACACACACACACACACACACACACACACACCCCTGATCACAGACACAGCATATGTGTGCACTTGTGTAAACAAGTGTTCGGTGGGCTCTGTTCCATGCACTGACCCTCCCTGTGCAGACTCAGAAGGTCATCCTGTGACTAGAAGGTCATGTCCCACGTGACCCTGAACATACAGAAAGAGGCACATTCTGGCGATCTAACTCTCGGGAGGTGAACCAGGAGGGGGAAAACAGCCCAGACCACTTGGCTGTTTGTAGGCCACCCTGGTTCGTTACACAATGTTGATTGTCAACTTGAGAGAATCTAGGAAGTGTACCTCTGGGGCCTCTCCAGAGAGAACTAACCGAGGGGGAGCCCTACCCCCAGAGGGCACGGAAGCCTCCAGCAGACAGCCCAGATGCCAAGAGGGGCTGCTCTCTGCTTTCCACCTCCCAAGTGAGCCTGTGTGCTGTGCCACCAGCCTCTGCCGCCTCCAGACCCCAGCATCCTTGGCTTCCAACACGGACAGACTCTAGGAGTGCCTCAGGCCTTCAGCCCCAGATTCTGACCATGGAAAGGCATCAGTCCGTGTGAACTAAACAGCGCCAGCAGATACACAGCCACTGTTGGCCCACCCTGTCCTGCCAAGTAAGCCAGAGTAATGAATCCTGTGTGTGTGTGTGTGTGTGTGCGCGCGTGTGTGCGTGTGTGTGTGTGTGTGTGCGCGCGTGTGTGCGTGTGTGTGTGTGTGTGCGCGTGTGTGCGTGTGTGCGTGCGTGTGCGTGTGTGCGCGTGTGTGTGCGCGTGTGTGCGCGTGTGTGTGTGTGTGTGCGCGTGTGTGCGTGTGTGCGTGCGTGTGTGTGTGTGTGCGCGCGTGTGTGCGTGTGTGCGTGCGTGTGTGTGTGTGTGTGTGTGTGTGCGCGTGTGTGCGTGCGTGTGTGTGTGTGTGCGCGCGTGTGTGCGTGTGTGCGTGCGTGTGTGTGTGTGTGCGCGCGTGTGTGCGTGTGTGCGTGCGTGTGTGTGTGCGCGCGTGTGTGCGTGTGTGCGTGCGTGTGTGTGTGTGCGCGTGTGTGCGTGTGTGCGTGTGTGCGTGCGTGTGTGTGTGTGTGTGTGTGTGTGTGTGTGCATGCATGTGCTCTATTAGTTCCCTTCTAGAGAACCATACCTAATACAGAAAACCTGCCTAAAAATAATTATTCTGAGGAGGTGGGATATATATATATATTGGTTTTAGGTTGCCGTAATGAAATATCTGAAGCAGGTTTTCTAGAGACCTTTACTTAGGTAGTGATTCCGGGGGTCAGAGTCCTAAGACTGGGTAGCTTCACTGCCCTGCTGTCTGAGGAGGATTTATCCATATGCCACGCCACATTAGAGGGATCCCGTGTGGAAGGGAGAGCCACATCTCCAGAAAGAAGCCAGAGGACAGTGGCGGGACAATCAGCTCTTACAACAACTCACTCTTGAGGAAGTTCAGGTCCCTTGAGAACTATCCTAGTTCCTAAGGCGAAGGTTTTCAACCTGTGGGTTGAAGCCCTTTTTGGGGGGAGGGGGGCAGGGAGCGTTGAATGATCCTTTGACAGGGTCGCATATTAGATACCCTTCATACTGGATATTTACTTTACGATTCATAACTGTCACAAAATTACAGTTATGAAGTTATGAAGCAACAAAATAATTTTATGGTTGGAGTCACCACAACCAACCTGTATTAAAGGGTTGCAGGGTTAGGAAGGTTGAGAACCACTGTTTTAAAGGGTTGACTCTGCTTTACCTTGGGGACTGTCATAGTTTGGGATTTATTGCTATAAACAGACACCATGACCAAGGCAACTCTTACACAGGACAACATTTAACTGGGGCTGGCTTACAGATTCAGAAGTTCAGTCCATTATCATCCAGTCGGGAGCATGGCGGCATCCAGGCAGGCATGGTGCTCAAGGAGGCGAGATTTCTACATCTTGATTTGAAGGCAGCCAAGAGAAGACTCTCTCTTCCACACTGGGCAGAGCTTGAGCATAGAAGCCTAAAATCCCACCCCCACAGTGATGCACTTCCTCCAACAAGGCCACGTGTCCTAAAAGTGCCACTTCCTATGGGTCAAATATATTCAAACCACCACAGGGAGCAAGCTTCCAACACGTGAGCCCCAGGTTTCCCTCTCCCTCAAAGAACATCCAACCCACAGAATCTGGTGAACCTAAGTCACCAGATTCATCCTGACCCCCCTACTGTGTGCTAGGTACTCTCTAGCACTTAAGTACCTGGAATTGAAGATACAGGATAGAGAGAACAGGCGACCATTAGAAATGGTGATAAATGAACTGGGGAGACAGCTCAGGCAGTGAAGTGCTTCCTGGGAGTGGTAGCACCCAGGAAGCCATCCCACCCTCAAGGAGGCATAGTCGGCTGTTATCCTGGGGCTTCCAGGCTGGCTGGCCTAGTCTGCTCAGTGAATTCCAGGCCAGCGGGAGTGAAGGTGCATGGTACTTGCAGAATGGCAGTCAAAGTTGTCTTCCTGTCTCCACACACACACCGGCACATACAAATGTACCTACACACACACACACACACACACACACACACAGAGATACCATTGCACACGGTTATCTTTATGCATTGTAACAGATGAGCTAAGGAAATGGCTCAGTCACAAGCACAAGGAGTTTGACTCCCAGAACCCATGCTGAAAAAAAAAATGGTGACTCACATTTGATCCCAATGCTGGGAAGAGAAGATGGGAGGATCCCTGGGTCTGACTAGCCCAGTCTTAGCCTGCCTGACCCTGTCTCAAAAAAGCAGATAGACAGAGCAAGACATATGCACACACATGCACACACACACACACACACACACACACACACACACACATGCACACACAATTAAAAACAAGTGAGTGCTCACCCTATATACATTTTTCTCATAGAGGTTAAGAAAAGTCACCTGAAGCCGGACGGTGGTGGCACACACCTTTAATCCCAGCACTTGGGAGGCAGAGGCAGGTGGATTTCTGAGTTCGAGGCCAGCCTGGTCTACAGAGTGAGTTCCAGGACAGCCAGGGCTACACAGAGAAACCCTGCCTCGAAACCCCCCCCCAAAAAAAAGAAAAGTCACCTGAGAAACCTCCTGGCCTGCTGCACCTACCCCAATCCCTCTCTGTAGCTCCCAGGTCTGCAGGTTTTCCCCACAATCCTTTCCTCCCTTAGTAAATAAAGATGCCAGGGGGTCAGTGGAAAGTGTGACATCCTCTTAACTCTCTCCAGCTTCTTAGGACTCCCCATGGAGGAGGCCTGCATGCCCCCTCCTGACCCAGCCGTGACGTCAGATGTCTTCACCCAAGGTACGTGTTGGCGCTGAGCATGTGCAGAGCCTTTCACTTTCCTGGGGTTTCCCAGAGTGAATCTTTTCTCTGGAGGAGGTCATGATCTGGGGGAGGGACAGCATAGCACACAGGAACTAGGCTGCTGGATGCCCTGACAAGTGTCAAAGAGAAGGGGAGTGAGGACCAGGGAGGTAGGACTCTGGGTGCCCCTGCTGGAGAAGCCCCCTTGATAAAGGACTTAGAGGAAGTATGGTTTGGGAACCACAGATACCAGTGATAGTCCTTAAAGGCCACATACACTGAGGCGTGTCTGCCGGTTTCCACTCTTTCTTAGAAGCCGAGTCTCCGTGATGGCCTTGCACATGGTATAAAGGATGCACACAGGACAGTGTTGGAAAGGACACCCCCACTCCCACCCCTGCTCTACTGGCGCACTAGTTACCCCCCTGGCCCTCTCCTAAGGCGCACATGCCGGCCAAAACAATGACCCTTTGCCACATGCCAAGCTCTGGAGTAAACACTTTTCTAAAACCGAGCACAAGGTATACAAAAACTGCAGTGACTTAGGGCGAGTGTTCCCCAGCCTTCCCTCTAAGGAGCAAACGGTCCTTCATTCTCCCCTGGATGCCTAAGTCTTCCATCGGATCCACTGTGCACTGTATGCCGCAGCGGGCCTTCAAGGGGAGTACAAATTTCTGGGCAGGTAAGAAGGAAGGGTTGTGTCACCAAAAAGGGAAGCAGAAGGGTTGGAACTAAAGACACGTCCTGTTGGCATAGGATGGCATAGACTCTGTACAGACACTGTGTATGCTCAAGCCTGTTCACGAGTGAGGGCAACTGTCCGTCCACGAGTGAGGGCAACTGTCGCTTATCCAGAGGAAGAGTCTCGGACAGGACTGTGCACAAGTGTCACTAAGAATTCCTACCCAGTTGGTACTCCAGCTATGATAGCCTCACTCTGTGAGACTTCTCCCTTTGGGAAAAGACACCTTTGATACCTCTGGCCACAGGTACTCTCCAACCCTATTTGCTTGAGGCTGACTGGGCTGTGAGCCCCAGGGGTCCACCTGTCTCTTCCTCCCTCCAAGTATGCATCGCTTCCGGCTTTCTTCTTCTCCTTTCTCCTCCTCCTCCTCTTCTTTTTTTTAAAGATTTATTTATTTATTTATTTATTTATATGTAAGTACTTTGTAGCTGTCTTCAGACACACCAGAAGAGGGCATTGGATCCCATTACAGATGGTTGTGAGCCACCGTGTGGTTGCTGGGAATTGAACTCAGGACCTCTGGAAGAGCAGTCAGTGCTCTTAAATGCTGAACCTTCTCTCCAGCCCCTTCTTCTTTTTATCTTCTTCCTCCTTTTCCTCCTTCTTTCTTCCTCCTCCTCTTTTTCATCCTCATCATCCTTATCTTCTTCCTCCTCCCTCCCTCCCTCCCTCCTTCTTTCTTCTCTTTTTACATGTATGGGTCTTTTAGCTACATATATGTCTGTGCACCACATGTGTGCCTGAAAAATGTGGAGGTCAGGAGAGGGCATTGGATTCCCTGAAACTAGAGTCCTAGATGGTTGTGAGTAAAGGTGTGGGTGACAGGAATCAAACCCAGGTCTCCTGGAAGAGCAGCCACACTCTTAAGGACTGAGCTATATCTTCAACCTTCAAACAGACAAGCGAAACATGGTTTCTGGGGATGGGATTGAACACAAATCCTTTTACTTGCAAGGCAAACCTGTTACTGACAGAACCACCCCTAGTCATACATCAGTCCTAGGTACCTGTGTGGCCCCAGTGTTCACGGAGCACCCACACCCTCTCCTTCCACCTCCCCAGTGCTCATGGAGCACCCACACCCTCTCCTTCCACCTCCCCAGTGCTCACGGAGCACCTACACCCTCTCCTTCCGCCTCCCCAGAGCACACCGAAGGTCTCCTAGGACGGTAAAAAGACAGGACAGCTCAGCGCAGGAGCACAGGACTGGTGACTGGATTGGGAAAATGAGTTTTGGTAACTGGTTAAATCCTGTTTGCAAGTCTAGGGCAATGGATTTGCAACACAATTCAACAAGGGCCTCTTGGAGTTGCCAGGTAATAATGGTCATTAAAACCAGTTTTAGAATTTTGTGATATGGGGCACATTACCCTGATAGAGTCCTAAAAGAGCTGGGATAGGGGCTGACAATGTGGCTTAGAGGGTAAAGAAGTTTGCTGTCAAGCCTGAAGGTGTGAGTTCAATTCCCAAGACCTGCGCCGTGGAAGAAGTCAACTGAGTCTCCCAAGCTGCCCTCTGAATAAACACACATACACACACATACACACGCACACACACACACACTCACTAAAAAGCTATTGCTGTCCCCAAGGCCTGGCTGTCCAGATCTAAGCCCTGCCTTGCTGAGCTCCCGTGACCTGTGACCTTCAGGTCTCATCTCTCAAGCCCAGACGGCAGTGGCAGTGTCTGTTTCAAACGAAGACTGAGCTAGTGTTTAGGAGAAGCTATTATAGATGTCGAGGAGCACAGAGATATGCCACTGTGTTTTTCTTTTTTTCTTTTTTCGGTTTTTCAAGACAGGGTTTCTCTGTATAGCCCTGGCTGTCCTGGAACTCACTCTGTAGACCAGGCTGGCCTCCCCTGTCTCTGCCTCCCAAGCGCTGGGACTAAGGGCTTGCGCCCAGCCTGCCATCAAGGTTTTCTTGTCAGCTGCTCATAGCCCTTAGTCCAATGCCTGGAGTTTAAACACTTGACACATGGCAGAAATGATTTGAAAATAAGAAAGAAAATAAATCCAACATTGTATAGCAGGTAGAAATCAGATCCCAAATATGCAAGCCATGTGGGACATCTCTGTGAATGTCCTAAGCTGACTTGACCATGTCTCCTGTGACTACTGAAGGAATTCAAGACCAATGAGGGACTGGAGAGATGGCTCAGCAGTTAAGAGCACTGACTGCTCTTCCAAAGGTGCTGAGTTCAAATCCCAGCAACCACACGGTGGCTCACAACCCTCTGTAATGAGATCTGATGCCCTCTTCTGGTATGTCTGAAGATGGCTACGGTGTACTTAGATATAATAAATAAATAAATCTTAAAAAAAAAAAGCCCAGTAGGGTCTCCAGCACAGAGGGACAGTCTGGGTGCTTCCCATGCTTCTCAGACCAGCTCTCCAGTTTAATCGCAATATGGTCCCTTAAACACACACAGCATTAACACAGCATTAACTGCCAATCTCATTTCTTGATATTTATAATCTATCTAAAAGTGTGCATTCATTCTTGGAATTGAGGCAAGAAAGGCTTGTATTTTAATATATCATTTATTCATTTCTTTACTTAAGGGGGGGTATAGCTCACTGTCACCCTGGGTGACCTGGACCTCACAGAAACCCACTGTCTGACTCTGCCTCAAAAGTGTTGAGGCTACAGGTGCGCACCCGAGGAAAAATCTGTATTTAATAAATTGATTCTTTATGGTGTTTTGCCTGCATTCATGTCTATGTCAGTGTGTTGGATCTCCTGGAACTAGAGTTACAGAGGGCTGTGAGCTGCCATGTGGGTGCTGGGAATCTTCCTCGAGAAGAGTGGTCAGTGCTCTTAACCACTGAGCCATCTCTCAGCCCCCTCAAAAGTCTGCATTTTAGGTGAGGATGTATGATGTAGATGCTTCAGTATTTCCAGAACTTTAGCTAGGGTCCAGCATGTCCCTTCTTTTTTTTTTTTTTTTTCTTCGAGACAGGGTTTCTCTGTGTAGCCCTGGCTGTCCTGGAACTCACTCTGTAGACCAGGCTAGCCTCGAACTCAGAAATCTATCTGCCTCTGCCTCCCAAGTGCTGGGATTAAAGGCCTGCGCCACCACTGCCTGGCTCCAGCATGTCCTTTCTATAACACAGAAGGAATGTGCTATAAACATTTTCACTCCCCTAGATTTCTTCTTTTCTTCCTCCTCTTTCTTCTCCTAATTGGCATTTTTAAGATTTTTTTTCACTTATGTACATGAGCAGTCTATTTGCATGTATTCCTGCATGACAGACTTCAGACAGAAGATCCAATTACAGATGGTTGTGAACCACTATGTGTTTGCTGAAAATTGAACTCCTGACCTCTGGAAGAGCAGCCAGTGCTCTTAAACCACTCGGCCATCTCTCCAGCCCCCTTAAATTGGCATTTTTAAGACTGATGAGATTACCAGAGAGTGCACATCTTTAATCTCAGTACTTGGGAAGCAGAGGCAGGCAGGTTTCTGTGAGCTGGAGGCTAGCCTGGTCTACAAAGCAAGAGTGAGCTTGAGGACAGCCAGGACTACACAGAGAAACCCTGTCTCGATAAAGGACAACATTGAAATGATGGGGATGTGGGCGTGCTTCTCGTAGTATAGTATGTGTAAAGCTTGGTTGACCCTCAGCACTGAGTGCAGCTTCAGGACCATCCCAAGCACGATCAAACAAAGGGGAGCCCTCATCACCGGAAGGGGAACAGGTTTAGCTCTCAGGCCAAGAGTAATGAGCCAATTTCCTGATCAGAAACCACTGACAGCAAAGTGGTTGTCAGTCAGTCCCGCAGAGTTCACAGAAAATATCGAGGGGGCACACGCCACAGTGTGTGGGGCTCCGAAAACAACTTGTGGGTTCCTGGGTCATCAGCCTTGTCAGCAAGCACCTTTATCCTCTGAGCCATCTTGTCAGCCCAGTGATAGCCCTTCCTATCACCCACTTTATAGATGACCAAGCAACTCCTCCCACTAGCAAAGTCCCATTTCTTCTGTAATTGGAGATGAGACCTTGGACCTCAAGGGTCGGGCCAGAGGCTGCCTCATTGCCAGTCCTTTGCACCCCCACTTTTTATTTTGAGAAAGGGTCTCTCAAAGCTCCTCAGGCTGGCAGACCTCCTGCCTCGGCCTCTCAATTATCTGGAATTACAAACCTGCAGCACATGCCTAGCTGGAACCCTGTTTAAGATGGTTGAATATGGCTTGGAGCCAGCTAACCAAGTACGGGGCAGAGGTCACCTCCTGTTGTCTGCAGTCCACTTTGAAGGCGACGCAGTCCTGACTCTGAGCCAACCCACTGTTCACGCCATGCCCAAAGAGGACAACAGTCTAGGATCTCAAAGAACTGAGAAAACGGGTCCCCAGAGCTGTATCCCGTCTGCCTTCTGGTGACTCTTGGCCAAATGTGTGTATGTGTGGTCGCTCTCCATCTGCCCCAGGTGCAGGAGTGAGGTTTTTGGAGAAGGGAACCCTTCGGTTGGCCCTTCCCTAGCAGGCACCATTCCCAACCAAAACAAACAAGAAAACCCTGAGAGCCGGGTGTGGTCAGCTCAGGTTACTGGGCAACACCCTCTGCTGCCTCCCAGAGGTGCTGTGGGGCATCACAGTCTGCAGCCTCCGCACCCCTTTCTACCGTTTCTCTCTATTCCTCCACTCCCGCCCCCACCCGCCCAAGGCCTTTATTCCTCCATCTTCCCCTTTTCCATGCCTCCAACCCTTCCCCAAAGCTCATTTCCCCATGCTTTGGGTGTAGCCACCTCCAGGACAGGCCTGACTGGCTAGTCTCCACTTGCCTACACTGCTCTCCACCCAGCTAATAGGGTAAACCCCCGCCTCCTAACTTTAGCTGGGTTTCAGCAGCGGGAGCCAGGGAGCCACTTCCGGAGAGCAGGATGGGAGAAAGACACGGGGTTCACTCCCCTGCTGTGCTTATCAAAGGGCACAGCTGTCATCGTTCCTGGAGTTGTCAGAGCAGAGCCTGGGCACTGGCAGCCCCAACACGCCAGTCTCAGCCACCCATCCTCAACAGCCAGCCAATCAAAGAGATTAGTCAGGTGAAAAACAGAAAAGGGAGGTCCATTTAGTGTGGCCACACTGAAACAAAGAGGCCCAGTGACCCTCAAGTCCATCTTTGGGGCTCCGATGCGAGGTTTAGATTGAACGGAGGTCATGAGGTACGCATAGCTGCATAGTGAAGCAATCCAAGTCAGAATGTGGCCACGCCCATCACTGACCCAGCGCCATCCCTGGCTCCAGTCTCTCCTTCAAGGTAGTCAGGACCCTGTGAAAATGTCTTCCTGGAGGAGAAATTTCCTTCTAGCTGTTTCCAGGCTCCGGGCAGTCCCTTCTCCCAGCATTCCTGGGAGCATGCTTCCCCTGATTCCTGGGGAAATTTCAGTTCCTTGGGGACTATTGTTTCAGTAATCAGATGGGCAAAGGGAGGGGCACAAGACTTTATCTCTCTCCGCCTCTCTGCACACGCCCACACCTACTCCCAGGATTTCACGGAGCTCAAGCTGACCTCGAATGTACTGTGTAGCTGAAGGCGACCTTGAATTTACCAACCTCCCGTCTCCACCTCCACGTGCTGGGATCCCAGGCACGTACCCACACCGGGTTTATGGGGATCAAACCCAGCGCTCTGTGTACACTGGGAAATTACTGGGCTACATCGCCACAAGAGGGTGTCTTTAGAATATCTTTTTATTAATTATCAGGGCCCCTTTCTTACCGTTACAGCTTTGTTCTAGATTGAGACGCGGGAGGAAATGGTCACCTCCAAGGGGAGGAAAGGAGCTGAGAGAGTCTCCTTCCCAGCTCTCTCCAGAGGACCCAACCCAGTCAGCCCCTGCTTCAGAAGGAGCATCCCAAGCTTGTAGCTTCCGGAATTTTCCGCTGTTGACACCATAGCCTCTAGTGACTCCAGCAAACTAACATAGGCTTCCTCTGGGTTCTAGAGATGACTCTTTCCCTTGTCCCTCTAGGTCCGTGTGGGGACGAAAACTCAAGTTGATGCTGGGCCCTTGCCATCTCAGAATCTTTTGTTGGCTTTCCTTAACCCTATCCACATCTCCATTCCTCCATTAATTTACGTATCTTCTGTTATCTTTTTTTTTTTTTTTTGGTTTTTCGAGACAGGGTTTCTCTGTGTAGCCCTGGGCTGTCCTGGAACTCACTCTGTAGACCAGGCTGGCCTCGAACTCAGAAATCCGCCTGCCTCTGCCTCCCAAGTGCTGGGATTAAAGTTGTGCGCCACCACTGCCTGGCATCTTCTGTTATCCTTATGTTCACAAAACTATCACAAAGGCAAGAAAAGTTTCCTTTAGGGACCGCCACCTATGCAGTGAGACTTTTCTGTCAGCAGAGATCATTCTTGCCTTCTTGGTATAGCTTTGGTTTCTTTGTTGCTTATGTCATCCGGTAGGATGGAGGGTCGCCATGGGGGACTTGCCACTTTGGATTTAGTTTGTATTTAGTGTAATATTTTGTCACTTGCAAGCCAGGCATGATGGCTCTTCCCTTTAATCTCAGCGCTGAATAGGCAGAGGCAGACACATCTCTGTGAGTTCAAGGCCAGCCAAGGCTAGTTAGTAAGATCCCTAGTCAAAAGGCAAAACAAAAAGAGATAGAACCCAGTACTCAGGAGGCAGAGGCAGAAGGATTGCAGGGAGTTCGAGGACAGCCTGGACTTCATAGCCCTATCAGGACCCTATCTCAAAAGACCAGGAACAAGGAAAAGGACAGAGAATGTTAGACTTGAGGACACGTGTGCCTTCAGGTTTAAGTGATCAAATTTAGAAACTGCCTCAGCAGTGTCAGGGGGAGATTACAAGAACACTCTTTGCAAGTATGTTACTTCAAGAGGAATGGGATGTTTTTCAAAAATTAAATTCTGACACCGCCCATGAGCAGCCAAAAATATGATGGCTTTTGCTGTCTGAATAATTCCACTTTTAAAAAGACTTGCAGAGAAAGGGGGAGGAATCATGTGTACCTAAGAGGCAACGGATACAAAAAAAGAAAGGAAATGAAAGAAAGAAAAGAAACAGTCACCACTCTTTGAGACAAGGTTTCAAGTAGCACAGGCTAGCCTTGAATGGCTATGTGGCCAAGGATACCCTTGAACTTCTGGTATTCTTGCCCTCCCTCCCCAGGGCTGGGCCTACAGACACATACTTCCTCAATTCTTTGTAACTCAGGTCATCCTGCTTCCTAGGCACATCCTCAGCCTCAGTAGCTACAATTATTGAATAATTTCTAGAAAGGTCAAGTCCAGAAAAGGCAACCTTTCCGAACTGGTGGTGAAGGGAACAGGAAGGTATGATGGTTTGTATATATAAATTAAGAAGCAGAAGCCAGGTGGGTGGTGGCACATGCCTTTAACCCCAGCACTTGGGAGGCAGAAGCTGGTGGATCTCTGAGTTCAAGGGCCAGCCTGATCTGCAGAGTGACTTCTAAGACATCCAGGACTACACAGAGAAACCCTGTCTCGAAAAGAAAAGAAAAAAAAAAGCAGAAACGGAACCAGATTTATTTAGGATAGAAGATGAAGGTGGAAACTTACATGAACGTTCATAAAAATATCAGAAAAAGTCTGGAGACACAGACATGTGTCTAATTATGCTGAGGGCATAGGGGAAAACACACAGCGTGTGTGTGTCTGTGTGTGTGTGTGTGTGTGTGTGTGCAGATGACCAATTCTGAGAAATCAGTCCAGTGACTTTTACATGGGCACTGGAAGAGATTCAGAGATTCTGAACTGAGTTGTTCTTGATGGACAGGTGGTCAGCAAGAATCAATGGGCAGCTAGAGGTGACCGAATCACCACACGCTGTAAGGGTGTACCTTGCTGATGCATCTGCAGTAAACACTGGAGTGTGTATGTGCACGAAGAGGCCAGGGGTCGGCTCCTAGAACTGGCGGTGAGATGCCCTACAGGATGCCGGGTACCAATCTCTGGTTCTCCGCAAGAGCAGCAAGGACCCTTAACCTCTGAGCCTTCTCTCCAGTCCCGTGGTCATCATTTTATCGACCCACTCTAGGGGTTGGCTTAATCCTGAAAACCTCACTGGGGTGATTTAGTAATGAAGAAAGAACAGGCACCCACACAAAGAAAAACTGGGATCAGGCGGGCTGTGTTCACTAGGATGGAAGGCATCTACTGTGCAACTGAAAACTCAGAGTGCTTATTTTGTATAGCATAGGGTTGGTTAGGTAGTGTCAGGGGAGACCTCTGTAAGGGAGCAGTCTCGGGGTATAAACATTGGGGCTGAGGAAGCTGTGGATCAAGGTGACACTACCTTGTGGCTTTCTGTTGTTACAGACACTCGTCAATTCTTAGTAAATACTTGTATAACCAGAGTCACAGCAAGTTGATGTAGCAATAGTAAACACTTGGAGTGTGTGTGTGTGTACCTTTGCCATCCCTTTAAAAACTTCATCTGGGGAAGGGTTTGCTGTTTCCACGGGTCTGAGACATCAGGACCCTTGCTATGGCTGGACCCATGTCAACAATACACATTCACTCAGAATTTCCTTGGCTCCCCACGGGGGTGGGTTCCCCGGGCTGGCAAAGTCTCAGACTCTAGGACATCAGGTGTCTTCTGATCCTAACCCATTGAGTCCCAGGTTTAAAGTAGAAAGCAGCTTTCTTTGTCTAACAAGTGCTGGCCTCTTTCACAATAAACCCATCATTCAGGTTCCGCGCAGCCGACGCTGCGATCTGAATCTACAATTTAGCAAACCCACCTTTCCGCCCCTGCCTATTTCATACCCGCAGTCACTCTTGGCCCCAGTCTCCACCCACAAGTTTTCCAGCCTGGGCCCTTTTGCTCCATTAATTTCTCTTTCAGGACCGCTTGACATCTCCTTCCCCACCTATGAAAATCCTACACATTTCCCAACACCCACATCAAACGTGGTGGCCTCCTCCCTGCCTGGACTGATTTGCGGCTTCCACCCCCACCCCCCCAGGCTGGGTCTGTGCTCCTTTGTGTTCACCCTCCTTTCCCAACCAATTGATTACTCGCCTTCCCTCCACCCCCCTTGATTACCATCTTCCCTCCATTCCCCTCCTCCTCTTCCTTTTTGCATGTAAATGTGAGTGTGGTAGGTATACACGTATATGTGTTCCCGTGTGCGCAAGCAGTTGTGTGTGCTGCCTGTGTCCGCGTGCCTGTGCATGCGGAGGGGAGGCATGAGCTTTTTTTACACTGGGTGTCTTCCTTAGTCGTTCTCTACGTTATTGAGGCAGGGTCTCTCACCGAACCAGGAGCTTGCCTGCTCATCTAGCTAATCCAGCTTGCTCCAAGATCCTTTGTCTCTAGCATGCCACCTCGCCTACCCAGCAGTTAGAAGGGTTCTGGGGAATCCAAATGCCGGGCAAGAACTTTACCCACTGAGCCGACTCCCCAGCCTGAGTCCCACTTCTTATAGAGCTGGGTTTTTGAGCCCCTACCCTAGCCAGCTGGAATATAGACATATGCACGCCACTTGAGAAGGCTTCAGTTGACGACAGAGTTCATAGATAGCTGTAATTCCAAAGGTCATACTACCTATGGCTTCTTGTTCTTTTTTTCTTTCTTTCTTCCTTTTTTTTTCTTGGTTTTTCGAGACAAGGTTTCTCTGTGTAGCCCTGGCTGTCCTGGAACTCACTCTGTAGACCAGGCTGGCCTCGAACTCAGAAATCCGCCTGCCTCTGCCTCCCAAGTGCTGGGATTAAAGGCGTGCGTCACCACCGCCCAGCGACTTCTTGTTCTTTTAAGGGTTTTTTGTTTTCTTTTCCTTCCCTTTTTCCTTTTGGTTTTCCTAGGCAGGGTTTCTCTGTGTAGCCCTGGCTGTCCTGGAACTCATTTTGTAGACCAGGCTGGCCTCAAACTCAGAAGTTCGGCTGCCTCAGCTTTGCAAGGGTGGGATTGAAGGCGTGCGCCACCATGGCCTGCTAAAGATTTATTTTTGCATATATGCATTTGTGGGTTTGTGAAGCCAGGTGTCTATTGGATCCCCTGGAGCTGAAGTTACAGGTTACTGTGAGTCCCAGGAAGTGGGTGCTGAGAATCCAACTCTAGGCCTCTGCAGGGATACTTCGTGCTCTTAACCACTCAGCCATCCCTCCCACACTTGTTCACTGGGAAACACAGCCTTATTTTGTTGCCCAGATTGGCTTGGAACTCACTATATATGTAGCTCAGTGTAGCTTGACACTTAAGAGTAAACCCCTTGCCTCAGCTTCCAGATTACTGGTTCCAACACTAACATCTGGTTTACCTAGTGACTTCATAGCCATACTCTGGGCAAGCATCTTCTCTGATGCTTGCACATGGACAGCTTGCACACGGACATCACCTTGTGCCACGTTTCTCAGAACACAGTCCTACCTTTAAAACATGCATGACTGGGGGGGCTCTTCCGAAGGTCCTGAGTTCAAATCCCAGCAACCACACAGTGGCTCACGACAATCCGTAATGGGATCTGACACCCTCTTCTGGGGTGTCAGAAGACAGTTACAGTGTACTTAGATATAATAAATAAATAAATCTTTTTTTTTTAAAAAAATGCATGACTTAGCTCACAACAGAGGTTTGCAAGCTGAGGCCTGGGCATGAAAAAAAAAATCATGCTCAAAAAAGACCAAAAGGAGACTGTTCTGAAACACATGTAGAGTACACACAATTCAAATTTCAGTGCCTATTAGTAAATCTACATAGCAGCATTCACAGCCCATGTTTTGGAAGAAATATTGGGGTCCAGAGAGCCTCCTGTTCCTCTCTCACCCATCTCAGAAAGACCTGCTGACTCTACTTTACTATAGGGGTTTTGATGCCTGAATCACTGTGTTGGGACACCAAGATTCTGAGCACAACCCTCTCCAAATTCTCATCTTTCCGTAATGGGGATAATAACTACCTTGGCCTGAAATTGACATCAGCATCTAATAAGATCATGTACTTGACAGTATGGAAACACCCTGTAAGCCCTACAACGAAGAGGTAAGTGGTTCAAGGAGAAAACAATTCCCATTCACCTCCCCTCTTTTCGAGACAGGGTTTCTCTGTGTAGCCCTGACTGTCCTGGAACTCACTTTGTAGACCAGGCTGGCCTCGAACTCAGAAATCTGCCTGCCTCTGCCTCCCAAGTGCTGGGATTAAAGGCATGTGCCACCACTGCCTGGCTAAAGCTTTCAAACTTAAAGCTTTAAAACTTGTAGAGAAAATTCCCTTTTGAAGTGTTTGCTTTTATTAAAAAATAAATTATTTTCTTTGCTTATGGGGGGAGGGGTTGTTGCATGTGCCATGGGTTCTGTGTGCAGGTCAGAGGACGACCTGTGGGTCCTCTAGATTCGGATTTGAACTCAGGTCCTCAAGCTAGGAGTAGGCACCCTTACCTGCTGAGGCCATCCTCTGGCCCCGTTCTTACTGATTTATTTTGATTCAGGGTCTCATTATATAGCCTTGGCTGGTCTAGAACTTGCTATCTAGACCCACGGGACCTCGAACTCATAGCGATGCACCTGCTTCTGCAATGCTGGGATTAAAGGCATAGACTGCTGGTCCAGGTTTTATCTTTAAAAGATGACAGAGGCACAAGTTTCCTCCCTCCAGCCTTTGTTCTGTGTACATCCACATGCAATTGTAATTTCCCATTTTCTTTAGTGTCTTAATTAACCTTTACAATAGCCCAGGAAGCAACTGGGATATGTTTGGGTTAAGCCGTTTTACAGGTCGGGAAACTGAGGCAAATCCCGACTGACTGCGGGTGCCCCTGCCTTTCCTCGGGAGGTGAGAACTTCTCAATGCCGCGCGCTTTACGGCGGCGGAACACTAAAACCAGCGTCCCTTTCAGGATTCCTCGGTCCCTTGCGCTTCACTCCAGCACACCCCGGAGCAGGTGGTAGACTCCGTGTCCACCACGCAGGCGCGCGACGCCGCGTGGGGGCGTGGCTGGGCGGGCCCGGAGGCGGGGCCGGCGCGCGCCGGGAGGGAGAGCTGGGATTTGGGCCGCGGCGGGAGCCCGAGTCGGCGTCACTCGAGTGCGCAGGCGCCTGGCGGTTACCGGTCTCGCCATGGAGCGGAAAGGTGAGCGGCGGAGCGGCCTCCGCCACGAGGAACCACGGCGGTCCCCGAGTGGGTGCCGGGCGCCTCTCTGGCTGCTGTCGCGGCCCCCTGAAGCGGCGTCACCCTCGCCGCTCGCTCCTCGGCTGCGGTGTCCTCGGGCGCCCGCCGTCCCCGCCCCTCGCTCCGCAGCCCCCAGGCCGGGGCGGCGAGGCCTCATGGCCGGCCCGAGCCTCTGCGGGCGCGCCGGGCCTGGCAGGCGCCGTGCACCATGAGCATCCGGCCCCGCGCTCGGCCCGCAGCCTCAGGCCCCGTCGCCCTGCGTTCTCGCGCCGCTCCCCGCCTCCCTCTCATCCATCCCTCTCTCCCGCAGTGCTCGCGCTCCAGGCCCGAAAGAAAAGGACCAAGGCCAAGAAGGACAAAGCCCAAAGGAAGTGAGTCTTGCACCCCAACATCCCGCCCTTTGCGTCTCCTCGGGGACGACCTCCTCCTACCGGGTTGCGCGCCTCGGACGCGCATGGGGTTCGGGCGGCTCCCCCCCACCCAACCCCACCCCGCCACATGGCTTCTGGGCCGCTGTGTGATTCGCCCTCCGAGAACCATGTGGAAGGGAGCTGGGTCGCCAGGCTCGGGTGTGCTGGACGGCCCCACTTCCCAACTCCATCGAGGAGGTCCGAGTGTGGGCCGGCGGCCGGAGCTGCTAATCATTACCTGCCTGTCTGTGAACTCTGCTCTCCCTTCCTTGCTCCGCAGTGTCCTGACTTGCCTCCTACGTCTGTCCGCGCGCTACGCCATCAGGAAATTGTTGAATGAATTTTCCCTGTTTACCCTTGCCCCTGCCAGCCACACGCTCACTTGGGTAGAGGAGGGCGGCCGGGAGTCTTCCTCACGCCCGGTTAGTCTGCTTCCTACGTCTGCGAGGCGCTGTGGCGTCGATGTCCTGACTACGTTATGCACTACCGCACTACCATTATCAGATCCTCACAGCAGAGAGACAAATTGCTGGTGCCGGTTGGGTGATTCTAGCTTGGTGGACCTAGTGCTATACTTGCCCGACTTGATGTGTAATAGTGGTTTAGTGGTTTTGGGGATGCGTGCAGAAAAGAGGGCACAGCCTGATAGAAGCGCGCCGGGTGGAGGCTTCTTCAAGTGAGCTTAGCTGCCGCCACCCCCCTCTCTCCACTTTGTTTTTTTGTGACAGCCTTGACTGACCTGAAACTCCCTATGTAGACCAGACTGGCTTTGAACTCGCAGAGATCCTCTCGTCTTTGGCTCTGAGACTCCTGGGGTTAAGTGGCGGGTGCGACCACTGCGGTCTCACTGCCAGTGAGCTTAGAGGTTAGCTTTAAGAAGGATCTTGCACTCATGTTTAGTGCGGAGGTTTCTCCGGGTTAGCTTCACAAAGCCCAGCGTTCCATTTCGGAGGAATTATTTTCTGTGGTTTTTCCATTTATTTGATATTTTGTGTTTACCATCAAGCTGGGTGTGCACTGATATACCACACATTAGAGGTCTTCCTAGGTCGCCCAGCTGACCTACAGTACCAGATTGGGGTGGGGTGGGTGTGTTGTTTTTGGAGCCTCCCTGATGTTTGGGGAGGACGTGCAATGACTTCAAGTAGGACCAGAGTGATAAGTGACTTCACCTCTCCTGCATTTTCTATCGTGGGTCTTAGGAATTTTTTTTTTTTTTGGAAGCGAGCACTTGACTGAGGTGTGTGGGCAGGTGTGAGAGTGCTCCAATTCTTGGGATGGTTATCCATTTAGGGGCTGTCCAGAACTGGTTTTCAGTCCTACATGGAATGGTTGGTAGGAGTGGCAGAGCCATCCTAGCAGCAGCTGGGGTTTCAGCACTCCTTCTTTAGCCATGGAATGTGTCTTATACTTTCTGATGGAAGGAGGAGATGGTTTTATTAATCACACTTAAAAGGGTTTTTTTTCCCCCTCTTATTTTATTTTTGGTTTTCTCCACGTATCCCTGGCTGTCCTGGAACTCTCTCTGTGGACAAGAGACCTGCCTGCCTCTGTCGAGTGCTGGGGTTGAAGACCTGCACTGCCACACTTGGTTTAAAAGGGTTCTGAAACAAGAGTCTCACTATGTAGCCTAAGCTGTTCTTGAGCTTGGTGATCTTCCTGCCTCAGCCTCCACAGTGACAGGATTACTGGTCTTGTGCCATCATGCCCAACTGGCCAATCACCCAGATTTTGGTCTGTCTGGTGTAAGACATGACATTTTATTTAGATAGACTGTCGTGTGGCAGGTGAATGTGTGTAGATGGTCACATACTTAGCAGATATTCAATACTTCATATGATCAAGGGTGAACATACACTGTGTGTCCATGTGAATGTATATGTCAGAGACCAACATTTAGAAGTTAGCTCTGTCCTTCCCCCGTGTAGGTTCCAGGGGTTGAACTTGGGTCCTCAGGCTTGGTGGCAAGAACCCAGACCCACCAAGCCATCTCACCTGCCTGTGTATACTTGTTTCAAGAGCAGACAAATATCGTTAGTGTAGGGTACTCTCTTCTGCTCACTACTGCAGGTAACTTAGAGATGTCTGTGTTCCTAATTATTCCTGTCCTTACCTTTATTTTACTGAATATAATTTTACCTCTCCCTTGTTTCTCCAACCTCTTTTCAAGTAGTTGACTTGTCTGATTAATTTGGTTAGAGTTTTGTGTCAGAAGCCCCATCTAACCTAGGTAACTTGACTCTGTTCCTGACTGCATTCCTGACAGCTTCGCTATTTTTCAGGCAAAGGTGTTAAGTTCCCAAGAAGTTGTTAGAAAGGCCCGCTCTATAGTTTGATCTTCTGCATAAGGCAGATCTGATTTTAAGTTCTGATTGTAGGCTGACTTGGACTTACATATCTATGCTTGAGTCACTCAGCCATAGTGACAGGTAGTCAGGACAGAACAGTACAAGAAAATAAGCATTCACTAGTACAGGCATAGAGACTTCTCAAGTGCTCCCCTAGAATACAGCCATGGTGTGGCACCAAAGGAATGGATTGTCCCGATGCTGTGGATTGCCTGTAGAACCAAAACCTAGGCACCTGAGCAGTGTGTCATAGTCACAGAGCTGACTGCCAGGGCTCCTGCCTCTAGAGCACAGTCCCTTTGGGTCTTTGTGCTGCAAGGTTAAGGGAAGGTGACCTTGCCTAACTTGAAAATTTTCTTCTCCACCCTACTGTTTTAGATCCTTCTGTCCTTTTGTTTGTTTGGGTAGGGGTGGTCGGGGAGAGATAGGTTCTCTATTGGCCTGGCTGTCCTGGAACAATGGAGGCCTGCTTCTCTGCAGGGACTGAATGTGTGTACACCCTAATAGAAAATAGACATTTTCAAAATACTCTGTTAGGTGATTAGAGATCTGTGAAACTAGGACTGGGACCTGGGCTGGACGTGCTCTGCAGCCACATGACTAGATGGCAAGTCCTTGTGTTGGGACAAATAAGGTAGGCCGGGGTGGGGGGGGCTTCTCTGCGAGCCCTGGGTGCGTGGTACCCACCTGTGACCCACTGTGTCCCTTTCAAGGTGTGCGATGCACCTTGCCTGTGAGCATTTGGATCCCTGTGTGTGCAATTGCCCTGAGCTGCTAGACTCCAGCAGCTCATGGCTTTTCAATGGTATGGAGTCCAGCCTTGAGCACTCATCTCAGTAGTGTTTGTTTGGTTTGGTTTTCCGAGACAGGGTTTCTCTGTGTAGCCCTGGCTGTCCTGGAACTCACTCTGTAGACCAGGCTGGCCTCGAACTCAGAAATTTGCCTGCCTCTGCCTCCCAAGTGCTGGGATTAAAGGCGTGCGCCACCACCGCCCGGCTTATCTCAATAGTTAGCCTGGAGGTTAGCTGGGACTGCACTTTCCACGCTGCTTGCAATTAAATAATCTTATAGTTGTTGTGCTGATCTGATTGTGTGATTAAACTGGGAAAATGCTCAGGCTCCAAACTGGGAGGGACAATTTTTATCATATTTATGTTCTTTAGTGTAAATTGTCCCACTGAAACTTTATTTTTATTTTTTTATTTTTTTTTGGTTTTTCGAGACAGGGTTTCTCTGTGTAGCCTTGGCTGTCCTGGAACTCACTTTGTAGACCAGGCTGGCCTCGAACTCAGAAATCCTCCTGCCTCTGCCTCCCAAGTGCTGGGATTAAAGGCGTGCGCCAACACCGCCCGCCACTGAAACTTTATAAAAGAAGAATGCATAAAGTGTCTAGTAGGAAGTAGAACCATTCACACCTCCCTGTCCCCTGGGAGTCAGCGCTATCAGCTCCATCCAGGGCACATGCGCCTTCCTGTGCATGTGGCTTTCTTCATTAAGTTTTACTTGTGGAATGAGACATGGCAGGTAGCCCCTGGGAGTTCCAGAAAGTGAACTGTTCTAGCTTAATATCTGCTAACAAACATGGACTTTATTTGTGTATTCATTTACTTGGTTTTGATTTTTCGAAACAAGGTTTCTCTTGTGTGGCCCTGTCCTTGGAACTTACTTTGTAGACCAGACTGGCCTTGAACTCAAAAGAGATTCCTCCGCATCTGCCTGCCAAGTGCTGGGACTGAAGGCGTGCACTGCCTAGCTCTTTTTCTTGCTCTTAAGAGCTGTTTATAAGTGATATATCCTTTGTTATGTGGAGTCATTTATATTTCTCATCTACTTAAAGGCTTTTGAACTTCGTATGCTTTTAACATAAAGTGATTTCCCCCCCCCCCCATATGTGGCTAATTATTTTCACTTCTGCCAGTTACCTTGGGTTGTTTTTTGGGGGGGGTGTCTTTTTGTTATTTTTTTTTCTTAGCGCTGAGGACCAAACCCAGGGCCTTGTGCTTGCAAGGCAAGCCCTCCACCACTGAGCTAAGTCCCCAACCCCTGTTCACTTCTGAAATTTTCAGTGTTGACTTGTAATTTTAATTGTATGGGTTTATTAAATTTAAGTGCGTGCTTTTAAATTGCATCTCAAGAACTCTTGTCAGAAATATTTTCCTATTTAGCAGGTTTATATGTTAGCACATTTTGCTTACATGGGTGTTTCTACATGAGATCCAGGCTTGTCGAACTACCTGAAGCCCCCAACCTGTTAAAATGCTAAAGTAAATAAGATTTTCTCCTGTTACGAGGAAAATAATGAAAGGTGAGCAGCTAGAATTTAGATTTTGTAGAGTAACTGGAGGTTACCCCCCCATCTGCTTCCAATGCCCGTCAGATGTGGATTCTTAGGTCTACGGGTGACAAGGTACCCACCCAGCACTGGGCAAGGAGATGTGTGTGTTCCTGTAAATGTGTGGGTGTTTGCCTGCATTATATCTGCACATTATGTGCATTCACCCTTAGAGGACAGAAGAAAGGGGCCAGCCTGGAACTGGAGTTACAGGTGGTTGTGAGCCGCATGTAGGTACTGGGAACCAAATCAAGGTCCTCTGCAAGAGCAGCCAATGTTTAACTACTAAGCCACCTCTCCAGCTCCTCTCTAAGCTTGTAGCCTGTCTTTTGAAACCTTAGGGAATCATTTCTGACCTCCAAAGCATACTCTAAATCAACTCCTTGGCCTGAACGTCAGCTTCCCTTGTTCCGGTTAAAATTCAGTACTTCCTTAAATGTCACAAATGACACTAAAATAGTGTGTGTGTGCCTGTCCTTCACCCACTCAGCCTTCTTCTGTGGCCCATCTTGGCCACTATCCTATGAGAACATGGATTTTCTGGACAGTAGGACCTTAATGGAATCTGCACTTTGCCTGTGGAACTCAAGATAGGAGATGGTGGCTTCAGATCTGCAAGGGCTTCTTCGTTGGTTTCATGGGGAGTCGTGCACACAGTGAAGGCACACTCTCCTCTGTTCCCGGCTGCAGCTCCAGTGTCTAGAAAACTGCTGGTATAGCTGTGCACACTACTAAGAGTGAGTGGATGAAAGTTTGCATAGTTCCTTTCCTATTTCCTGCCCACACTGCTACAGGTTGTGTTTGAACACTTACTGTGTCTTAGGGTTCTATTGCTCTGAAGAAACACCGTGAGCAAAGCAACTCTTACAAAGGAAAATATTTAAATGGGGCCGGCTTACAGTTTCAGAGGTAACACAGTTTTACTGTTCCTGTGAGAAGCATGCAGGCAGACATGGTGCTGGAGCAGGAGCCGAGAGGTTTGCAACTCAACCAAAGGCAGCAGAAGGAAACTCTGCCACACATTAATGGAGCTTGAGCACTAGAAGATCTCAAAGCCTGCCCCACAAACAAGGCCACCACCTAGTAGTGCCACTCCCTATGAGATGAGCCAAGCATTCAAACATGAATCTGTAGGGGCCAAACCTATTTAAACCACAGTTTGACCTTTATGTTGTTTGTACTTTGAAATGGCTTCCTGTATACCAGGTTGGCCTGAAAATTACATGCGTCCATCATGCCTGGTTGTATGTGGTGTTGGGGATGGAATCCAGGACTTTGTAGACATTAAGCATCATTCGATTAGCTGAGCCACATCCTCAGGTCAACAGAGAACTTCATAAAGTGGACTTTACCAAGACCAGGACTGGTCTCGGAGCTGAGGCCTTGCCCATGACGCTGAGCCTCTTCTGCAGTGCTCCCGCGTCTGCTTTCTCGCTGCTGTGCTTCAGCAGACCTAGCGTTGAAGAGTCTCTCTAACAATGCTACTCTTGGGAGCCGTGCTGATGGCTCAGCTCCCTTCAGTCGGGCGCCATGGGGAAGCTAGTTGAGGGCAGAGCAGGATGGACTTGGATCAGAGAATGATAGCCTCACACTCAGGGGCCATGACCTCCTGAGTCTGAAAATAGCCTGGTCTACATGGTGAGTTCCAGACAGACAGACACACACACACACACACACACACACACACACACACACACACCCCAATAAAAGAGGGGTGTGGAGCAGCTGAAGAGGACGTGCCTCCTACACAGTGCTGGTCTGGTCACATAGGACATGACAGCCTGCAAAGTTAGTCTTATCCTCCGGAGTCCTAGATTCCGATTGTGGGGAGGGCACAGGAAGATGGCAAGTGCTGAGGAAAGAGTGGATGGGAGAGGGATTGTCGAAGGCTTGTGGCAGAGCTGACTCTAGCACAGGCCTATGTAGTGGAGTGCAGGGAGATGGCTTTGTCAGCAGTGAAGTGAAACTGGGTCAGAAGACGTTATGGGCAATGGCCACTGTGATTGATCCTCAGTTGAGTGTAATGTCTAATTGTGTTAGTTAGAGTTCTACTGTTGTGAACAGACACCACGACCAAGGCAACTCTTATAAAGGACGACATTTACTTGGGAGTGGCTTATAGGTTCAGAGGTTCAGTCCATTATCATCAAGGCAGGAACATGGCAGCATCCAGGCAGGCATGGTGCAGGAGGAGCTGAGAGTTCTACATCTTGTTCCAAAGGATGCTAGCAGAGTTCTAGCTTCCAGGCAACTAGGATGTGGGTCTTAAAGCCCATGCCCATGGTGACATACCTACTCCATCAAGGCCACGCCTTCTAATCGTGCCACTTCCTGGGCCAAGTATATACAAACCACACTAATATTTGTGATTGACTAAGGATTGTCTTGTTTTAAAGTGTAGCTTGAGTCAGTGCATGCTTCCTGTGAAAACCTGTTTGGACTGGGAAGATGGCTCAGCCGGGGAAGGCACTTGCTGCCATCCATGTTGGCCTGATGTCTCTTCCCATGTCCTTTTCACATGGTTGAAGGAGAGACCCAACTCTTTTTTTTAAAAGATTTATTTATTTATTATATGTGAGTACATTGTAGCTGTCTTCAGACACTCCAGAAGAGGTCATCAGATCCCATTACGGATGGTTGTGAGCCACCATGTGGTTGCTGGGAATTGAACTCAGGACCACTGGAAGAGCAGTCAGTGCTCTTAATTGCTGAGCCATCTCTCCAGCCCGAGACCCAACTCCTGAAAGCTGCCTTCTGATCTCCACACACTGCCATGCGTGTCCCCAGTCACACTTGGGTGTTGGCATGCATACAAAAGAAAATGTTGCTCATTTTCACATTCTGATATGTGAAAAATTGCATCTCAGTATTTAAATTTCTTTGATTATGAGTGCCTGTAATTTTTCATATTGACTAATTGCAGACATTTTCGCTACCATCTCTCTCTGTGTGTGTATGCGCGTGTGTATTTAAAGTGTAAAACTTAAGTTTTTGTCACTGTGAACACCTATGACAAAAGACAAAGGTTTCAGAAGTTTCCTCATTCTTTGGAATCCAGGAATCTAGGGCAGTGATTGACTGCAGGTTTTGTAACCACGTGTATGTGTTTTGTATTTGCTGTCTTTTAGTGAACAGAGACCCTGATTCACCTTTTCATGATCATTTGGGTGGTTTCCTGTTCTGTCTTCATGAGTAAAGTTGACTATGTGGCATCTCTTTGCTGTACCAGTTAAATGTTGTAGAGGTCTTGATGTAGCACCCTAACTACTTGAGCATAATGGTGTCACCCTTTCAGGACCAAGATACCATCATCACTGCAAGAATCGGCAAGAGGAAGACCAAAGCCTTGCCATCCTAAGTAGGCACAGCACATGACATGCCCACATTCTTGACAGCATTTTCGTTTGCGTGATTCAGACCCGTTTCTTTAGCCTTTCAACTCTTGTTAACCAGCTCTCTAAGCTCATCGCATGCTTTTCCTGTCCCAGATAGTGATCTCCCCGATCTCCAAAGGACTGCCTCACTGACACGGAAACCAGGGCCCCATTGTCTCTAGGCTCTTTCAGTAGGCCTGGAAGATAGACATATTGGATGTGCACCCTATTTCTTTTAAACAATATCTGTCTATAGTGCATGTTTTCAATCCAAATTGTCACTAGATATTATTGCATTAGATATAAGTAACAGCACCAGACATCCTGCATTCAAAGCTCCTTGGTGTTCAGTAGACCTCAGATTATATTCAGCTTGGAAGTGTACAGTTGGAGAATTATACCCAAAATTAATTGAATTAATATGTTCTTGATTATTTTATCAATATATAGTTGGGCTTATTTTTTTACCTGTATTTATTAGCTTTAGGGTTTGCTTTTTTTTTTCCATTTTTCTTTAATTTTATTTAGCATTAAAACAAGTACATGTCTTAGTCTTAAAATTTTAAGAGTTTTTATTTTTGAAATATGATCTTCCCCTTATCCTTTTCTTCCTCCAACCCCTCCCATGTACACTCTGCCCTTACTATCTCAAATTCATGACCTTTTTTTTTTAGTTGTTGTTACACACACACAATGCATATATACATACAGTGTTATTTGTATGTATAAATATGATTTCAGGGCTGACAGTTGGTATTGGATAACCAGTCAGAGGGTTTATCAGTAGAGAAGGGCTCAGCATTCCTTAGTTGCTTATAGTTCTTGTCAAGGGGTGAGGCCTTGGTGAGACGTGCCCCTTCCACGTTAGCATGGTGATGTCTTGTTTAGGTAGACATGTTGATGAGACTTCATGGATGTAACTGGCATCTTAGATGCCGTTTCACAGCAGATCCCATCTCTCTGCTTCCGCCATGGCCCATGAGCCTTAGGTACAAGCACTGTGTTGTGACTCCCTCAGGTCTGCTGCTCACCACGCAGTCCTCAGTGCTGCCAGTCAGTCCATCAGCCCCAGTTCTATAAAGGTCTCCATCTGTTCCATGGAGAAGGTTCTTTGACAGAAACTGTGTTTATTTGTGGGAAATAGGAAATGGATTTAGAAATGTAATTGGGAATTATGCTGAACTAGTAAAGTGTTCAAATCCTCCTTACCAAGCCCTTTACCCAGCCTGCCCTCTCCACTCCTGAAAGTGAACTGTTTTATTCTCTCTGGATATTGTTTTGAAGTAATAAGAAAATGGAATGGGTTTGTTATTGTTTAATATACTTCATTACCACTGTGTTGGTATGTGGTATGTGAGTGTAAGCTTTTCTTAATTGTGTGGTGTTCTTTGGTGTAATGTGGAGGCATTATTAAAAATCTTGAGTGATTTTAGAATTTAAGGCAGGGGCTGGAGAGATGGCTCAGCAGTTAAGAGCACCTGCTTTTCCAGAGGTCCTGAGTTCAAATCCCAGCAACCACATGGTGACTCACAACCACATCCCTAATGAATTCTGTTGCCCTCTTCTGACCTGCAGGCATACATGCAGGCAGAATGCTGAATCTTAGGTTTCTGTGTGCTGTGGAGGACAAAAACATACATAGATATAGATACATGGATGGATGGATGGATGGATGGATGGATGGATGGATGGATGGGTGGGTGGGTGGGTGGGTGTGTGTGTGTGTGTGGGTGGGTGGATGGATAGATACATGGATGGATGGATGGGTGGGTAGGTGGGTGGGTGGGTGTGGGTGGGTGGGTGGGTGGATGGATGGGTGGGTGGGTAGGTGGGTGTGTGTGTGTGGGTGGGTGGGTGGGTGGGTGGGTGGATGGATAGATACATGGATGGATGGATGGGTGGGTGGGTAGGTGGGTGTGTGTGTGTGTGTGGGTGGGTGGGTGGATGGATAGATACATGGATGGATGGATGGGTGGGTGGGTGGATGGATAGATACATGGATGGATGGATGGGTGGGTGGGTAGGTGGGTGTGTGTGTGTGGGGGGGTGGATGGATAGATACATGGATGGATGGATGGGTGGGTGGGTGGGTGTGTGTGTGTGGGTGGGTGGATGGATAGATACATGGATGGATGGATGGGTGGGTGGGTGGGTGTGTGTGTGTGTGTGGGTGGGTGGATGGATAGATACATGGATGGGTGGGTGGGTAGGTGGGTGTGTGTGTGGGTGGATGGATGGATACGGGCAGAACATTGTATATATGTCAGACAGACAGACACGAAATGGGAGGCAGTGGGTGTCATAGAAACAGTGAAGGAGCCTGTGAGATGGGTGGCTGGAATACTAGGGAGGCAGCTCTAAGGAGAAGCAGAAAGCAAGAGAGGATGTAGATGGTAGAGCAGTGAGAGCCCAGGCTAGCAAGACAGCTGCTGGAGAGCCACACAGCTGAGAGGATGGACTCCCCAGCTCTCACAGGGCCCACGTACTTGGTGAGAGAAGCTCACAGAACATTTAGCACCCGGACTTGGGTGAGTCCAATCCTCCCAGTGCCCTGGAAGGAGGCTGAGGCAAGATTATTAAGACTTCCAGCCTTAGCCCTCTTTTAGTCTCGGGAGGCTACAGGGCTACAGATCAATACAACTTATAGACTGACAATTAGGTATAAAGCTAAAATATTCGAGGAGATCTTCATTTAGCTCCTGTTCTTCAGACATGACTGATGAGGAGTGTCGATGCAGATGAGTGAGTGAAGGGAGGAGAGCATGCACACTGGCAGGCACTGTGGATGCCTCTCAACACCTGTACAGGACACTTGGACTTGACGGTACTGGGTGATTTTTATTCCGAGTCTTGAATACATTACTTTTTTTTTAATGGTTTATTTTATTTTGCGTGCATTATTCCTTTGCCTGCATGTATGTCTGTGTGCAGGTAGCAGGTACGGGACCCCCTGGAACTGGAGTTAGAGACAGTTGTGAGCTGTCATGTGGGTGCTGGGAATTGAAAGGGATTCTCTGGAAGGGCAGCCAGGGCTCTTATAAGCCATCTCTATCTACAGGGCCAAGTCTTGAGTTCTGTAACTGACTGTGGAACTTCACTCAGTTTTGTAAGTCAAAAGCCCTGCTCAGGAAACATTTTCTTCTAAGAATAATTTTGATCATTATTCCCATGGTGCTTATAGGATTCTTTTTAAATATTTACTCACTCACACACAGCAGAAGAGGGCATCAGATCCCATTACAGATGGTTGTGAGCCACCATGTGGTTGCTGGGAATTGAACTCAGGACCTCTGGAAGAGCAGTCAGTGCTTTAACCACTGAGCCATCTCTCCAGCCCCCACTAATTTTTTTAAAACTTTCATAGGTGTAGTTCTTGTTATCTGAACTGTAAGAGGTACAGACTGTTTACTGTCTATGTTCCTATGGAGTTGGCGAACATTCTCACAGTTTAAAGATTTATTTATTTTATGTATGTGAGTACACTGTAGCTGTCTTCAGACACACCAGAAGAAGGCGTCAGATCTCATTACAGATGGTTGTGAGCCACCATGTGGTTGCTGGGAATTGATCTCAGGACCTCCGGAAGAGCAGTCAGTGCTCTTCACCGCTGAGCCGTCTCTGCAGCCCTCTACCTATGCTCTCAAGGTTAGAGGTTCCTGTTGTCTACCCTGACCTGAGTTTAATCCCTGAACCCCACAGTGAGGGAATGGAGCCTACCTACTTCTGAATGCTTTGACAGTGTGCATGCGGGTGTTCATTTATATCTGTGTGTATACACAATGCATGTTTAATCAGTTATGAATCTTAGGTTTCTGTGTGCTGTGGAGGACAAAAACCAAGAATTTGAGAAAAATAGGACCGACCACCAAAACCTAAATTAGCAATGATGTCCACTAAGGTGCTTTGTGTCCATAGTGTGCAACCAGTTTTCTGTTCAACTTTTTTTCTTCGTAGTGTCTTTTGAGAAGAAAATGGTGCAATCACACAGATCATTGAAAAGCAAACTCCACATTTTTAAAAGGATAACTAAGTTTTTTCCTATTGCTATTAAAGCTGTGTCAACGCAGTGGCTTGAGAAAGTTGTTCCAGGCACTCAGGAGACTGGAACAGGGAGAAGGCTTGAAGCCAGCCTAGGCAACGGAAAGCTAGCATCTACTGAGTTCCGACGTGAGCCCCTGTATGGCAGGCAGCTTGAGGGTCAGGACCTGACTGCATGGGGAGCTTTGTGTGTGGTCAGAAGTGAAATTCAGAAACAACTGACTAGAATGTCAGGAGAAGTAGTGTTCTACCTCAGGGAAACTCAACTCCAGGATGACTTGAGATGGTGTAGAATCAGGGAACAAATTTGTTTCCGGAGTGTGTAAAAAATAAATTTTTTTTAAAACTGCAAGGTGAAGAAAATGTAGTGGCTTTCTCAGCACTTGTGTTTGGGTGTTGGAACTTTGATATATTTCTCAGCTCTCAGTTATTATTGGCATACTACTGACTGCCACCTGCTGAGGCCTGAAGCTGCCTGTGATACTGATGGGGGGACTGGCGATGGCAGTTCTTAAGCTCCTCTTTCTGTATGTTTGTTGTCCATATGGAGTGAACATGTTATTGTTTCTTAGGCCTGAAACTCAGCACCGAGGCTCTGCACCCCACTCCGAGAGCGACATCCCAGAGCAGGAGGAGGAGATTCTGGGGTCTGATGATGACGAGCAGGAAGACCCCAATGACTACTGTAAAGGTGTGCTTGGTTATCGTCACCAGCGTGCTGCTGCCTGCTAGCTCTGTGCTTTGATAAGATGCAGGAGATGGTGTTTGCTCTTAGTTGGGTTATATTAAGGGTTTAAACTTGTTGACAGTGCTAGGGTCTCACCAGAGCCTGGAGTTACTGTCCTGCACTCATTCCCTTTAAATGTGTTACGAGGCTGGCCAGGGTGATACACACCTTCAATCCTAGCACTCAGGAGGCAAAGGCAGGCAGATCTATGTGAGTTCGAGGCCGTTCTGATCTACAGAGTGAGTTTCAGGACAGCCAGAGCTATGAGCTCTGTAGAGAGAGCCCGCCTCCATAACTAACTAAAATTAATTTAAAAAGAAGGAAAGAAAAATCTTTTTTCTTCTTTGAAAGTTGGCAGTATATATTTACCTATGAAAAGTTTAAAGGTATGGTGAACAGATACCAGAGCTTGCTATGTAAGCACAGTCTGTGTGTGTGCTGGGATAATAGGTGTGTGTTACCACACTCAGCTGGTATACAGATTGGGTTTTGGTTTCATTTTTTTGTTTTTCAAGACTAGATTTCTCTGTGTCAGCTTTGGCTGTCAGAGAGGTAGGGTGTGTGTGTGTGTGTTTGTGTTTAAAAAACCATTGTAATTCTTTTTGTCCTGGTGATGGCTACTAAGATGTGTATAACTGGACCATCAGCCCCGCTGTCTTCCTGTTTTGTGGTAAGACTTGCCAGGGCCCTTGGGACTGGCACTGTACAGAATCGGCTCTGCTCTCCAGGAAAGCCTGGACCTTCTTCCCTGAAGGCATAGATCAATACTGACTGCATATTCTATGTACCTGAGGCAGACTTTCTGTTTGCTTCTTTTTTTTCCTTTTTCTTTCTTGGGGTGGTTGGAGGATGGGTGTCAGTCACTGTGTGACTGGCCAGGAACTCACTGTGCTGACCTACACTGAGAAGAACAGACCTCTCTATCATTGTATCGGTTATTATTTCTTTCTGAATTTTTGAGCTAACAAGTGTAGATTGGTTGGTTTTGATAGTGGAGGATAGTGGGAGGAGAGTGGATACCTTCTCACCCAAGCTCAGCGACCCTGGAAGAGCCTCCCACTGAACTGACCTGACAAGCGGGTATTGTACACGGTCGTGCTGACAGGATGCAGGGTGAGCAGGGACTTCTCTTGGTTCCTCTGATTGCATCAGTAGCCATCTCTCCCCCTTTTTCTTTCAGGAGGTTATCATCTTGTGAAAATTGGAGATCTGTTTAACGGGAGATACCATGTGATTCGAAAATTGGGCTGGGGACACTTTTCCACAGTGTGGTTATCATGGGATATTCAGTAAGTTTACATGGCCTGGGAGGAAATGGATGAACCTTGATGTTTTGTCTAACCTTCAAGAGGTGATTAGGTCTGTCTCTAGGCTGATTAATTACCTTTTTTTAAATTTCTGTATTTTAAGTAATTATCATTTATATGCTAATTATATGTAATGGGTTTCATTATGACATGCGTTCCTAACAGAAGCATGGTTGGCTGTCCAGTGCTGTGCTACTGACGGCGCTCCTCTGCCTCCTGTCAGTTCCATCTCTGTCTCTCTGCCCCAGAGGCCAGGACTGGTGAATTAGTGTCAGTGAAGTACATGGGACTGCCAGGCTCAAGGCTGCACAAGGATTTAATTAATGGTCTACAATAGAAACTCAGAAACCTTTGTACTAGAATAGGGTTCAGTTTCCAGGTAATTAGACTAACCAATGCAAATTTATTTTACTACACCATTTTCTTAACTATGCTATCTGTCCCCATAGTCAGAAGGTGGACATTTAATTCAGAGAAGACATTCAGTGTCTTGAGTTTACCTGGCACAGCGGCTGGTTTCTGCCGCTCCTAGGTGTACAGTATCCTCTGGAAGGGGCTCCATTTGGCCAGAAGGCAGCAAGGAATGTCTCCATTCAATACTAAGTCTTAACTATGAAGGTAGAAGTTGGATAATTCAATCTGAACTGTCTTTTTTTAGGGGAAAGAAGTTTGTAGCAATGAAAGTAGTTAAAAGTGCCGAACATTACACAGAAACAGCACTAGATGAAATCCGGCTGCTGAAATCGGTGAGTGTGAGGTCACCCTTGGATGTGGTGCCCTGGACAGATGTTGGATCTCAGCATCACATAGAGTAGGGTTTCTGCAGGCTTAGAGGCTTCTTAGAGCCACAGAGGAAGATAAAGGTATTTGTACGTTTCCTTCATCTTGTAGGGATTGCTGTATTTAGTGGTTAGATTTCTCTCACAATCTGCATACACTATCATTTAAGTAAGGCAGGACTTTATTGAGCATGTATTGTGTGCCACATTACAGTCCCATGAATGTCTTTCATACTCTGGTCAAAAGAGATGTAGGTTTGTGATACCTACTTTATTCTGTAAAAATGTAGCCTGCCTCGGGTGGTGGTGCATGTCTTTAGTCCCAGCACTTGGGAGGCAGAGGTGTGTGAACCGGAGTTTGAGGCCAGCCCGATATATGTAGCGAACTCAAGGCCAGTCAAGGCTACTTGGTTGAGACTATCTAAAGAGATGCAGCATGGGGGGGTTCCTAAGGGGACACTGGGAAAGGGGGTAACATTTGAAATGTAAATGAAGTAAATGGCCAATGAAAGGAAAAAAATGAACAACAGAGACGCAGCACAGAGCCGTGGCTCCCAGCCTGCCTAATGCTGCGATCCTTGACCGCGGTTCCTCGTGCGGTGCTGACCCTCCCCAGCCATGCAGTCATTTTTGCTGCTGTTATGAGTCATACTGTAAATATGTTTGGAGACAGGTTTGCCAGAGGGGCTGAGACCATAGGCTGAGAACTGTAGGCCTAGAGCAAATACTGTAATCACTGATTGATTATACCTCAAAACACAAGTTTATCTTACTCCAAGCCTTTCTATTTTCCTTTTTATGGTGAATTGAGGTAATAAGAGTGCGGGGGAGAGACTTGGACAGCCTGCTCCTCCCTGTTGACTGACGACTGACTGTATTTCTTCACTTGTGCTAAAATTCGGCTTCTTCCCATCACAGGTTCGCAATTCAGACCCGAATGATCCAAATGGAGAAATGGTTGTTCAACTACTAGATGATTTTAAAATATCAGGCGTTAATGGAACACGTATCCTTTAAGAACTCCAATTTTTTTCTTTTCAGTTTTATAATTTTTGAGCTATATATAAGAATGTGTTGCCTTCATGTATGTATGTGCACCCCCTGCATGCAGTGTCTGCCGAGATAAGAAAGACCATCGGGTAACTTGGAAGTGGAGTTACAGACAGTTGAGAGATCCACATGGGTGCTGGGCATTGGACCAGCCTCTCCAAGTGCTCCCAGTTGCTAAGCTATCTCTTCAGCCCTGTTTTCTCTTGTACGTGCATCCTGGGCTATGGGGATGGAGCTCAGATATTCATGCTTGATCAACAAGTACTTAGACCTACCAAGTCATCCTACCAATCTAAGAACTTATTCTCAATCATAAAATAATTTATTACCAGAGAAAGAGGTTCCTGTCTCTCTGTACAAGGTAAATAGTAATAATTTTCTTTATTGTATGCCTTGACACGCAGGTGTGGTTTGTGTCTGTATTTGTTTTGTGTCCTTTTCAGAATATTACTTCAGTCATGCCCCTTTTTAAGAATATTGAAATCTCGGCTGGACAGATGGCTCAGTGGTTAAGAGCACTGACTGCTCTTCCAGAGGTCCTGAGTTCAATTCCCAGCGACCACATGGTGGCTCACAACCATCTGTAAAGGGATCTGATGCCCTCTTCTGGTGTATCTGGAAACAGCTTCAGTGTACTCATATAAATAAAATAAATCCTTAAAAAATATAATCAAAATCTAAAAATAGTAAATAGGTTTGTGGTAACTAAAGAACTTACAATTTTTATAGATGAGCACAGACATTTTAAGGGAAGTACTTGTTTTTGGTTTGTGTTGTTTTTGTTTGTTTGTTTAATAACAAAAGACAAGGACTTACCATGTATCCCAGGCTGACTTTGAATTTACTATGTAGTCCAGGCTAGTCTTAAATGGAAGTCCTCTTGCTTCTTTCTCCCAAGGGTTGAGGTATGTTGACCCATCATGCCTGGCAGCAAGTCAATTTTTCATGAAAAATAATGGCTGTACAATTTTTAGGGTACTTTTCATATATTATTTATCAGACCTCAGTAGTAAAGAGAATGAACTGGTTATATCTGTTATGTTTAGAACTCATATGGGGGCTAGAGAAGGGTCAGATGTTAAGACCTACTTCCTGCTCTTCAGGAAGTTCGGGTTCAGTTCCCAGCGCCTGCCCATGGTGGATCCAAACCACCTGTGACTGCAGTGCCGGGGGTCTGATGCCTCTTCTTTCCTCGGGTCCTGCGCACATGTGAACACATATGCATACACATAAAGTGAGATAGATACAGCGTGCACATAAAGGGAGATAGATACAGCGTGCACATAAAGTGAGATAGATACAGCGTGCACATAAAGGGAGATAGATACAACGTGCACATAAAGGGAGATAGATACAACGTGCACATAAAGGGAGATAGATACAACGTGCACATAAAGTGAGATAAATATTTTAAAAGGAATTTAGAGTGATTGTTTACATCCTATTATAAAAAGTAACTTTAAGAAATCTAAATTTAGGTTTTAGAGTTGGAAGAGACCTGGTTTTCTTTTTGGGCAGGCAGACACCTATGCTGGGCAGTGAGCCTGGCCCCTGGGCTCAGTGACCCGTGTGCTGAGATGGGAATCCAAAACTGCTCCCTTAGCATCCGCTAGGGAGGGAATGCAGTTCTGGGTCCAGATTGGTAGGCCCTTCGGACCTGTGTGCCTCTGCCTCCACTTAATGTGTATGAGTGTTTTGTCTGATTGTATGTGTTCGTAGTGTGGTGCCCGTGGAGACCAGTAGAGGGTGTTGGACACCTTGAAACTAGAGTTTCAGAGGGCTGTGAGCTGCCTTGTAGGACCTAGGAATCAGTCCATGTCCTAGACAAACAGCCTGTGCTTTTACCTATCGAGCCTTCCCTCAGCCCCTCAGGCCTGTTTCTTAATCGTAAGCAATCATAGTAGCATACACCCCCATGATTGTAGCCATCTCTGCACACACCCCCATGATTGTAGCCATCTCTGCACACACCCCCATGATTGTAGCCATCTCTCTGCACACACCCCCATGATTGTAGCCATCTCTCTGCAATTAGCAGATAGCTCTTATGCAATCATTCTGCCCACAGAACTCAACCTAGTAATTTTAAATTCTATTCATAAATGTCATGGCATACTTAACAGAGGTCAAAAGATAACTCGCCATATGGAGGCTGGGGATTGAACTGAAGCTTGGTGGCAAGTGTCTCTGCAGCCCTAAGCCACTGAGCCATCCGGAACGCCCAAAGCAGTGTTTCTAATTCCTGATTCAAACTCCCTTGACACAATTCAACCTTTTAGGTTTTTTTCCCTGCAGTTACCATTGCTTAGCTCCAAAGAAACTAACAGTAAAGATACAGCTTCACATCTCCTAGATTAACCTGATTAGAAAAGGAGGGTTGTAAAACTGTTCCTAACGTTGAGATGTCTGCTTCAACGATAACAAAATCAAAAGGCCTTATTTCTCACTGTGTAGCCCTGGCTGACCTGAGCTCCCTACACAGACTCATGGCATCAGCCTACTTGTGGAGGACACCTCCCTGTGCTTCCTTTATGGTGGTCACCCTTCCTTCTACTTTCCTTGTCACTTCTCCAAATGAAAAGTGCCTATCAAACAGTCACCTGCTGCCAGCACCCAGCGTCCACCGTGACAGCCATGAGGCCACAGCCCAGCCTCTCCCCTCCTGAGTTACTTGCAGTGTGCTGTGCATAGTTAGAAAGCCTGACACATTGAGCCGTCGGGGATCACTAGATGTGAGTCCCATGTTTCAGGGAGTTCTTACAATATCATCAGCAGAGTGTAATTTAGTACACTGCTATCTTCTGGAACACAGAAGTGGTTAGCTCTGAGAGACAGCCACCAAAACCTGTGACAGTCTCAGCCCACCAGAGGCTGGTAAAGGAAAGTGAGACAAACCTGCACATGGGGACAAGACTTAGAATGAGTGAATTGTAATTCTCACATGCAGCTTCACCATGACCGCCGACCTAAAGTCACTCTTGAGCTGTGGGCACTTCAGTGTCATCCCAACACAGCCCCTCTTTTGTTAATTGGTCAGTGTCCGCCTGGACTTGAGTGTGAGGAAATCTCTGCCCCCCCTCATCGTGGGTACGTTTGGTGTTGCAAACAGTCGCAGGCCTTTCCAGGATACCTCCTGCATCAGAAGACTGTGTGTTCTATCTGTTACCTATGTTAGCCAAGGTGTCAGAGACAAGCATGGTGCTGGAGAGGAGCTGAGGCCTTTGCATCCTGGTCCTTGGGCAGCAGGCAGAGAAAGACGTGCCAGGCCTGGTATGTCCTCCTTAGTGACTCACCCTGTAATAAGGCCTCCCCTGTCCTTCCCCGCCTGCGCCTATGGGGGCCAATCTCCGACAAACAGCCACAGTCAGCAACATAGGAATTGTGGTAGCTCCATGCCGACGGAGCTTCTGTGCTTTTCTCTGCCTGTTTCTCAGGGCGATGACTGTTTAGCCGTGCTCCCTCTGCCCTGCAGGGACCCGAGCCCTTGAACAGTTCTGCTGCTCGGAGTTCCCGTGTCACTTAAAAGCTGGGTTTTCTGTCGGTGCAGGCAAGGCCCCTCTGAGGAACAGCTGCCGTTCCTGGTATGGACTCACTTGAGGGCTCTCATCTGGCAGCCCCCTAACTCTTCTTTGCCTTCCGTTTGTTGTTGCAGCCCTAGTAATAATTCATCTTCTGTATCTTGAAAAGTGCTGTAGTGACCTGACAGTTACAATCCAAGATTCGGACACACATCCACTGCACCTTACCCTGGAAATGCAGTCCATTTGACCTCGGTTTGACCCTTTTCCTCTTCCGTAAACTAGTAAACTATATGCAGTCCTTCAGACCTCACAAGGCTGCATGGCCCTCTCACTGAACTCAATGACATTTTGTCTCTGCTCATACAGTCCTATGCTCAGCTCCTGACAGACCCGGTGCAGGCCTGGCATTGGCTTTCATTTTCATTGCAGCCTTGTCTCTAGTCCAGCCTTCTTTTCCCACACCTGCCTGTGCAGCTTAATAACGGGGCCTTTGCACTCACTCTGGGGAGAACCTGTTAACACCATTTGTTATCACCGTGATGATTTTTCTTATGGCCCACATTTCTACTGTGTTTATTTAATTTTTCTCTTTTGAACAGTCCCTCCTGTGCTCACTCAGTTATATACCAGGCTGGCTTCCAATCCTCCTGCCTCTGCGGGTGCTAGTGTCCCAGGCAGGGTTTGGCCAGGAGCATGCTGTGTTGGCATCCCAGCTCCTCTGCGTCCTTGGTTTTGGACTCTACCCTCTCATAACCTCGTCTGCTGATTCTAGTCTCTCTGGTTCCGTTCTGGGTTAGTCTCGGGTTCGAGTCCTAGTGGTCGCTTCTCGAGTTTTGGCGTTTTCATACATCTTTGTTTCCTATCATGTGCTACACACTTGACATTCCTACAAATCTTTGGGACTTACTATAGGATGCAGTTGTGCTGCTTGCAGAACAGTTTTATCCTTTCAAGCTTTTATGATTGGGCCAAACAGGGTGGGTCCAGAAGTGACCATTTCCCTTCATATTCCATCAAGATCTTCCTGAATATTTTACCCAGGACCTTGTGACTGAATTCTCTGGTTGTGTGGGTGTGTGTGTGAATAGTGTTGCAGCCCTTGAGCAGACGCCGATTACTGTCCTCCATACTTTCTGGTGCTCTCTCCCTGTTGCATCCTCTCCTGGGTACGTGAGCACTCTTGAATACTTGAAGGGACATCAGCAAATACCCACCATGGTGGTCTAGCTTTCCCTTTGGTCCCTTGTTCTCTATGTTGTTGCTGCCTGCGAATCCTAGATTTACAACTCTGCCGAGAGTCTGCCTAGAGAGTCTCAAGACTTTCCTCCTGTTGGATTCCTGCCCTTCTCGCCCAGTGCCCACCATCTCTGTTTAGGTTTGTCTGTTTGAATTGGGCAAATAAGAGCCCACCTGTCGGATCCCTTAATTTAGGTCTGTCGTTGCTTTCTCGGGTTAGTCAGTTTTGTCCATCGTACCGTGAGGGATGTGTCTTCTTTATCATACTGTATCAACACATGATGTGAGTGGATCAATCACTGAGATGCTGCCCTGCTGTGAAGGTGACATGCTGAGTATGACACTGGTCTAGTAGGTTGCTGACAGGTCTCACAGGAGGCTGAGTCCACAGGTCGTATGTTCTCACACCATGGGTGTTTATTACTTGGCCTTGGTGTTCTCTAGTAAATGTGTGCTGCCTCTCCTCCAACTCTTTTCATGTTAACTTTCATTGTAAAGTAGTATGTTTAGTATGTAAAGTGCAGAGTGGTGTGCTTCTCCACCCAGCCCAGTTCAAGGCAGTCTGGGCTGCATCTATCATGGTCCTGTTAGCAACAGCAGGGTGCTTCTTGTTGCTCCTCAGTTGTGGGAGGGCGGCATGCTGGCCTTAAGAGCAGTGCGTGCTACCAGGCTGAACATGACAGCCGTAGTCTTGATAAAGTGAGTCAAGAGTTCTGTTTTTAAATTTTCAGGGAGGGCTAGCCCAGTGCTGAGGCACTTACCTCACAAACACTAGGTGTGTTCCACTCACCACAAAGAAAAACATGTCGCCTTCCCCTTTCAGTTAGGTTTTGTATCTTGTCTTTGTTCTTCATGTTGAGCCTGTGAGAGTGGACGTGTTACCCCAGTTATTCTGAGGGGAACCTGGATCTCATCAGCCCTTGAACCTGGCTCTGAGACTTTGCACAGCCAGACTGGTCTTTCCTTTTACCTTCTGAGTGTATGAATATGTGTATATATACACACATATATACACACTCATATATATAATTATGGAATTATTATTATTATTATTATTATTATTATTATTATAAAAGGGCTAGAGAGATGGCTCAGCGGGTAAGAGCACTGACTGCTCTTCTGAAGGTCCGAGTTCAATTCCCAGGAACCACATGGTGGCTCACAACCATCTGTAATGAAATCTGACGCCCTCTTCTGGTGTGTCTGAAGACAGCTACAGTGTACTTACATATAATAAATCTTTAAAAAAAAATGATTAATTAGTCCTAAACCGGCCTTTCTGATGTGTGTCATCACTGGTTATAGTGTCATTATTGACAGCTTTTTAAAGTAGTTCTGTGATTGAAAAGATCCTTTTACCTGCTTTCTTGTGCCACTGGGTTTTTTTTTTCTTTGTTTGTTTGTTTTTCCTTAATGGACTCATAGATATCTGCATGGTGTTTGAAGTCTTGGGGCACCATCTGCTTAAGTGGATCATCAAGTCCAACTATCAGGGCCTTCCGCTGCCTTGTGTCAAAAAAATTATTCAGCAAGTGCGTATGTTGATCACTGCTGTGTGGGAACCCCCACCCCCAATTGCTGTCTCTTTAAGAAGTGTCTTACTAGACCATGCTGCCCCAGAACTCAGGCTTGCTTCAGTTCTGCCTCCTGGGTGCTGAGGGTAAAGAGTTTCACCACTACACCTGGCTTACCGTCTCTCTATATAGACATGTCAGGTTTTCTCTTCCTGACTAAATACAGACTAAGGGTTAGGGCTGGGAGGTGACTCACTTAGAAATTGTCTGCAGTGAGTGTGGGGACACAAACCTTGGCACTGGGTTTTTGTTTCCTATGTGTGATGTTTGCCCAGACAGATGAGCACTCCCTTCGACTGGAGCTGGAGGTGGCTGTCAGCTGTCACGTGGGTGCTGGGGATTGAGCCTGGGTCTTCTGGAAGAAGAACCAGTGCTCTCAACTGCTGCCCTTCTGACCCTCTAAACATGTGTGTTGTGATTTCCTCCTTTTCCAGCAAACTTGGATTTTTTTTTTTTTTTTTTTTTTTTTTTTGGTTTTTCGAGACAGGGTTTCTCTGTGTAGCCCTGGCTGTCCTGGAACTCACTTTGTAGACCAGGCTGGCCTCGAACTCAGAAATCCTCCTGCCTCTGCCTCCCAAGTGCTGGGATTAAAGGCGTGCTCCACCACCGCCCGGCTATGGATTTTGTATTAAGGAAGCTCCTGCTTTATTTCCGCTTAGGTGCTACAGGGTCTGGATTATTTACACACCAAGTGCCGGATCATCCACACTGACATCAAACCAGAAAACATCTTGTTGTCCGTGAATGAGCAGTACATTCGGAGGCTGGCTGCAGAGGCCACAGAGTGGCAACGGTCTGGAGCTCCCCCTCCATCGGGGTCCGCAGGTACATGGGGTGCTTCGCTTGGGTCGGACCCTCAGGAGGAGTGTCTGTTTTCAGGGATAGTAGCAACATTAAAGAGACCAGTATTTCTTCCAAATGGTGAGAAAATGATTAGTTTTTATTTTTTAGATAAAAGTATTCGATATGGTAAAGCCGCTGACTTTCATTATTGTGTGGTCTTTGTTTGGTTTGGTTTGGTTTTTCGAGACAAGGTTTCTCTGTGTAGCCCTAGCTGTCCTGGAACTCATTCTGTAGACCAAGCTGGCCTCGAACTCAGAAATCTGCCTGCCTCTGCCTCCCGAGTGCTGGGATTACAAGCGTGTAATTACACCACTGCCTGGCACATTATTGTTTTAAAGTATTTTTATTTGATGGGCTTTTTTACATTTTTTATTGAATTTCTTTGTAGGGGCATGTGGATTGGTACATGTGGATGTTAGGACAACTTTCAGGAGTTAGTTCTCTCTGCCATATGGGTCAGCAACTGTCTTTACCTGCTAAACCAGGTTTCTGACCCTTATTTTAATTTTTTAGGATGAGTCTTCTTATACAGTAGGTCAGGCTGAATTTGAACTCCTAATCTTTCTGACTTAGGCTCCCTGGTGCCTAGATTGTAAGTGTGTGTGACTTTCTGACTTAGGCTCCCTGGATGGCGGTTTGTGTGATTGCCTCCTGGTGCTCTCACGAGCTCACTGACTGACACTGCCAGGGAGCGAGCTACCGGATTGATTGCCTTTATCAAGGAGACCTTGGCCCGGTTAGACGGACTGTGGGAGACGGGCTTCCCGTGGCTCAACCACGGCGCTGTGCTCAGTGGTTCTGACGGCTGCTGTGCCCTAATTATTGTAGGTTTAATTATATTTGAAGGCTTTTCTTAATACTTCATTGAACGGAAGAACAAAGGAGATGAAGGTTGTTGACTAGGGTTCAGTTTTGTGAGATGAGAAGAGGGTGGGTTTTATATCATGCTTTAAACCACAATTACAAGTGCTTGGGGGAAAGATGAAACACCTAAGCTAAACTGTTCCCCACAACATGCCATGTGGTGACTGTTGAGCTCTTGATGTCACCTGCCTTACCCTTTAAAGCTGACAGCGACCTGCAGGTAAAAGCATTTGCCCTGCAGAAGTGGTGATCAGAGTTTGATCCCTAGGACCCGTTTAAAGTAGGACCAACTCCACAGAGGAGCTCTTGGTCCTCCGCGTCCACGCAGTGTGCACAGCGTCACGCGGTGGCTGTCCTTTACAGTGCCAAAGGGAAGGGTGGCAAGGTGGGAAGCCGGATGCTGGTGTGGGCAGCGTCTGTTGTGAGACCCACGACAGACGGTGCTGGGGGAGAGAACATTTCAGGTCTTAAACTTGAGCTCAGCTGGGCAGGGTGGCACGTGTCTTTAATTTCAGCAGAGGCAAGTGATTCCGAGATTGAGGCCTGCCAGGTCCACATAGTGAGACCTTTCTGTATATTAATTGTTTTCTTTATGAATAATGCAGCTTCCTGGGTGTCATTTAGAGAATGTAGGTTGTGTGGGGACGCCCCTCGGTCTGGCAGTGTCTTTCTGAGCCTGCCTCCTGCCTGCCTGCCAGCATTCTCACCTGCCTTGTCTCCTTCCTTTTCAGTCAGCACTGCTCCGCAGCCTAAGCCAGTAAGTATGAGCACACAGTGCTTCTGTGTTCACTTCTGCTCTCTGGGCGCTGGGCGAGGGTGTGATGTGAGGTCATAGACTATTTCCTGCGCTTCTGTGATTTTTCTCCAATAAATTTCATCGTGTCTTCAGCAAGTTTGTATTGATGAGGCTTCTGTAATAGAGGTGTCTGAATCACAGCCCCACAGACCGCAGAAGATGAAGACCTGTTGTTAATGTCCTTTTTATTCAGTTTCATAGAAAATCTGCTGATTTTTACATTAACGTAATACTAGGGAAAGAGTGGAATTTAATTAGGAAATAATTAAAGTTAACAGTTGTCTCCAACCAGGGTAATGGATTAGCCCCCTGAAGGCTTTATCTGTTTGTAATCTCCGCCCAGGCTGACAAAATGTCAAAGAATAAGAAGAAGAAATTGAAGAAGAAGCAGAAGCGCCAGGCAGAATTACTAGAGAAGCGAATGCAGGAAATTGAGGAAATGGAGAAAGAGTCGGGCCCTGGGCAAAAAAGACCTAACCAGCAAGAAGCATCAGAGAGTCCTGTTGAAAGACCCTTGACAGAGAACCCACCTAATAAAATGACCCAAGAGAAACTTGGTATAAAAGAGCATTGCAGCAATGACTTGATGGCACACTTGACACTGGGTTATCTCGTTTGTAATGTTTGCTTTCATGTATGCCGCTCATCTCTGGGGGTGTCAACTCTGTGAGAGTTCACATTGGTCTAATGGAGGCAGCTGGTAGATACTGCAGTGTAACTTGTTGCTTTCTCCTCAGAGGTGGAGATAGACTTTGTAGCCGTTGGGTAAAGATGAGGTCTTGTTCCTTCCATCAGGAGGTGCTAGAGGGCTGTACGTTAAGTCTTGTTTTATGCCACTCAGTATGAGCTCTAGAGAACGTTCTGATGTTGTGAGAGTTGTCCTGCTGTTCACTAGCACATACACACACACACCCTTTTCTGTTTGTTCCTTAGAAGAGTCAAATTCCATTGGCCAGGACCAGACACTCACGGAGCGTGGTGGAGAGGGTGGTGCACCAGAGGTTAATTGCAATGGAGTGATTGGAGTCGATAATTACACTGAGAACAGTACTAATGAGACACTGAGGCTTAAAGAGGATCTGCATAATGCTAATGACTGTGATGTCCACACTTTGAAGCAGGAACCTAGTTTCCTAAACTCTCCAAATGGAGACAGCAGTCCGTCTCAAGACACAGACTCTTGCACACCCGCAGCCTCTGAGGTGCCTGAGACCATGGTGTGCCAGTCCTCTGTAGAGCAGTCACTCGCCCGGCAGGACATCACCCACCTCCAGGAGAGCCTTCGGGCAGACACTCCTTCCCCTTCTGGGGATGAGCAGGAGCACAATGGAGCACCGGACAGCAAAGGTACCAACCACAGAGAGAGAGAAACAGACAGAGACAGAGACACAGAGACACCGCTTCAGCCAGCGGGGACTTGAGCCTTAGAGAGAAAGCTCTTTAGAGGTTGCCTAGGGGTGGGGGGCTGGCAGAGTCTTACCCTACACACCTTGGTTGCCCTTAGGCTATCTTGTGTTCGTTTAAACTCTTTTACTGATAATGGCTGTTTTCTGTAGGAAAATTCTCTGCTGGAAATTTTCTTATTAATCCCCTTGAGCCAAAAAATGCAGAAAAGCTGAAAGTGAAGATTGCTGACCTTGGGAACGCCTGCTGGGTGGTGAGTCTCGCATCTGTAGTGGCTGGGCAAGGACACTCTGGAAAAGGTTGATATATGTATGGAAGTATCATATAATGTAGGGAAAAACTCAAGCACACCCCACCCCGCTCCCTTCCCCGTTCCTCGGCCTCAGTCGGTCTTCTTGTTTCCCACACCCACCTGATGCCCTGGCACCAGCCTCAACATGGGCATTGGCTTTAAAGTTGGACCCTTTTAAATCCAGTTAGCATTTCGTTTCCGACTGACTGACAGGAGATTGAGTTGGCCTTGTGCTGGGGCGCGTATCAGGCCTCTCTGTGCTGCATCCTTGGTCGGCTGCCCTGGAGAGAGCCAGTTCACAGGAGGGGTGGCTGCATCAAAACTTCCTGCTTTTTATGTTGTTTGTTGTTTCAAAATCTTGATGAAGGAAGACCTTCAAAAAACATGTAATTATAATTTTTTTATTACTGCTTTCTTTGGTATCTTATATATCTAGTTATACAAGTGGTTTTTTGTTTTGAGTTGTGGTTTTGGAGTTGGTTGGTTGTTTTTTTGTACCAGGCTGGTTTCAAACCTCAGATCCACCTGCCTCTGCTTCCCAAGTGCTGGATTAAAGGTGTGTTCCACCACCTCCTGGCACAAATGTTTTAGGATTCTTTAGTTTGTGTTTTTGTTTTTCAAGAGAGGGTTTCTCTGTGTAGCCCTGGCTGTCCTGGAACTCACTCTGTAGACCAAGCTGTCCTCTAATTCACAGGTTTGCCTGCCTCTTCCTCCCAAGCACTGGGGTTAAAGGCGTGCAATACTACCACTTGGCAACCATTTTAGGAATTTTAAGATAAGATCTTACAGTCAACCAGGCTGGCCTTGAGTTCTCTGCATGTAGTTGGCCTCCACCTTTGGCTCAGTCTCCTGCCTCAGTTCCCAACTGCTAGACTTACAGGCATGTACCATCATACCTGACCTGGAATTTTTCCTCTTTTCTGGACAGCCCTCTTTTAACTCAGGGCCTCTTAACCTGGGCCTAGCCATTATTCAGCTAGCTTGACCTGAGTGTGATCTCCAGAGAGCCTCCTCTGTGCCTTCCTGCCTGTCTTCTATGTAGGTGCTGGGGTCCCACTGAGGCCTAACTTATCCATTCCCTAGCCCTGGGTACCTCCTTCCTATATGTCTGCTGAAATATCTGTAAGGCCTTCACCCTCTCACATTCAGCAGACATACTGGCAAGTGCTTCGACTTTTGTTGTGGACACCGCTGTCCCACCTGGCTGCACCCTGGTCACTTCTCATTTTTTCAGTCATTTCTTCAACCTGCCAACATCTGGCATTCAATAATGGGAGTTTATATGATCTCCAAACACCTTTAGTTTTGTGTGTTGTTGATGTTGTTTGGGTTTGGGGGGGTATTTGCTTGCTTGCTTTTTTCTTTTATGTATCTCTTTACACCTGTGTGTGGTTAGGAGACAATGCAGGTTTGACTTTCAATAGATTTTTCACTCACTGTGCCGGGTTCTTAGCTGTGTACCAGGAATACATTAAATGGATGTCTCGTGCTTCCTGCCTACCTCTCCTTTGGCAGTGAGTGCTTGAAGGCATTACTCTAATCCCAGAGAAGCGCTGGGGAATCAAACCAGTGTCGTAGGAGAAAACGATCCCGCAGCCCTAGGGCAGTCTGCTCCTGCTTGGGCATTGCAGACATGCCCTCTGAAAGAGTAAGAGTGATTTATGAACCGTCTAGCCCCACATGCAAAATCCCAACACAGCCCGGCAATGGTGACTCATGCCTTTAACCCCAGCGCTCCAAAGGCAGAGGCAGGCGGATCTCTGAGTTTGAGACCAGCCTGGTCTACAGAGCAAGTTCTAGGACAGCCAGGGCTACACAGAGAAACCGTATTTTAAAGCCTAAAAAAAGAAAAGAAAGAAAGAAATACTGGCATTGAAGATCACAGTAAGTCAGTAAAAGCTCTCTGGAAAACTTCACCAATAGGGTGAATCAAGACAAGGCCAAGACCTAGAAACGTGCTAGAGGAATTGCCGGGATAGTCAGTTGGCACGGAGATGTCGGGGCACAGTGACAAGACCACATCCAGCCATTGTTGGTAGTTGAAGCAGAAAAGGTCCTTGCTGTGCTGTATTATAATAAACAGGTAGCACAAGGTACACAAAGTCACCAGAATTGAAACAGAGAAGCCCTGACAAAGGCTTCTCGGCTCTCCAGAAGACACTTGAAGGATGGAGTGCTCTCTCCATCTGCAGAAACTTCTGCAAGGTTACAAGAACGGACCGCACCATAGCCATAGTCTTAGTTATGAATATTAATGGTCTCGATGCTACAGTTCAAAGACACAGATCAGATCATAGAGTTACGGCTCAACAGTGAAGAGCAGTTAGTGCTTACAGAGGACTAGAATTTGATTCCCAGCACCCACACGGGGCGAATCACAACTGCCTAGAGCTCCAGCTCCCGGGTATTAACATCCCTCACACCTCCCTGGGCACGCGCACATATTTGCGCAGATGCATGTGTGCATATAATTTGGGTGTGAATCTATGTGTATGTGTGTGCACCTAGTGCCTAAGGAGTCCAGAACAGGGCCTCAGGTCCGCTGGAATTGCTTATATAAATAAATGAGTTAGGGAAGGCTGGGTTGTGAGTCGCCAGCCGTGTGTGGGAACCAGACCCAGTTAGAGCAGCAGGTGCTCTAAACCCTGAGCATCTCTCCTGTCCTTAAACAGATGATTTTAGAAATAGAAATTCTTTTTTGAGACAGTCTCACTGTGTAGCCTTGACTGGCCAGGAAGTCACAGCGTATAGACCAGTCTGGGTTAGAACTCATAGAGATCTGCCTGCCTTTCCGCCTCTGCTGTGCTGGAATTAAAGGTGTATACTACCATGGCAGAGGGACATGAATTTCTTAAATGAGAAAAGAGAGATGAACAGGTTGGACCAAACAGCAGCAACTCTCACTTTACGTCTCAAGGTTGCTCAGCATTAAGGACAGCTGTGACCTTAGGTGAGCCGACGTGGAAAGGTGCTCCAGGCAAAGGGCACTTATGAACAACGGAGGTGTCCCAATTTGCCATCTGACAAAATAGACTTTGATAGGAAAATCTGGGGGCTGGAGAGATGGCTCAGGGGTTAAGAGCACTGAGTGGTTCCGGAGGTTCTGAGTTCAATTCCTAGTAACCACATGGTGGCTCACAACCATCTGTAAAGGGATCGTGTATTCATATAAATAAATGTCTTTAAAAAAATAGAGAGGGGGGAAATCCCTTCATACTGGCCAAGGAACAGCCATCAGGACAGCAGCCCAGCAGCATTGGGAACTTTAGTATGTCACTCTGAGCAGTTGAGAGACACCTGCGGGTTGGGCCATCCAAACCTTGCAGAAGGTATATTCTTAACCTGTGAAACTAGTCCCTAAAGTAGAAGGTAAACTAAAGCACAATGAATATTCTTAGTAATGGAGCCCATGGAGCTAGTACCTAAAATATACCATATACTAGGGCACAAAGCAAGCCTTAACAATATAGATGAGTTGAAATATTTTTATGTATTACAGTGAAAGAAGACTAGAAATCAACAGCAGGAGAGACTGGGGATTGGAGAGATGACTTGATGTTGTGCATGGCGGTCAAAGGCCAGCCTGCCAGGGTTGGTCCTCTCCAGGGTGTGGGTTCCAGGATGAAACTCAGATTGGCAGGCATGTGTGCCTACTGAGCAGTCTCGCCAGCCCTGCCTGGCCTTTGTGTTTCCAAGTTGTGTGTGTGCTTTCAGGCTTTCAAGCTCAGCTCTTCCTCCCCTGGTTTTAACGTAGCCATGAGCTGTATTTGTCTTCAGCTGCCGTGTGTGCTTGCTCTGTTGATGTTCCTCTGCCTGGGATACGTCTGCCCTGCTCGCCTCCGAGCCTGAGCCACGCTGCCTTCCTGCCTGCCCGCCCGCTGCCTGTCTTAGCAGGGCTGTAGACTGCGATTTGTACTCTATTTTACACATTTGAATGTCAATTGAGCTTGTTTAATCTTTGAATGTTCTTTGTATGGGAGCATGTGTGTGTGCACCAGTGTGTCACAACATGCATGTTGGTCAGAGAACACTGCAGAAGAGAGTGCACCCCCACGCCCCCTCTTTGCTTGCTGGCAGCCTCTTACCTGCTGATCCCTCTTGATGGCTCTTCTTTATCTACTTTTATATATTTTTTGTTCGCTTGCTTGGTTTGGGGTTTTTCTGTTTGTTTGTTTTGCTTTTTGAAACAGTCTCACTCTAACCCTGGCTGGCCCGGAACCCACCATGTAGACTAGGTTAGCCATGTAAAATTCAGAGATCTGCCTGCCTTTGCCTCTCCCAGTTGCTGGGATTGAAGGCGTGTAACATCACACTGGCTCTAATTTTTTTATTTTCTTGGCAAAGCTATTGTTATTCCTAGGTCTATGTCTAAACTAAATTAAGGCTCAATTTTTAAGTTATTTCGAGTAGCAATAAGACAGATTGTTCAATAAGCTTTTCCGAGAGCTCACCTTAGTCTCCATCATTAAGTAAGCCTTAGTCTTTCCTTTGTAAAAGAAATGAGTATTAAGGTTCTCCACTCATTGACTCACTCAGCACAAGCATTTCACCGAAGATATCCAGACACGGCAGTACCGGTCTTTGGAAGTCCTCATAGGATCTGGCTACAACACCCCTGCTGACATCTGGAGCACCGCATGCATGGTGAGCCCTGCTGCCGTCCCTGCTTGCCCACCGCAATGTGTCAAAAACCTTGGGTGGGGCTGGGGTGGATTAAAAGCAGTTGTTCTGAGGCATTAATTTTCCTGTATTGGTAGGTTACTATTGCCCTTGAGCTTTTAGCCTTGACCTGTTTGCAGACTGGGGGTGCCACTGGAAGGCTGCTGTCCTGCGGTGGGGCCACTCTTCAGATGTCTGGTCCAGTCAGGTGTGAAGTCCAGGCACCCATGGATTCACAAGTCGCTACCTTATGCTGGGGCATGTTGTCCCTTTGTTACAGCCTGTGCTTGCCAGCATCAGCCCGTGGGCATTGCTGTCCTGTGGGCTTCTGTTTTGAGCTTGAGCCTAGCTTGAGCTGAAGCTTTCCATGCTCAAAAAGACCGACTGCCCTGACCAGACAGCTTGAGGACATGGTCCCTCCACGAGGGCCTTTGCTTTACACAGTGGCCTTGGGTACTGCCTTTTCCAGGTCAGCTCCTGCTCAGCTGGCTACAAGCACTAGCTTGGCATTTTGTTACCAAAGGTACAGATTCAGGGCTAGATGTAGAGAAGACAACCTGGTAGGGGGGGATATCACACTTGCTGGGCATGTCGCCACCAGGGAAGGTCCCCAGTGTGCCAGGTTCTCACACTCACACTTTAATTGCCATTTTATTAGTTCTGGCAGAAGGCAAAGAGAATTAAGGCTTTCAGAGGAGAGGTGAGGACTTGTTAAGCCTGGTGAGGCAGGAGGATTGCCAAGAATCCAAGACCATCCTGGGCTACATAGGAAAATCTCAGTATAATCTGGAATGTAGATTACACTTCCAACTATGTAGGATTCCAACACAGGATGGGGCCGCTCGTCTCACAAGTGGGTTATGTACAGACTCTAACACCCTTTGCTGGCCACAGAGGGAAACCGTGCCCTCAGAAGAGGGCAGCAGCATGGAGCTACATATTTCTGGCTACAGAGCACCATGGTGAAATCTGACTCATCTCATACACCATTTTTTGGTGGCTAGAACAGTCATGTAGGCCCATGAGCTAGCTCTGGATAAAGTCACCTGACAACCTGACTCCAAATCCTGAGACACACATGGTGGGAAAGAAAGAACCAGCTCTTGAAAGCTGTTACCACAGCCACACACAGAGAACTGATAAGAAAGGTGCTGCTGATCGTTTGTTGTACGGAGCATGCCGAGAGGCCCGGTCTGTTGAAATGCGCACCTTGTTGTAGGAAGCAGTCAGCCCACTGCCCGCGGCTCCGCTCTCCTTTGTGGTCTGGGTTCCCCTCTTTCCTTGGTTGTTTCTCCCCAGGGACGTCCCAGCACGGGACTAAGTGGTGGCGCTTTGCTCTCCCCGTTTTATTGGTGCATAGCTGTCGTTCAGAGACAATCTTAGATGTTTTTCAAGTGGTCATCCGGGTTTGGAATGGAATAGCAAAGGCTGTGCCGCAGCGCTTTCCCTGATGCTTTCTTGTGCTGTCTCCTTTCCTTAGGCCTTTGAACTAGCCACGGGCGACTATTTGTTCGAGCCGCATTCAGGGGAGGATTACACGCGAGATGAAGGTGCGTCTCCTTAGCCAGCTGTTTGTGTGCAGCCGCTTGGCTTTTCTCTGTAACGGGAATCATTCATTGGCACCAAAGCCTCTCTGATACTGTTCTATGTGTGAGACCCCAAAACAGGAGGAATGCAGCCAGCATAAAGCTGGGTGGGACAGGGATGTCATCCTAGCACTAAGGAAACTGAGGCAGGAGGACCACAGGGTCATGGCCAACCTCGGCTTTATACCGAGACCCTTTCTCAAGAAGCTTATAAATAAATAAGACAGTCTGTATTAGGGGTCAGATAGACAGGACATTTAAGAAAAGATGGTAAAGACTGACGGCTCAGTTGCTGAATTACTTGACTGGTGTGCATGAGCCCTGAGCCCAGCCCCAACACTGCTTAAACTCTGAAAAGTGTGAGCTGCAGAGTGCACAGTGTCTAGGGTTCCATGGAGTGACTTTCTGCTACCAAACTGAAAATTAAAGCCTGTGTGAAAGGTGCCGAGTAGGAGAGACGTGCTGTTGTGTTCATTCCTTCCCCTCCAGTCCGCAGCACTCAGTCAGCTCCGCCCTCAGCAGTGCTGCCGACTTGGGCTAAGTGCATTGTTTACTTAGTGACTGTGGAGGTCTGCGGATGCCGACGACGGGGCTTCCTCTGCCTGAGGCACACACTCTATCCTGGTTTATGGTTCAAGGGAAGCTGCGGTGTGGCTGGGCTTAAGACGCTTGCAGCCAGACTGCGCTTGCAGCCAGACTGCACGTGTGCTCCTCGGGCTCCCTGAGCACCGTGGGTCTATTTGTTCTCACGGCTAATCCTTGACGCTGTTCACGGAAGGCCTTGTCCCGCCTCACCTTGACACTGCTGTCGCGCCCTGCCATCTCTGCACCTGGCTCATGCTGCAGAGCTGATAGGCAGGCTTCCAAGGCCCTTTGGCCACAGTTGGAACCGGTCACAGGACGTCCTCGCCTGCTCCCAGAGGCAGACAAGCTCAGGGACACAATTTGAGGAAGCAGAGCTTCTCACACCAAGGTTGACCTTGATCCCGCGCTGGGACGATCTGCGTGGAGCAGTGCTGAGGCCTTTGTCTTTGCAGTGGACCCTGCGTTAGAGAGACAGTCCGTTTCCTCTGCTTTCGGTCAGGAAGTAGGCATGCATGCCTTACAGCGTGGGGGGTGCGCCGCTCTTTCTGCTGTGTCTAAAGTCACTTCTGTCATTCTGCTCTCCTTCCTCTGAAATGTCTGCCCATGCAGACCACATCGCCCTGATCATAGAACTTCTGGGGAAGGTGCCTCGCAAGCTCATTGTGGCAGGAAAATACTCCAAGGAATTTTTCACCAAAAAAGGTAAAACCAATCTGTCTGTTCCCAGTCATTTAAAGGGATAAAAATGTCTAAAACGAGAAGGTAAGACTTCCTGGGTCCTGTTCCCTAGGTCCTGCAGAGAGCAGGGCAGCACACCGAGAGCACTCATGTGGCTCAGTGGGTGCTAAGAGGCACGGGCAGACGCCCAGCTCATCCGCACTGTGGGGTTGGGTTGGCTTTTGGTTGGTTTCTTCTTGTGTGTTCCAGGCTGGCTTGGAACGTAAATTCTTCTGGTGGGTGAGAGGTATGTGTCCCACCCCTACGTAAAACTGTGTTTGATTTTGTGTTTCTTGCACATCAAAGATAAGACTGGGATGGAAAACAAATCTCTCACGATGTAGAGAGCTGTGTGCTCTGGTGTGTCTCAGCCTCGTGCCTTTTCCTCAGCTGTGACAAGTGCTGGAGAACCTGGGCAGCAGTCGCCCCTAGGAAAGTCAAAGCCTCTTGTGAGGACAGTGAATGGCGGAGTGCTCTTCAGGGCTCTCTGTGTACAAAGTCAGTCATGATGTGAGTGGAGTTTGACGGCCTGGGAAGAGCATGCATGCCCCAGTCACCTCAAATGGAGGTGCTTATCATTTGCCTGGGGAAGTTGTTAGTAAATGATTGCTTTAAGTTATTCTTCCAGGCAGGGAAGAAGGCCTAGTCCTAGCCTCCTGAAAGACAGAAGCCAGGATTTCGAGATCAGTCTGGGCAATATAACAAGACCCCATTGCACTCCAAGAAGCAGCCTTGTCACTTGAGGGTTGAAGGCACGCCTCAGTGGGAGGAGGCTGCTTGGCTCACAAAGGCCGGTGTGAGCCTAGCGCCATTTGTTGAAGGGAAAAAATCTATTCCAAGGAGCAGTTCAATTGTGCATTCAGAGTGCTGCCACTGAGACCATGCTGCTAGACGTTGGTGATCTGTGTCCCTTTGTCGCGCTGTTAGCTTTTTATTTGTAAATCATTGCCTCATTTGAAGCAGCATTGACTAGAGTGTTGAGCTGGAAGGTTGAGCCCTTGTGATGCCTGAACCCGCCACGAGACCTTGGGGACTGTTTGAGCCTGTGCTGTCTCCACAGGTGACCTGAAACACATTACCAAGTTGAAGCCTTGGGGTCTTCTGGAGGTTCTGGTGGAGAAGTATGAGTGGCCTCAGGAGGAGGCTGCTGGCTTCACAGACTTCCTGCTGCCCATGTTGGAGCTCATGCCTGAGAAGAGAGCCACTGCCGCCGAGTGTCTCCGGCATCCCTGGCTGAACTCCTAAACCGGTCCTGCCACCGCCACAGAGCTCGTCAGACAGACCCTCCCTCCAGCCCGCCCCTCAGACTTCCCTCTCCTTTTTCAGGGCAAAGCTCTTTCTTTCAAGGGTTTCTATATTTTTTTTTAATCCAACATGTTCATTTGGGTTTGCTTCCTTGATCCTGTGGAAATCCCCACAGCCATTGGGCATCCTAGGTGAATTTGGCCTTGGTTGGGCTCTGCCAAAGACTAAAAGTGTGAACAGCCTCACCCTCTGCCCTGCCATCTCCTTAGGTTGTCGGTGCCCTTTCTAAGAAGAGCTGTGAAGATCTGGGAGCCCATCCTCTTTCCTCACTGACTCTGAGAGTCACGTTTTCTCGTGCACATCCTCCGCCAGCACAAGGTTGAGGAGGGGAGGGGTGTGGATTCTGTGAACAGCAGAGACATTAAATGCGCTGTATCCAGGCTGCATCATCTTCCTGGATTCTTTCTGTGTTTTCTATGTTCACATTTTTTTCCTGCGACTTTTATGCTACATTTTTCGATGAGCAACCAGTTTGGTACCGTTTTATCACTGTTGAAAGTATTGTTGGACCCCTCTCATCTCCTCACAACTAAGTTCCCAGAATCTTGAGTTGACAAAGCAGAACCAGTGAATTACAGTCCCTGGGAGCCTCAGGTGTTGTGAAGTAGTCCCTTTCTGTGTCCTGTGTTTCCCTAAGAACAGTTACTGAGTCTGTCCTCCCGTGCAGAACACCTTCCTGGAGCTCTGCCTGCTCAGTTCGGACTGTCTCAGAAAGAGCTTTGGGGTGACCCAGACAGGATGCGCGGGTTTCAGCGCTGTCCGGTGCAGGGAGTGTCCCTCCCACATCCCAGTCCTTCCCGACAGCCCTCTGCTTCCTTCCATCCACTGCTTTCCTGCCTCTCCTACAGTGCTGGCCTTGACTCAGTTTCTCCATGTGGCTTTGCTGTTCTCATTTCTCAGAGGCTTGGAGTCTTTGACGAGACCCTGGGTGAGGAACAAGGGGAGGAGAGGGTGGCACTTCTCGTTCTTTCCCCTGGTGGTTGTGACAGTAGTCATCCTGTGCTGCTATTTCCTTGTATAATGTACATTTTTTTTGTTTTGTTTTGTTTTTAACATCAGTTTTGAGATGATTGAAACATACTTGAGGCTTTTTCTTCTTAATGCAAAAAGGCTTTGTGAACTTTGTTTTAGGCTCGGCCCCTCATAGACTTGATTACCTAAACATTACATGTTCCTGGGGTGAAGCACGAATCAGAAGGACAGGATTGGGGTCACGTGGCAGCTGCTTGCAAATTTTAGCAAGGACCAAGTGGGTCTTGATTACAGCGCTCTCTGGAAACAACTCAGTTTCTAACTTGGAGAAAGCCACAGAGTTGCAAGCCAAGGCTCTCCTAAGCAAGCTGAATGAAACCCACCACTGCCTCCTTCTTCCCGTGTGGAAGATGGAGAGTCACGTCACCCTCATGATTGGCTCACCAGCAAGCAGCTTCCTGTAACTCAGCAACTTCACCTGAGGAACTGGCCAGCCACTCATTGCTTCTTGATTGGTTGTCTGGAACCAGACATGTTCCTGTAGAAAGAGTTTTAAGTCAGGCTATCTATGCACCTATCAAGAATAAAGAGAGCAGATGACATCACACAACGGCAGGGAAATCCTCCAGCAGTTCTACTCCACTCTGGGTTGTCAGCTGTACTGACATCTAAAGCAATAGCAGACCTACCTGAAACTGCTTCTCAGCAACTGCAGCTGTGGGATTAAAGGAATCCTAGTGACATTAAGGTGACCTAACTAAGAAACACAAGCCAACAGCAGGCCTGTTTGAACCATTGACTCCACAGGAAATTTTAATGGGGATGGGGGGGAAGAACTGGAACTTCATTCTGGAAATAAGTCCCACCAAATAAGGGCTTTCCCCCTGCTGCTTGAGGAGCGGGAACCTGGGAGAGGGAATTGGGACTTGGGTGGGCGGGTGAGTGGGCGCAGGAGCTGCCCCTCCGGGGGTTCCTGAGCTTGGCTGAGCAGTGGGTGCCACAGAGGCCAGGGCTCACTGCAGGACTGCTGTCGGCTTCTGGGTAAGGATGTGGCCCTGATACATTTTATATTCTTTCTACTGAGTGTGATGTTTGTGTCCTCACAAATGCCGATCAATAAACAGAGTATTTAATAACCTGCTTGGTTCCACAAGTTTGGTTTCTTTGTTGCCCAAGCATTTAACTAAATATGCAGTGAAACCATAACAGGCATTCACCCTTTTGTGGGATTTGTAATTTTGTTTCTCTAACTCTTCATTGTGGAATTAACATGTATTTTGAAGAACTGTGAGAAAATTGTTTCCCCCATTCAGGAGCTGGGGTAAGGCTCAAGTCAGTGACTACCACACAAGCACAGCCCGAAAAGGCCAGAAGCCGGGGCAGTGTGGGGGAGGGGGGCAGGATTCCTGGGGCTTGCCGGTCCATCCTTAGCTGAGTCTGTGGAGCTTAAGGTTCAGGGGACCCGATCCCCCAAACATTGAGGGCTAGTCAGATGTGCACATGGGGCCACAGCAGCCCATCCACTTGGGAAGGACTCTGATTGCTCTTACAAATGACTGGCCCCAAAACTCAGTAAATGTCCAGTTAAGAGCTCCTGGCAGGACCGAGGCAGTTTATTTGCCCACCTGACTTGCTCCTTGCACTGTGAAGAGTTCCTCAGAGGTGGAACACCTGAGCAACCAGGGGAAGCATGGTTTTAAAGCCTGATCTCACCCAAGAAGGGGTAGGCTGTCCAGGCAGCACTGAAAGGCCTGTAGTGATCTGTGCTGATGTCAAATCCGGAGCCCTGGGCACGCGCTAGGCCAGCAGTCTACCTCAGAGCTACATTCTCAGCCTTGGTTTGGCTGACTGCTGGGGCGCCAGCTGTACCCGGCTATTTTCAAGAAAAGCTCGTGTCCTGCGTTGGAGGACTGGTGAAATCAAAATTTCTTACTAGATGTATTGGCCATTTTCTTTTTTGGGGTGGGGTGGGGTGGGGGATTGGAGGGATTTAAGACAGAGTCTCCCTATCTAGCTGTCCTGAAACTCACTATGTAGACCAGGTTGGACTTTGCTTCCCAAGGGCTAGGATTGAAGGCTGCCATTCCGGGCCATACGGGGTTTCTTCTTTTTTGTTTGTGTGTGTGTGTGTGTGTGTGTGTGTGTGTGAGAGAGAGAGAGAGAGAGAGAGAGAGAGAGCATGCATGATGAGGCACATGGGTGGGGGGTGGGGGTAGGAGGACAACCTTGGGGGCTGGTTCTCTCCTTGCACCGTGGCTTCCGGGATTGAACTCGTGGCCTCTGGCTTTCAAGGCAGGCCTGTGACTCTTGAGCCGCCATGTCTACCCTGTAGTGATTTCTTTCTAATGCCTTGGTTAGGACTTTTCTTTTAATGGAATTTTAATATTTGCTCCATGAAATTGCCCTTAATTTGTCTTTCCCTTTATATTTGTGGTGGTTTAAGTGTGAGTCATAAATAATCCTTTTTTAGGTGCCCATGAACTCTAGCACTCAAAATTCTGGGCCTGGCAACAGACAACTATAATTGCACTGGAGAGGTAGAGATAGGAGTTACAGGCCAGTCAGCTACATACTGAGTCCCTGTATATAAATAAGTGAACAAACGAATGAATGAACATGAAGAGTTACCGTGGTCTTCTGGTGCATACTTGTATATTTATAGACATCCATTAATACATGTGCAAACAACACAAAAAGTCCCCAATAATTCCTACTTCCCTCTAGCTTATGGATTTGCCTGAAGATTGGGATAGGAGGGATGGGGTAGCCAGTTACTGGAGACTTGGTTAGGAGGACAGGTGACTTTTGTCCTTGACACGCCTGGCCCCAGCACTGGCTTGTTTGGCTTTGGACCCTTCTGAGGAAGCAAGCTACCTGGGTAGTCTGTGGCAGAGGATGGAGACATTGGGGAGCTGAGAGCCCAAGTCCAGCCGGCTGTGAAGATCCTGCTGGCAGCTTTGCTGAGATAAGTCCCTGGCTTCTGAGGCTATGTGTCAGAGGAGTGGGCAACTAGTGAAGGCTGAAAGAGCACTGAAGATTGCTTTCTGAGTCCCCCGGGCTAACCTCCATCTTTAACCTCAACAGCTGCAGATTTTTTTTTAAATATTTTATTTATATGAGCACACAGCAAAAGAGGGCCTCGGATCCCATCACAGATGGCTGTGAGCCACCGTGTGGTTAGTGGGAATTGAACTCAGGACCTCTGGAAGAGCAGCCAGGGCTCTTAACCACTGAGCCATCTCGCCAGCCTGTTTAGAGGAAATTTGATCGATTTAAGACAGTGTCTTCAGTAGTTTAGGGTGGTCTCACACTTGCAGTCAAAGATGGCCTTGAAACTCCCAGTCACCCTGTCTACCAAATGCTAGGGTTCTAAGTGTGTACCACCCCGCCTGGGTAGGGGCTTTTGTTTCTTTATCAGTGTTGGGGATCAGATCCAGAGTCTTGTACATGCTGGGCGTAGCCTCCTCCCATCCTACCTCTACCTATCTGCTCAGAGCTAATTGACTGGGTGACTTGGGCACCACAGCCATGTGTGTCCCCGAGTCCACGGCCACCACAAAAGGCATATGCAACAGGGTAAGACAAGTATTGTTTTCACTGATTTTTTTATTCTGCGTATATTCGAGGATGAATATTAGAGGCATTGAGGATTTAAAGGTGAAGCTGCTGTAGAAATCATAATCATCGTTAGTGGCAAGGCTGAATTCTGTCTCCGATAAGATGGAGCAAAGAGGTGATTCTCGGGGATTAGTTGACCTGCAGGCCTCTCTTATCCTGGCCATTGTTTAAACCTGAAGGTTTTGGTGAGATTCACTGTTCCTGCCTCAAGGCCCAGTGTAGGCTGCAGGCAGGTGTACCCCACACCCGGGAGCTTCTCTGAATCACCACAGTATCGTCGGTGCAGAGAACTTGAGAGCAGAGTGGTTTCTGGGAACTTCTGACCTCCTGGGAGTCCACGGTGAGCGGCACACACAGCTGAGCTGCCCAGGTCACTCATGAAGCTTGCCTGGCACGAGGGCTAGGAACTGAAAAATTGTATTAGCAAATGAACTTATGGGACTGTGGGAGTGGTCATTCCTTTAAACCAGCTTTCTTGGGCCGGGTGGCAAGATCAAATCCCTTCCTAGTAGTTTCCACGCCATGTTTCCCTCCACGTGAGGATGGTGGTACCTTCTACACACAGGCAGGGCAGGTGCCGTCCCCACTGAGCTGCCTTCCCGGCACTCTTGTCACCATTCAACAAGGACAGCCTGGATGCTCTCCCGAGCCTCTCTGAAGTGCAGAGGAAACAGCACCCTGGATGCGTTGTCAAGGGCTGACTGCACCCACTTCACTTGAGAGGACAGCCCCCCCCCAAAGTGGGGGAAGCCCAGATCCCGTTCCTCAGGGTCGTTAACAGGTTCCCCCTGCAGGGAGTAGTAGTGCCATTTGCTATAGTGAACTGTCACCTCAGCCAAGGCCAGCAGACAACCACCCATCTGATGTCAGATCCCAAGTTTCTCACAAAAGTGCCACATGGTCCTGTGAAAATCTCTGAAGCTAGAGAGCCAGTCCCAGCTGAAGCACTGTGGGGAATGTGACTTCCGGGTCCCATGAAAAGTCAGATTCAGCTTAGGAATCTCCTCATCCTGGTCGGTGCCCGTTCCTCGCCCATCTCTGAGCCGCAATTTGAAGACAGGGAAGAAGCAGAGGGGCCCTGCTGAACCCCAGAACCCCAGCCTCCAGCCATTTCTTCACTATTGGCCAGAGTCCTAAGGCTCTCGGACGTCTAGACATGAGCTCATAAACCTCCTGTACAGCAGAGGCCACCAGAGAGCACAGTGCCTTGCCGGTGGGAATCCTTATCTGTGAAGAAACCTGCGTCTCTGGGTCAGCACCTCCTGCCACACAGCCCCTGGGTGTCCTCCTGTGGGTCACACCACTGCTGTAGGAGCTGTCTGCTGCAGACGGTTGTGCACCCTGTGCTAAGATTGTGTGCACCCCAAACCTGGGGGAGCAGAGAACAGGAAGCCGGAGGGAAGTTTTCATCTCTGAAGGATCCAAGTCCTAATTCTCCTTCCCAGAGAAGTAATGGCTGAAAAATGGAAAGAAGAGGAAGAGGAGGAGGAGGAGGAAAAAAGAGGACGGAGGAAGGAAAGCGAGGAGGAGGAGGAGGAGGAGGAGGCTGCTAGGTTATAAAATGACATTTTAAAAAGGCAATTAAAAAATACAGGGCCCAGCAAGATGTCTTAGTGTATAAAGACACTTGCTGCCAAGCCTGAAAACCCAAGTTAAATACAGAACCCACAGGGGGAAGGAGAAAACCAGCCAATCTCGTAAATTGCCTTCTGACACACTAGATATAAATGTATTTATATATGTAGTCTGTTTGTTTGTTTGTTGAGACAGGCTGTCTCTGTGTAGCCCTGACTGTCATGGAACACTCTCTGTCTCTGAAAACCAGGCTGGGGGGGTCTGGTGAGATGGCTCAGTGGTTAAGAGCACTGACTGCTCTTCCAAAGATCCTGAGTTCTAAATCCCAGCAACCACATGGTGGCTCACAACCATCCATAATGAGATCTGACGCCCCCTTCTGGAGCATCTGAAGACAGCTACAGTGTTCTCACATACAATAAATAAATAAATCTTTTTAAAAAAAAGAAAAAAAAGAAAACCAGGCTGGCCTCGAACTCAGAGATCTGCCTGCCTCTGCCTTCCGAGTGTTGGGACTAAAGGCGTGCGTGGTCACCTGGTGAATTCCTGATTGACAGCAGCACAGTGAACATGAGGATACGGGTGGAAAGTGTGTGGTCCCTTTGAAATGGCACAGCAGCTTTTGATGTAGGGTTAACAGTGGACACTGGAGGGTCGTGAGACGAGTGCGCTGAAACACTCAGCCCTGCTTTGTACAATGGGATTCCTGTTCCAGAAAGTGGGTTGGAAAAACTGCTCTTTGTGGTTTCCTCCTGCTATGGCAGAGTTGCCTTTGAACAAGCTCCCCGGTGACCAAAAACACTGAAGGGTAGGACTGCTCTAAATGGAACGAAGGCTCTGCTAATCATTACCACCACCACCATGATCACCACCACCACCAACATCATCACCATCAGAGCCAAGGATCTAACAGGGCAACAGAAGGCTCCTCCCCAAATAAGAGCCATTTAAATGGTAGTTCATGCACACACAAGATGGTAGCTCGTGTGCACACAAGACTGCCTTCATCCTCAATAAACGGCAGTCATTCACAAAGACACTTGAAGACCAAAGGTGATTTTTTTTTCTCTTAATCTCTAAATCATTTGGGAAGCTAAAAGACAATAAAGAAGTCAATACAAAGCTGGGTGTGGTAGCCACACCTTTAATCCTAGAACTCAGGGATGCAGAAGCAGGTGGATCCCTGAGAGTTCAAGGCTGGTCAACGCTACCTAGAGAGACTGTCTCCAAAACAAAACAGTACGCCATGCTTTTTTTGGAATCACGTTGAAACCACTGATCGTTCTTTTTTCCTCAGCTATGCAGGAGCAGAGAGACAAATCTAATATTTACTATGCCTAAGAATTCTATTATGTCTCTTAGGTTAGCTTTATTGACTTGTTCCCCCCACCCTGGTCTGTGGCCTGTTTTCTGTGTTAGGCCTTCCAGCCTGTTTCTTACAAATAAGTTGACATTCCTTTTTAAAAACAACGGCTTCCAAGTCTGTCTTGTCCTGTGTACCAGGCTGCGCCCATCCCATCCGGAGGGTAACTCTCAGCTGTGTTACATCTCAAGACCTAAGTTTGCCCTCACCTGCCCCGTGAAGGCCCCGGGTCCCACACAGCTCTGTCTGCGGCTGCGCACCTCCCCCAGCCTGAGGCCGCCCGTCCCCCCGCAGCCCCCAGCACACTTACCTGCCAGAAGGGTCGCTTGCCAACACCTCAGTTGCTTCAGACTTCCTCTGGAGAAAGAGAACAACGTTCCTGACAGAGTCTCTGCCGGTGACCTCTCTCCTGCCTCATCAGATTCATCTTTCTTTCTTAACTTATTTATTTTAAGATAGGGTTTGTTTAGCACAGACTGCCCTCAAACTCAGAGATCCACCTGCCTCTGCCTCCCGAGTGCTAGGATTAAAGTCCTGTACCAGCATTCCTGCCCCTACACACACACACACACACACGCACGCGCACACGCACACACGCACACTCAGAATCCTCTTTCTAAAGAGCCTCTTGTTGGCTGCCGCTTGGGTAATTCTGAATTGGGAGACTGCGCTCCTCACAGGACTGTGGTTTCTATTTACACTTCTGCACTGTGCACTGTAGCTGTGGGACCTACAGTGACATTGGGGGTGTTGCTGGTTGGGCCAAGAGGTGACAGAAAAAAGGCTCTGGAGAAGCCGGAGGGCTGTCTCAGCCGGCGACAATTGTGTTCTCCACATACTCGCCAACCCTCAACACAGCCTTACTGTTACTAATATAACTGATATGAAACCAGTTCATTGGAAGCATAGATGAGCTTGATGGCTTACAGGCTTGGATGCAGAATGTGAAGTTTGGGGCCTAAAAAGATGGCTCAGTGCTAAGAGCACAGGGCAAAGTGAAGAAAAAAAAACCATGGATATAAAATAAAAGTAAAGGGGAAATGACCCAGGCGGTGGTGGCATACATCTTTAATCCCAGCACTTGTGAGGCAGAGGCAGGCGGATCTCTGCAGAGTGAGTTCCAGGACATTGGGAAACCCTGTCTCAAAAAAAAAAGTGAGGGAGTTTATAAAAAGCAAAATTGAGGTTCAAAAACACAGTTAGTAGTGGGATGCAGCCTGAACCCTCTTCGGCTGCAGGAAGCCAGCACGTTCCCCTTCTGCCCAGGAAGGGAAGGGGCAGAGCTGAGCCCAGCTTCTGACTTTCCTGGGAAGAAGTAGGGCTGCCTGACTCTTCTTACCCAGCTTGGGCTCCAACCTGAGGATGTTAGCCAGATGTGCTCAGCCGTAACAGAAAGCAAGCAAGATCCGCATGATAGTGGGGGACTAAAATATAGGAGGGGTGGGGGGTGGAGAAAGACCTGGAAGGACTGAAGACAGGTGTATGGGGTTGAGAGGAGCCAGGAAAGGCGGGAGAGGGCCGTTGCTGTTTTAGTCGGCGGATAAGACCACCCGTGGGAGGGGCTCTTCAGAGAGGGTTGGTATGAATAAACCTGTCTCTTTGAGTGGATCTTCTGGACATGAGAGACTGCAAACAGCTAAGAGTACACTGCATGTAAGAAGACAGATTTAAGGAACCACACACTGCTCCCGACTCACTCTCCAGGGAAAGCCTACACTCCAGAGAAGACGCTGTCTGAGCAGAGTACTGCCAGGAACCCCTGCCCACATCTTGCCTCACAACCCCTACAAGCAAACATTACCCCAGCCTCGTCTGGGGAGGGCACTCTGTAAACACTTCATTTCCTTTCCCTAAGTAGGGTTCTTAGGGGACCCAGCAGCTTCAAGAGACCCTGGGAGGGAGAGATAACCTCATCCATCTCTGACTCAGTCCCCATCACCAGTCACAGAGACAGGCAGGCTTCAGGCTTGGCTAGAGGAGGCCTGGCTTGTGGGCCTCCGGTTTCTCCTATGCAGAGTGTCCTTGACCCTGCGACCAGCAGCGGATAAGAGGCACTTTCTCTCAGAAGGCTGGGGGATCCCTAAGATGCCTCAGGTGTAATGGTGGCCACCTGCTAGCAACAGCATTTGGGGAATCTTGAGGTTGTAAGACAGACTCTGACTTCTGGCTAGATTGACAGACTGGAAAAGCCCCCCCCCCCCCCCATAGTTGGAAGGAAGAAAGGAAGGGCCAAATGGAGACGACAGGCATAAAATCCCAGGCAGCTGGAGTTCAAAGTGAATCATTAGGAAGGGTTTCCCAGAGATCCATGGGCCTCACCCCATCCCCCACCCCACCCCCACCCCCGCCCCCGGCGTCAGCAGTAACGGGCTGGTGGCAAACTGAGTTGGACAGGAGAGGCAGCCTGTGCACACCAACCTCACTCCAGGACCACAGGAGCTGTCCGTTCAGCACCACCACGGTTTTTAGGATCTCCACGTATTTATTACCAGGCACAACCTTCCCCAGTAGCTCATGTATTCTTCCCCACCATCCTCTCTACCTGCCAGCCCCTCCCCCCATGACTTAACCCAGATTCAGTGCCTCCCGGAGGAACCCCATCTTGGGACCGTTTTCCTGCTCACAGGTCTCCTCTGAATAGCCTGCCAGCTTTCAACGCTCAGCTGGTGGCCTTTCTCAGGGAGGTCACTCCGCTGGTGGCCTTTTTCAGGGAGGACAGGCATGGTTTCTGGTCTTGACTCAAGGGGCCTAGACACACTTGGCTTCTGAGAGCCACTGCCACTCTCCACCCACAGCCCCAGGGAAGGATATCCCGATGGAGGAAGACAGGTACCATTTCCATCTGCCTTGTAGTCATCAGGGAGGAGCTTGTCCTGCCGGTAGCCCAACACGAAAGCCAGGAAGGAGAGGATGAGCGCGTCTCCGATACTGAGGATGGCCAGCATGAAGGCCCAGCGGATGGTGCAGTTGCCCAGTGTGTACTTGCCCGTCTGCTCACCACACATACGCCGCACCTCACTGGAGTCCCAGCCATCTGGGTAGACCAGACATCCGATCATCAGGCCTGTGGCTAAGGAGGCAAGACGGTACCACTGGCGTCAGGCTGTGCATGCCCCCCAGCTACCTCCTCACACCCCAAGCTCCTGGTGTCACCTCCCTGGTCTCCGGGTTAGCCTCGGGAAACACAAGGGGCGGCTTCTTCTCTGTAAAATGCAAGTGGAAAAGCTGAGCCTCTCAAAGCTAGAGCACCTGGCCCCACGCCAAGGGGCCGTCCGTGCTTCTCCCCGTCTCACCATGGACTCCGCAAGGCACTGCCTACTGTGGCTCCAGAGCCCTCGGGCATCTGATCCCACCCAGGGTGCATCTCTTCCGAGCAGCGCTTGCTAACCCTCCAACTCAGAGATACGCGGAATGTCGAGGCAGGCGGCAGTTCTGATCAGCATTATCACAGCACACCTCACGATTCAGGACCTTCGGCCTAATGAACACAGGGACCAGCCCTACCCCCCCCTCGCCCGGCTTCTCACTTTCTTCCGGAACCTTCCATGCTCTTTCCCTCTGCAGTAGACAGCGAAAACAACCCAGACTGGTGGAAGCAGAAGCCTCGGTGACGCCCGAGGGCACAAGAGAGAGAGTGAGCTGTGTGCTTAAGGTCACCGCAGTTCCAAGTTCTTGTTTCTCCCTGCCTGCGGGTCCCCTCCTACATTTGTCAAGTACTTTTATGATGTTTGTTTCACGCATAGTGTTGTCCCATCCTTACAGGTTCCCCGAGGATCTGTACTGCATGCTACAGATGATGTGTGTTGTGCTGTATGATTTGAATCCCCCAAAAGCTGTATGTTGAAGTTTTAACCCTTAGGGTGATGGTATCAGAAGGTGAGACTTTGGAAAGAATGGTGGATTGAGTATGCCCTGCCAAGGAAGTGGCACTATTTGGAGGTGTGGCCTTGTTGGGGTGGGTGTGGCCTTGGTGGGGTGGGTGTGGTCTTGTTGGAGGAAGTGTGTCATTGGGGGTATGGGTTATAAGACCCTCATCCTAGCTGCCTGGAAGTCAGTGTTCTCCTAGCAGCCTTGACATGAAGATGTAGAACTCTCAGCTCCTCCTGCACCATGCCTGCCTGGATGCTGCCATGTTCTTACCTTGACGATAATGGACTGAACCTCTGAACCTGTAAGCTAGCCTCAATTAAATGTTGTCCTTGTAAGAGTTACCTTGGTCACGGTGTCTGTTCACAGCAGTAAAACCCTACCTAAGCCAGGAAGTAATTAGCTCAGGAGATGAAGCCTTCATACACAGGATTAGCACACTTATAAAAGGGAACCCAGAGAGACTTCCTGCTTTTTCCATCCTTTGTGGGCAGAGCAACAAGTCAGCAGCAGTCTGTGCCTGGAAGATGACCCTCACGGGCGCCACACTGTACCAACTCCTGACCTCCCTTACATAGGCTCTAGAAATGCCTGTCATTTGGGCTCCTTCATCTATGGGAATTTGCATAATAGCACAACCTCACTAGGACAGGAGGTTACCAAGATTCAGGGAAAACAACTGAGCCCATGCTCAGCCTGCACCCCAAGCTCCACCAGTGTTTGAAGCTTCAGTGCCCCCCACCTTTGCAGGGGTATCAGTCCCCCTATCCTCTGGCTTTGTGGAAGATTTTGAACTAACAGATGAGCCCCCCCCCCCCAGTTGCTGGCTATGAGGCACACTTGTTCAGCCCTCTCCTCCCTGACACAGAGTGGAACATGACACCACCTTTGTCTTCAGTCCACATAAATACTTCATGGGATGGCATTTAGCCACCTCTGCTATCCACCGGCTCGGTGACCCAGATAGCGTCTGTCTCGAATGACCTGGTGATCCTCCACCCAGACCTTCCCCCTGCTGCCAACAGGCAAGCACACCTGTTGGATAACGCTGGAGGGGGACAGACGGCTCTAAGAAAGGGTGACATGTCACGTCATCCCAGAGCCCCGAGGAGGAAGGCCAGCTGGCAAGCACGTCACCCCCCCTACTCTTCACTGCCCCTTCCTGATGTGATCATCGTGGCCTGTTGTCCCCTACTACCCACTAAGGCTTGGAGATGGGGGGGGGGTGTCTGGGGAGGAACTCAGGCCAGGTGAGCGGCTGGGATGTCAGACTGGGAATCAGGTCTGCCTTTACTTGCTAACCGCTCACCTAGGAGTCTGACCCAGACTCCTTGCAAATGCAGGAATACTCGCTACTGGGTTCATCAGAAAATGAAGTATTTTGTGACTCATGCTTATAAAGTATGGGTCTCAATAAGAATGGTCTTGGAATGCATCTAATTTGGGGTGGGGGTGGGGGGACTCTTAATTGTCCCAGGCTCTGATTTGCCAGCTGGCCCACTATAGCCTTGACCAGCTCTAACCCTCAGTCAGTCCAATTCCTTATGTACAGCTGGGGTCCCCTCCAGCTCTGCCTGCCTGAGATTCAGATGCCTGTGATTCACCACCCACTGACCCCCACCAAGGTAATGCTACTCTACCCAACGATGGATGTCTAGACAGTTCATCTCCTGTCTCCAGTCCCACCACTGTTGATGGACATCTGTAGGAGGTCAAGGACTAAGAGACCAAAGGCTGCTGATGGGTATTAGGCTGTCTCTTCCTGAGCTCCAATGGAGACCAAGATCAGCTGTCCCAAGGACCAAGAGGGCCACCTAATCCCAGAGCAGGAAAGCCGGCAGGAGATGCCTTTCCTTGGGGCCCCACAAGCAGCTGCCTACCTGAGGTGGGGTTCAAGGGTGCCAGGAAGCCATGCACCACCACCCCACACAACGGTGGCCTAATTACTGACAGAGGTCACATCCAGGGACAAAGACTTGCATCCCACAATGAAAGAGAGAGGTCCCAGTCAGCCTAACAGCGGCACTCCAAACACCTGGACTCTTCCACGAGAGCAGTCGGAGGTGAGGAGGAGGCAGGGAGCGAGGACCAGAGATCTGAGAACGGCCATCACCGTAGCCCTGGGGTTGGATCCTAGGCCACGTGGCAACAGCCTTCTTCTTCCTTTCCTTCTGAGTGTGCACGCCTGTGGTGTGGTGTTCTGGGTGTTGGGACACCTGACTTTGTCCACCAGGAGCAATGTGTCCCCTCCAAGTTGTTTCTCTCTGACTCAAGAGCTCTACAGCGTGGACCCAACCGTTTGTGTCCATTCCGCCTAGGCATACCCCATGCCCTTTCCTTTCCTTTTAGTTGTTTGTGTACGTGTGTGTGACACGTGCACCTCTACCAGCGGAGCCATCTCCTAGCCCCTGACTCATTCTTAGAGTCTCATATTTTCCTCACACCGTAGCCCGGGCTAGCCTGGAACTCACAGCCGTCCTCTTGTCTATATCTCCCAGGTGCTGGGATTAGAGGTGCAAGCCATGTGGGCTCCTATAATCGGGTCTGCTATAGCCTTGGGTCTACTCTAGGTACAATCTGAGCTCCATTCCGAATCTTTTGTGGAACACTGAGTAGGAGAAGGCCCAGAGCTGTTCCCTTCATGGGAAAGCGGCAGCTGTACCCTGAGTACGCCCCACTCCCCCCCACCCCCCGCCCCAAGCAACCCTGCTCACCCGCAGCCAGCTGCATCCAGGCACAAATCTTGTAGACCGTGGCTGTGTTACAGACGAAGAACAGGCTGAAGCAGATGATGGAGCCGATGATGAGGAACATGGCCAAGGCCACGAAGAACATGGCAGTCTTGAAGGCTCTGGAGGGGATAGAGGAGAAGTCCAGAGGGCCGCCCTTGCAGATGAGTTCCGACGACAGCACGTTGCCCACGCAGTAAGAGAACAGGCCAAAGTAGCCAGCCTGTGGCGTGCTCACACTGTCGCCTATCCAGTAGGGCTGGATGAAGAGGGCCATGACCAGCACCGAGAAACAGATGGTTAGCGTGCCCCACATCACCCCCACGGCGCGCGAGTTTCGCACATAGTTGGTGTGGTAGATCTTGGCGGCCTCCTGGGCTGGCAGCAACTTCACCATGGCGAAGGCCGCTGGGCTAGGACGGGGCACAGGCTGGGTGCGGGTCTACAGCTCTAGGGAGCAGAAGGCCCGGTCGTGGGTCAGTTGTCAGCCTGATGTGAGGAGCAGCCTGAGGTCAGGAGGCAAGGTGAGCATTCCCCCAGTTAGCTGGGAGCGCAGCAGGCCAAGGTCGACCCTGGCTTCGCCAAGAGTTGCTTCCCAGCCGCCTGTGTCCGCCCTGATCAGGATGGGCTCGAGTCGGCTGCCTCCTCTAAATCGGCCAGGGTCTGAGCCTGCGCCGCCGCCCTGCCCGCCCCTCCCGCTCCCCCTCGCAGGCCCCGCCCGGACGGCGCTGCGAAACGCGTTTCAGCACCAGGGCCAGCGCTAGGGCTCGGGGGCGGGGCCTGAGAGGGCGGGGCCGGCGGCCGCGGGGAGCCCGGAGGGGCGATCTAGGAGGGGAAGGGAGCTGGGACCCCCCCCCCCGCCCTCTCTTCCTCCCAGAGAGTAGGGCCTTGTGTCGAGTTCCTTCCGCAGATTCCAGCCACCTCCCACCAGCGGCAGCCAGCACCGCCCCTCCATCCCCTCCATCCCGAGGGCCGCTAGTTTTGACTGTAGCTCAGCGGCTTGGTCTTCCAGTCAATGACTGCCAAGACTAGGGTGGAGGCTAGAGATACGCTTTCTGCAAGGACCTTGAGCTAGTGCAATAACCAACCCCCCGCAGGAATAAAGAATAGCAAGATTCATTCGCCAGAACGTCCCCAAACCGTAAAGGAGCTGCCATTGTGTCCAACATGCGACCTTTCACCTCTAGTTTCTATTTTTATTGCAGATTTATTTTTTAAAAAATATTTTTTTCTGCTGGATGTGGTGGCTCACAACTCGAGAATCAGAAGAGGATCCGGACAAAGAGAGGCTACATAAGAGCCTGTCTCAAAAACCAAAGAAATGAACCATATATACCCAGATTTCTTAGATAACTGCACGGCTGGTGTAAAGTACTAAAAAAAAAAAAAAATCCAGGAACATATACATAAAAGAATTAAACCCTTTATAACCCTGAAGTCAGGAGCTGAGTAAGATATGACAAGGGCTTTAGGTTGGAGAGATGGCTCAGCAGATAAACATTTGTCATACAAACTTAAGGGCCTAAATTCAAATCCCCAGGTAAAACAACCTGGAAGCTGGAGACAGACGACTCTGCAGGAGTTTGCAAGTCATCAAGACTGGTTTATGAAGTCGCATACAAGAGGCCTGCCCCCCCCCCCCCGAAAAAGGTGAGTACTGACCTCCGAGTAGGTGCCATGGCGCACACACACCAACGCACAAATCATCCCCACAGAAATCACAGACATATTTAAAAACTACACTTTGAAGACATGATGGTGTAGACAGCCTTTGATTTCAGCACTTGAGAGGCAGAGGCAGGCAGATCTCTATGAGTCCAATGACAAGTCTACAGTCCAGTCCCAGGACAGCCAGAGCCATACAACTAAAACATCAACACACTACGGCGGCACTGGACATTGAGAGGGCGTGGCTATCGGGAGGGCGTGGCCATTGAGTGGGCGTGGCTACTCACACCTGTGATCCTAGCACCTGTGTGGCTAAGACAGGACAGGAGGGTTATTCCACGTTCAAGGCTAGCCTAGGTTACTGTGAGACATTGCTAAAAGTATGGAGTTTCAACTTAGACAACAGAGCTTGGAGCCAACACTTACTAAGTAGAGTAAAAATATATTTTAGAAGTTTTTAATTAGATATTTCTGTAAAGGCCCCCGCTGCCCCTTCCCCACCCCCACTACCATGCACAAGTTCTGGGTTAGTGGGTAGTTAGAGCGTTTGGAATCCCACCCCTTATGATGCCTACCTTTTGGGGAATCCTGAGTGCCATCCTGGTAGGGCCATGGTACCCCCTCAAACACTTGCTCTCGTTGCCAACTGTCTAGAGCAAGAGGGGTCTCCAGTCATGTGTTCACAGAGATTGCCAGGATGTTAACTTTAAAAAAAATTGTTTTTATCTTTTGTTCACTACTGGCTCTCAACCCAGTCAACCTTGTACCCCCATATGAGATCCAGAACTCAAAACCCAACAGGAAAACCAACAGACCAATATGCGGGGTACGTGCCTGTGTCCAGTCATGTGCATACATGCATGTGTGGGCCAGAAATCACCTCCTGGATCACTCACCACCTTTTTATTCTTGTTTTAAAAGATTTATTTATTTTATTTATTTATATGAGTACACTGTAGCTGGACAGATGGTTGTGAGCCATCATGTGGTTGCTGGGAATTGAACTCAGGACTTCTGCTCGCTCCAGCCCAAAGATTTATTTATTATTATATACAAGTACACCGCAGCTGCCTTCAGACGCACCAGAAGAGGGCGTCAGATCTCATTACAAAGGGTTGTGAGCCACCATGTGGTTGCTGGGATTTGAACTCAGAACCTTTGGGAGAGCAGTCAGTGCTCTTAACCGCTGAGCCAGCTCTCCATCCCTATTTTTTACTTTTGAGACAGGGTCTCAGGGGATGCAGACTGAGCTCAAACTCTCCATGAAACTAGGAGTGCTCCTGACCTCCCGACACTCCTCTGTCTCTGCCTCATTTGCACTAGGACTCTAGTTACGTGCTACCATACTTGGCTTTGAAAGTGTTAACTTTAAAAATAGACATCATGTTTATTTTTATCCTATGTTCATGGATGTTTCTCCTGCATGTGTGTCTGTGTACTTGTATGCCTGGTGCCCTGAGAGGCCAAAGGAGGAGATTAGACCCATGGGATTGCAGTTGACAGCTGTGAGCCACCGTGTAAGCACTAATGAAGCAACCTGCATCTTCTGTAAGAACATCCAGTGTTCTCACACTCTGAGCCTCTGAGCCATCTCTCCAGCCCCAAACATAAAAAAACTGATGCTAGTGAATCCAACAAAAGATGAGAAGCATCCAGAACGCACACACTGCTGGCGGGACTGGGTATCAGTCCCGCCTAGGAAAACTGAGCCTTTCAGAGACTGAAAGAGGCATCCCTCATGTGACCCAGCCATCTGACACCTATGTGTTTGGCCCAGAGATATGAACTCGTGTTTACCCAATGAAACGTTCCACGTTGTCCTAGTTAGGGTTACTACTGCTGAGATAGATAAAGCACTGTGGCCAAAAGCAACCAATGGAGGAAAGGATTTATTCAGCTTATAGATCTACACCGATGTTCATCTCTGAAGGAAGTCAGGGCGGGAATCTGGATGCAGAGGCCATGGAGGGTGTTGCTTACTGGCTTGCTCCTTGTGTCTTTCTCAGCCTGTTTTCCTATGGAACCCAGGACGACCGGCCCAGGGATGGCACCACCTGCAATGGGCCTGTTGCCCCCCCCATCTGTCACTAATTAAGAAAACACCCCTATTGGCTTGCCTATAGCCAGATATTATGGAGGCATTTTCTCAACTGAGGCTCCCTCCACTCTGATGACTATAGTTTGTGATGACCTATAGTTTAGATGACCTAAAACAAGCCAGTACATGTGTGCACACACTAATTTGTGTGTGCCCCAGACTTTTGAGAAATAATCAAAATGTCATATATCCATGCAGCTGCCTTGGGCATTGAACTGCCCTTGAGAGTTGGCGAGAGGCAACCCTGGGACACTGGGTGTGTCACCACAGTGACGAGGATCACTGTGAGTTTGAGGCCAGCCTGGGCTACAGAGTGAGCAAAACCAAGCAAGCAGGGCTGGAGAGCTGACTCAGTGGTTAAGAGCACTGATTGCTCTTCCAGAGGTCCTGAGTTCAATTCCCAGCAACCACATGGTGGCTCACAACCATCTGTAATGGGATTCGATGCCCTCTTCTGGTGTGAAGACAGGGACGGTGTACTCACATACATAAAAGAAATAAATGTTAAAAACAAGTTAAAAGCAAGCTTTTTTTTTTTTACTCGTGTATACAGGCTACTTCCTCTCAAAGTGGGGTTCAGGACAAGGCTTTCATAGCTCAGTGCGAGGGACTTTCTAAATGGGGAATTTAGAGGTAAAACAGGCAGGAACATGAGCAGAACATAAGGACCTCCCGAAACAAAGACAGGATTCCAACAAGGTGGGCTTAGCCTTTTAAACAAAGGTCGGGTTCCAAGATGGTTACAAACAACTTTTTGAAACAAAGACATGATTGCCATTTCTGGAGCAGGCACTACAGAATTGGTTGTAGTTAAGTTACAGGTGGGGCACAGATTCTCTGCGCTTTTTTTAAAGGATTTATTTATTTATTTATTTATTTAACGTATGTGAGTACACTATAGCTGTCTTCAGACGCACCTGAAGAGGGCTTCGGATCCCATTACAGATGGTCGTGGGCCAGAAAGATGGCTCAGCGAGGGTGGGAGCTTGCCACCAAGCCTGGGACCTGAGTTTCATCTTGGGGACCCACGTACTGGAAGAAGGGAACTGACTTCTCTAAGTGGGGCATGGAGTGGTTCGTGCGTGGAACTTGGGGAATACCAGGTCGGCCACATTACCGCGGTGTCCGGAATAGAAATTAGCGAGAATGAACGCGGGGTTTCAGTACAGCGGAGCAGGAGCAAGTCCACGCAGGTCTGAGCCACGCGTGCACCCGAGGTAGGCAGAGCGGGGCGGGGCATGGACGCGTGGGAACTCTCAGCCGCCAGGGGGCGCTCCGCACTGGTCCGAAATTTCTTTGCTGGGATGTGTAGAAAATAACGACGTTTAGACGTTTATTCTCCTGAAGTTCTTCCACTTGCATCACTGGCAACTTAACCTCTAAGCTACAGAGTAATCAGGTGATCGTGTCCAAGCCAAGGCAGGACACGACAGCCTGGACTGGAGAGACGCTGAGCTGGCTCCCAGGTGTGTGTCCTGGAGCCTGGCTGTGGGTCCCGGGGAGGAAGGCCGCTGTGCACAGCACTGGCAAAAGCGCGACTGTGAAGCAGGGCTGGCGTGGGATCACTGGGTAATCCCTAAGCAGTCAAAGTGACAAAGGACCAGAGGACAGGCGAGGCAACCGCACAGCTGATTGAAAAGCCTTGCACCAGCTAAGAGCGCGGGGCTGTTATTTCGGAAGACCCTGGTTCGATCCTCAGCACCCACGCTTCAATCCCTAGGGATCTGACGCCGTCCTCTGGGCCCAAGGCCCTCAGGCACCCACCCACGTGGCACACAGACAGACATTCACGCAAATTATCCATACGCATTAAATAACGGTAACAATAATCCTCTTGTCACCGCGGTGGCGGTGAGGCCACAGATTCTGCGCCCCACTTTGTTGCAGCCTTGGCAAGGAGGCTTGGGAGAGAAAGGGTCGGCTGAGGAAGAGCCACAAAGAAACCGACAGCCGCAAATCCACTTCCTCTGCTCATTTTTTTTTTTTTTTTACCAACCACATCTTTAATCAAAAGAATACACATCGCCGGGCGGTGGTGGCGCACGCCTTTAATCCCAGCACTTGGTAGGCAGAGGCAGGCGGATTTCTGAGTTCGAGGCCAGCCTGGTCTACAAAGTGAGTTCCAGGACAGCCAAGGCTACACAGAGAAACCCTGTCTCGAAAAAACCAAAAAAAAAAAAAAAGAATACACATCAAACAAGTACCTTTAAAGGATTGAATGGTACGGATTAAACCAAACACAAGCATGGGAAGGGCTAGGAACTGTAGAAAGGTCAGCTTGCAGGTGCGCGGAGCACAGCGCAAGAGATTTGCTCAGCCTCACAAGGTGACGGAGCCAAATGTACCTGCCATTGGTTCTGACAAGTCTGTGTGTATGCGTGATTGAATGTGTGTGGGCAAATGCCTTTGTGAGGACATGTGTGCATGAGTGTGTGAGGACATGTGTGCATGAGTGTGTGAGGACATGTGTGCATGAGTGTGTGAGGACATGTGTGCATGATTGCGTGAGGACGTGTGCATGAGTGTGTGAGGACATGTGTGCATGATTGCGTGAGGACATGTGTGCATGAGTGTGTGAGGACATGTAAGCATGAGTGTGTGAGGACATGTGAGCATGAGTGTGTGAGGACATGTGTACATGAGTGCGTGAGGACATGTGTGCATGCCTATGTAAGGACATGTGTACATGTGTGTGAGCACATGTGTGCATGATTGTGTGAGGACATGTGTGCATGAGTGTGTGAGGACGTGTGTGCATGTGAGTGTAAGGACATGTGTGCATGTGTGTGAGGATATGTGTGCATGAGTGTGTGAGGACATGTGTGCATGTGAGTGTAAGGACATGTGTACATGTGTGTGAGGACATGTGTGCATGAGTGTGTGAGGACATGTGTGCATGTGAGTGTAAGGACATGTGTACATGTGTGTGAGCATGTGTGTGAGCACACATGTGCATGTGTGTGTAAAACTCTCCCTGGATCGGGGAAAGGAGGTGGTTAACCCTGAAGGAATTAGGGTTTGGTTTGGTTTTTGGGGGGACAGGGTTTCTCTGTGTAAACCTGGCTGTCCTGGAACTGTCTCTATAAACCAGTCTGGCCTCCGGCCTCTGCCTCCTAGGTTTTAGGATTTTTTTAAAAAGGCTTCAATTCGTGTGCATCAGGAAATGCAGAACCGTGGAAGTTCTTTTTGCCACGCTCTGTGTTCGTAGCGGTCAAAACTTCTGCCGTGGGAAGTTGTGAGCAGGAGGAGCCGTGGCCCTGAAGCTGTCTCAGGGGTCTCTACTGTTTCCCTAGCTGCTGGGTGGAGCTTGAATTAAGGATTCTGGTGGCCTCCTTGTCACTCATCTCCCAGGGACTGGGGACCTGGGGCACCTGCTGCGCCAGGACAGAGGGAGGGAACAGACAAGGGGTGAGAGGCTTCCAACACAAGGCCCTGAAAACAAGATTGCAGAATCCACACCCACCCTCCCACTCCCAGACCCCCGCATTTGTTCCTCACCCTGAGGGTCTCTGGGCTGTCTCCTCCAGCTGGTGACCCGAGTTCTGGCCCTAGGAATGCAGGGTTAAATGACTCCCAAGGTCTTGGCATTCCTAAGTGCTTGCTGATACTTGAAGCCAAGTTGGTCAAGATCAAAGCAGTGCCCAGAAGCACCCCAACCTGGGGCCCCAGGGGCAGCTTTCCACCTCCTGGGGTTGGGGGTAGTGGCGGTGGCAAGCAGACCTTCAGGAAAAGCCTCTCTGTTTGCACACCTGAGCACACTTCGGCAGCTGGGCCCTTCCCAGCCTGCACCGCCAGGCTCGGAGACCTCCTCATTCCCAGGCAGGAGTAGGGAGTACTCCCGCCCATACATGACCTTGGGTGGGGGGGCAGGGTGACTGAAAACCTTAACTAAGGGGCGCTGGGACGGAGGATGGATGGGCACCAGTAGCCCAGTGGGTGCAGCTTTTATACTGAACTTGCAGGTGCCGAGGGGGTCCCTGGAGAGCATCCAGCAAAGCTGTAACTGCCTTGTGAGACCACTCCCCGGGACAGGGCCCCACAGCGGGTGACACAAATGCCATAGGTCCCTCTTGCATATCACCCCAGCTCTGCCTCATCTTCAGGCTCAAATCACCAGCTCAGATCTCCAGAGCTCTCAGGTAACAATCTGACTCGGGGAGCTACGGATATGGCCAGATATCATATAAACACACTTCAGGAGTTTCAAATTAACACAGACTGTGCATGGAGATTCACTTGCAAGCCACCCTCTGGGCTCTCGAAGTCACTTCTGTCTGACAGACTAAAAGGTTCAGCTAGAACGTTTAGGCTACCAAACACGCCCAACTGATAACACGTACAGTTACTCCCCCGGGGTCCTCCCCACACCTTTTTAAACTTAATTTATTTATTCCCTTTTTATTCACATCTCAATATTACCCCCCTCCTCCCGGTACTCCCTCTCACAGATTCTCCCCCACCCCCCACACCTTTTCTCCCTCTATTTATGCTACTGGGTATCAAACCCAGGACCTCATAAGTGCTGGGTGGGGAAGTACTCTATTACTGAATGACTTAGCACCAGAATCTATTGTCTTACCTGTAGTGTGATAACCCCTATTCCCATGAGCTTGAATATGTGTGCGCATGTGTGTATATACACACACAAACACATGGCTAATATGACTTCTGTCAACTAACACACACACACACACACACACATGTACACACAGCTAATATGACCTTTGCCAACCATCTTATCAGGACCCTCCCCCAGCTGACAGACCACATCTGTACCTGTTTGTGACCAGTTGTACAGTGTGCAGAAGGCGGGTCACGTGTAGATAGGATGCCTTTAAAGGCCTTCCGTCTCCGTAGACTCTTGCCTTCTGCCGTCTGAACTTCCAGCTCCCATCCATCGCAGCTGTACCAGTCACTATGGAGAAGGCCCTTGTTCTTCTGTTTGTAGCCCTCATTGCGGTGGTCTACGCAGCTCCCGGACCCCGGGGTCTTTTTATCAACCTGGTAAGGAGTCTCTGGGGAGCCGTCAGTCTTGTGGGGGATTTTGTAAGCATGGTTTCTGACCTCTGGTGCCAACCAGCTCCCTGAGTTCTCAGTTCTATTATGAGCCTTTTACCAGGTCATCATCCCAAGAGAGACAGAGGACAGCTGTGAACTCCGCCTGACTGTGCTCTCTACAAAGACAGAACCCTAAGGCTTATCTAGAATACACACCAGAAGAGGGCATCGGTCCCATTACAGATGGTTGTGAGCCACCATGTGGTTGCTGGGATTTGAACTCAGGACCTCTGGAAGAACAGTCAGTGCTCCTAACCGCTGAGCCATCTCTCCAGCCTCCTAATGGTACCTTTCTGTGTGCCAGACAAAGTTCTAAGGGTCTGGGGGATGTGCAGTTCATCTTCACAGTACAGCATGGAGCCAGGCAGAGGAAGCATTGGGGCTTGTGGAGGGACCCATGCTGCCTTCCCGTCATGCCTCAGTGGGGCAAGCCCTGCATAGCCAGCAGCCCCAGGGAAGACATGGGAGATGGGCTAGTGCAGAACGGCCCAGAAATCTCTGTCCATGTCCTCTGGACAAGGGTAGAGACTTTTGTTCCTTTGAGACAGGATCTAATGGTGTAGCCGTGGTTTTCCTGGAACTTATTTTGTAGTCCAGGCTAGCCTTGAACTCATAGAGAGCCACCCGACTCTGCCTGTCCAGTGCTGGGATTAAAGGCTCGTGCCTCCGTGCCCAATGAGCGTGCGGTGTTGGGTAGAGATGGCCTGCCACGCTCACGGGCTCCTCAAAGAAGTGGATGAGACCAAGCATACAACGCTTCGGGGGGGGGTGTCACAGGTTGAGGCCAGCCTGGGCTACATCACTCCACTACTGCCTAGGCTGTAAGATCCTGTCTCATAAAAAGAAAGGAAGGAAGGAAATGTGGGAGACCCTACTTTGGGCACACCCGTGCAAGGCAGCAAGGTGCCAGTGGCTGGTCAGGGTCACCAGAGATCAGCCAGTAGGACCTGTAGGCCTGCACTCCTGGCCCAGGAAGCTTCTCTGCCACCTCCTAGCTCCTGACATGAGTAGGGCACAGTGACCCCAGACCCAGGGGTGACATTTCACATGCACCTCATCAAGGGAGGTGCTGATTATAGCTGTTGCAGGGGTAGCGGGGGTGGGGTGGGGGGTGAACTCTGGAGGACAGCATGGGGGAAGGGTTTGGGCTGACAGGTTGTCCCTGCAGGAGGACGGTGAGATCTGCTTAAACAGTATGCAGTGCAAGAGTGGATGCTGCCAACATGACACCATCCTGGGCATCTCCCGGTGCACACACAAGGCTATGGAGAACAGCGAGTGCTCCCCAAAGGTGCGTGCCCTGGAAGCTTGGGGATGGAGTAGGGGGGTGGGGGTGGGGACCTGGGCATGCACTGTTGAAGGAGGGAGAAGGAAGGTTTCAGGAGTCCTTCCCACGACCCCACTTAACTTTCACAATGGCCCCTAGGTATGTGTGTGTGTCTGTTCCCATTCCACAGATGGGTAAATAGAGATCCCTCTGCAACATGAAGTTAGTAGGAGTATTGGAGGAGGCCTAATCCATCGTCCCCTGGTGAGGCAGTCAGGAACATCCCCTGGGAAGTACCAGGCAGCCAGTTTCCAGCCAAATAGGGAACAAAAGATAATCAAGTGACTCTGTTGTCCCTATCTCTGCAGACCGTCTATGGGATCTACTACAGGTGTCCCTGTGAGCGGGGCCTGACCTGTGAGGGGGACAGGAGCATCATCGGCGCCATCACCAACACCAACTACGGCATCTGCCTTGATGCTGGGGGCTCCAAGAAGTGAGATCGTGCAGTTAGCTGGGCCACCTTTCTCTCTTCCTCCATCTGTCCCATCTGAGCCAGCCAGCTGTTGGCAATAAAGCCCGCTTGCAACCTTGCCCGCCTCTGCCGTCCTTGCTGTGCAAGTAGAAGTCTCATAAGCCTTTGTCGACCAGGGTCAGGGGTTCCCACAGGGCAGAAAGGCGTGTGGAGACTGGGGTTCAGGACAGCCTGGTGACAAGGCAGGACTAGAGCAGGGCTTAAGAAGCCGGGCCCCAGGCCTTCCACCCCTCTGAGCCCCTGGGGACAGGCAGGCAGGTGCAGACAGCACAGGCCTTCAGTGTGGATTCACTGCAGCCCTGCATCTGATCATGACAGTCCCCTTTTCTAGCTCCCCCTCCTTTTGAGGGCTCTCCCTCTTTCCAGGGCCCCCCTTTCAGTTGTAATAGCTCACTGACAACACTCAGGTGCTAATGGGTCCGACCACTAACAACTGCAGTGGGCTTAACCCTTTCTAGAGCCCCCCCTCTGGTGACCCTGGGGTGAAGGATTTATCATCTCTACTTCATAAAGATACTGAACTCAGCCGGGAGGTGGGGGCGCAAGCCGCCGTTAATCCCATCAGACAGGAGGCAGAGGCAGGTGGACCCTGAGGCCAGCCTGGTCAACAGAGTAAGTTCTAGGACAGCCAGGGCTACACAGTGAAACCCTGTCTCAAAAAAAAATCTTTTTATATATGTGTGTGTATGTATATGTGTATATATATATATTCTCTTGGGAGCCATCAAATACTAGTTAGGGCCAGTGAGATGGCTTAGTGGGTAAGGCACTTGCGACCAAGACTGCCTGAGGTGGTTTCTGGGGGGTCACAGATGGTGGAAGGAAAAGAAATACAAGTTTCCCTCTGACTTCCCCACATGTGATATGGTACATGAGGCCACAGACACTCATACATGCATACACTCGTACACACACATATTCACAAATGCACACATTCACACAAACAGAGCATATGCAAATAAATAAATAAATACATAAATGTAATTTTTTAAAAAGCCCACAAGTTAATTAGGAAGCAGTAAGGCCCAAGAAGAAGCTAACTGTCCCCTGAGTTGGGGTGCTGGAGAGGAGAGTTACACAGAGCGTGGGTATCAAAACTCAGGTGCTCCCCAAGTCCAACAGTCTGTCATTCTCGGATCATTGATGCCTCTAGATATCTAGATACCATGGACCTTTTTACAGGGGTTACATACCGGATATCCTGCATGTAAGATATTTATGTTACAATCTTTAACAGTAGCAAAATTATAGTTATAAAACAGCGCCAAAAAGAATTTTATGCTTGGGATGGGTCACCTTCCCAATACATGAGGAACTGTATTATTTTTGAGACAGGGACTCATCGTGTAGCTCTGGCTAGCCTAGAACTCACAATGTAGACTAGGCTGGCCTCAGGATTCACAGAGATCCATGTGTCTCTGCCTTCTGAATGCTGGGACTAACTATTATGTAAAAACTATGCCGAGGACTTATTTATTTTATGAGTGAAGAAGAGCGTATATCTAGGTTCAAAGGTCAAAGGGCAACGTCCACATACAGGTGCCGGGGATCAAACTCACGTCATCAGGCTTTGCAGCAAGCACCTACCGAGCCATCTTGCCAGCCCAGAATTTCAGAACAGGTGACTCTGAGCCCCAGGCTTGCTGGGAGGGAGAAAGGTTTGTTCAGGCAACCACAGTGATTGGCAGTCCTTTGTTTCTATGGAGCCCAACCCCCTTGGCACTTCTGCACACCGAAGATACTTTCCTCATGCCCTGCCGAGCCTAAAATAGCATGGGCGCTGAGGTCAGTCTAGGTACATGCAAAAGTACCACGGTGGCTCTCTTTCAAAGCTAAGCGTGTCTCTTGCCTCTGCACCTGGCCTGCGCCATAGAAGGGCGAACGGCTTTGCCCCTCTTTATTGATAGTGTAACTCCAGTATTACTTGAGGAGGTCGCGAGTCCAGCTCTGGGAGAAGGAACACAAATTCTCAGGCAGCCTCCCTTGCAGCTAGACTAGGTCGGACATAGTCGTGGATGTTGTGATATGAAGAAGCCTTGTGGGACGGTTCCCAACCTCTCTAATCCTGAGAAAAGTGACTCGTATGCAGTCTGTGCTCCATAACTGGGTCGAGCCCTGTGAGCTCAGGGCAGGGGTTGTGTCCCCTCGACTCTCTGACAACCATAGTCCAAACCCCAGGACCAGAGCCTTTCTTGTTTCTCCTAATCATCCTGGACCCAACATTCTCTGTTACGCCACTTACTGCTTTCTCTTGCTAGTAAGAGCTGGAGAGGATTGTACCCTCCGGAGGGGGAGATACATTCAAGACAAGCTGTTGCTGGTGGGGTGGGGGTGGGGGTGGGGGGGATGCACAGCCACTGTTGCTGTGGTTACATAGGGTGGTCCAGAAGTGAAGGGGCTCTTTAGGGTGGTACAGCTAAAGAGCCTACTGTGTCATGGCCATATATAATTAAAGGCTGGGGGGGGAGAGGTCCTCTGGACCTACGGTTCTGGGCTAACAGGAGAAACAGACCAGAAGAAACAGCCATGAGTGCGTGCTGTACAGGACTCACCTCCCAGCCAAACAACCGCCATCTTCAGGAGTTCAGCTGCCTTGGGGGTTGGAAGTTCCCGCGAAGGCTGTAGGGTGTGGGTCATGTGACAATCACGTGACTCCGCAGCCGCTCCTCCCAGACAACTGTTTGCAATTCTGCCCTTATTGCTTGAGGCCTGGAGACAGAGTGGTCTCTGAGAAGGGAATGGAGTAGATTAGGGCAAGGGGCTTTGAAGCCACCGGAAGCCAATGTAGGAGCGGGAGTCGGGGTGGGGCAGACTTCCAGGGCAGCGGCTTCCTTAGAGTCACCTACAGCTCCTGTTCCTAGCCCCTTACCCCTACTCTGTAAGTATGCACAATGAACTCAAATTCTGAGGTGTTGGGGAGGAGGGTGGCAGAAAGGAACTTTGGTTTATTGTCAGGACCTTATTGGGTGGGGAGAGATGTTTAGTTCCTTCCCAGTCTTCTTGATACAATGTAGAAAGTCCTTGTTACAAAGTAGAAAGTCTCTGTTACAATGTAGAAAGTCCTTGTTACAAAGTAGAAAAGTCCTTTTCTGAGAACAATGGAGACACCCCCCCACCCCCACACCCCCCACCCCCGCCAGCACACTTTTCAGCGCCTGAGGAAGCCTCTAGCCCCAGTGGAATCTGATTTGAACTCCAGCCTCCCCTACTGGGGCTTTCTTATCCCAACACTCAGAAGGCTGAGGCAGGAGGATCAGGAGTTCAGCCCAAGTTTGAGCCCAGCCTCCTGAGTGTTGGGATTACAGGTGTACACCACCACACAAAGAAAAAGTGAGTTTTCGCTTGCGCAGTGTCTGCTGAGTCCAGGGCTGTTCTCTGTGTGGTGCCTCGAAAATCCAGGTCTCTCATAGTTCCCAGGGTCACAGCAAGGGGAGAGGTTCAGGACAGAGGCTGGAGACAGTGAGGTGCCTTTCAGGGGTCTGGAGCAGGACAGTATGGTCGGGTAAAATGCCTCCTGACTCGTGTGCGCCCAGCCTTCAGGGAGGTGCGTGAGGCTGGTATCTCCACACTGAGTATTGTCGTGGTGTGAGGAGTTAACTTGAAGACAAAACCGACAGATAGAAAACGAATGTAGAGGAGCTGGAGGTGTGGCTCAGTTGGTAGACTGTTCGCCTGGCGCACAGGAAGCCCTGGGTTCTAACCCCAGCACTGCATGAACTGGGCATGGTGGTACAGGCCTGTGATGCCAGCACTCAGGAGTGGGGGTGGGGGTGGGGCTCAGAGCCAGGATGCAAGCTAACCCAGGAGAGTCCGGCCAAGGTGGGGCGGCTGGAAGGAGGTGTCGCAGAGTCTCCGTGGATAAGGGGACACCTGGAAGCAGCAGGTCTAGCCTTCCTCCACCCTCCTCTGCAGAACCCAGGCTGCCCCAGTTGGAAGTTTCCAGCCAGTGATTGGTTTAGGTAACTATCAGTCTCACGTGGCTGGGGAGATGGCTCAGTCATCGAAATGCTTGCTTTGTAAACGTGAGAGCCCCCAAACTACATTAAAAAAAAAAAGACTAGGTGCAGAGGTGCATGCTGGGAATGCCAGAGATGGGTAGGTTCCTGTGCTCATTATCTAGCCAGCCGACTTGTAGAAGGATAGGGAGAGACCCCCTCCCCCAAACAAAGAGGTAAAAATTCCCAGTGATCTGCGGTTGACAAAGGCAGCACCCAAACCATCGCAGACTCCAGTTCTGGGGTATCTGGTGCCCTCTTCAGGTCTTTGCGAGTATTGCATGCACATCGTGTCTAGACATCCATGCGCGTGAAAACATTCACATACACAACATAAAAAGAAGCCTTTTCAAAAATATTTTTAAAATGGACTGGAGGCATGATCCATCAGTTAAGATGTTCTTTCAGGGGCTGGAGAGATGGCTCAGCGGTTAAGAGCACTGACTGCTCTTCCAGAGGTCCTGAGTTCAAGTCCCAGCAACCACATGGTGGCTCACAACCATCTGTAGTGGGATCTGATGCCCTCTTCTGGTGTGTCTGAAGACAGCTACAGTGTACTCACAAATAATAAATAAATAAATCTTTAAAAAAAAGATGTTTTTTCAGACTAGCACAGTTCATTTCCCAGCATCCACAGCAGGGTGGCTCACAAGTGCCTACAACTAAAGCTCCAGGCAAATCCATTATCTCTGGTCTCCATCGGACCTGCGCTCATGAGCATGCGCGCACATCCACGTGCGCATGCGCACACAATTAAAAAAAAACCATTTAGGTGGCCGGGCGGTGGTGACGCACGCCTTTAATCTCAGCACTTGGGAGGCAGAGGCAGGTGGATTTCTGAGTTTGAGGCCAGACTGGTCTACAGGGTGAGTTTCAGGACAGCCAGGGCTACACAGAGAAACCCTGTCTGGAAAAACAAAACCAAAACAAAAACATTTAGGATGGATTAGACTTTTGACATTGCTAGACTACCAGGAAGGGATTCATACTGGGACCCGGGGCTGGCTGGGGCCCGAGCTGGAACCTGCCTTGACTCTGAATTTCTTATCTCAGCACAAATAAATTCCCCACATCACTTAAATGAGTCCAGGTGGGGTTTTCTTTTCTTTTCTTTTTTTTTTAAGATTTATTTATTTATTTTATGTTTGTGAGTACACTGTAGCTGTCTTCAGACACACCAGAAGAGGGCATCAGATCTCATTACGGATGGTTGTGAGCCACCATGTGGTTGCCAGGGATTGAACTCAGGACCTCTGGAAGAGCAGTCAATGCTCTTAACCACTGAGCTATCTCCCCAGCCCCTTTTCAGATGTTCTTGAAGCAAAAAAGTCTATGGTGACACCCAAGGGTTGAGACCTGGGGCACAGCCTGTTGATTTGAGACTCAGTTTCTCTGTCCAGTGGAGCACATAGAACCTAACAGCGGAGGCGGCAAGACCCCAGTTCCTTTGCCATTCTATGGGTCACACTCTTGCATTTTTTTTAAAAAAAAGATGGTCTGTGTGTGTGTGTGTGTGTGTCTGTGTGTGTGTATGTACACGCGCGCGTGTGTGCATGCGCACACACACACCCCTCATCCCTCCTTGGTCGCACGAGTGCAGTACCTGCAAAGGCCAGAAGGGGGCAGCAGAATCACTGACAGTGTTACTGGTCCTTGTGAGCCACCCTATGGGAGTTGGGAACTGAACTCTCCGGGGGCGGGGGGGGGGCCTCTGGAGGAGCGGGAAGCACTCTTAACTACTCCGCCATCTCTCTAGCCTCACATTCTTGCATTCCTCCCTTCCGTTCTTCCCTACAAGATAGCCCCACCACACACTCTCAGCCTCATCCTCAGTCCCGCCCCTTCCCAGGAAACTCTCCATCCCTCCCTCCACCCATCCCATCCCTATTCCCACCAATGCTTTAGGGGCAAACAGGCCCTGGAGAGGCTCTCTCCGTGCCTCAGTGTCCCCTTTTGCCTTTCCCACAAAACGCAGACAGACACCAGAGCCAGGAAGTGACTTTAATGCTCAGGAGGTGATGTGGGGGTGGGGATAGGGTGACACCTGGGGAGGGAGACACCTGGGGAGGAAGGGTGCAGCAGCAGTGGCCATGAGCAGCCGGAGTCATCCTCTATATCATTTGACACCGGCGGGGACATATGGGGTCTTTAGAATGACAGCTTAAGCCAACGCGACAGGGACACATGATGTTCAGGCTCCCCTTGGTCTGTGGGGGAGGAAGGGTGTGAATTGAGGGGATAACACTTGTGGGGGTTGGGGTAAGAGTGTAAATAGTGGTGGGAGATGCCCCAACCCAAGGTTCCATGTCATATGTCATATGACCATGAACACAGCCTGGGTCATATCCTTTCCTCCTCTGTCCAGCGGGGGATAGCAGCTGCCCTGGATTCTCATTTTTGATTTTTTTTATGTGTTTGCCTGCATGTTCAAATATGTCTGCACGCCCATTACATTGCCTGGAATTAGAGTTACACATGGTCGTGAGTCACCATGTGGGTGCTGGCAAAATGAGTGCTTCACTGATGAACCATCTCTCCCCCATGGCTGGATTTTCTTGTTAACAGAACCTAGAGTCACCCGGGAAGGGAGAACGTTAGTTAAGGAATTACCTCCCTTAGATTGGCCCATGGCCCTGTCTATGAGAGATTGTCTTAATGATTGGCGCGGCAGGGCCAAGCCCACTGTGGGCGGTACCATCCCCAGGCAGGTGAACCTGGTATAAAAGGCTGGGTGTGAGCCTGGGAGGAAGCCAGAGAGCAGTGTTTCTTCATGGTCTCTAATTCAGTTCCTGCACGACGTCCCTTGGTGATGGACTGTGACCTGGAAGTGTAAGAAGGAACACACCTTCCTCCCTGAGTTGTTTTTTTTTTTTGGTCTTGGTGTTTATCACAGGAACGGAAAGCAAACTAGAAGAGTTCTCATCTCCCCCATCTAGCGAGGGAGATACAATGTACTAAGTGGTCTCTAATAAAGCTATTCTCCAGCCCTCAGCCCCAGCTGTCACTGGGGGAGGGGGTTTCATAGGGGGCAGGGAATGTTGACTCAATGAATCTTTGCAAGTTTCCCTTTCTTGAGGCAGCCCAGGATGTAATAATGCTGCTTAGAAGAGACATTGCAGAATGATTAGTAGTTGGTAGTGGGGGTGGGGGAGCAGAGGCATCTGTTTCTTTTTTTAACCTCCCCACTCTTTCCCTGCGTGTCGTGTCGTGTCTCACCTGTGGCAAGCACGCCATGCCTACACGGGACTTGGAGGTGCAGAAGGATCCGCTTCTTTCCAGGTCTATGAGGCAGCAGTCACTAAAGCACTGGGTGTGGTGGACACACTTGTCTCCGTTGCCCTGTAGAAAAAGCCCCTTGGTTACCAGCTCTTGTCTAGCCGAAGGATAACAGAACCCCGGGGTCCAGGAGGGGAAGTCATGAGATTGTCACCAGAGTCCCCCGCTCAGTGTATCCCTCCCAGAAGCCCGACTTGACTGAACAAAAAAAGAGTCAGGAGCTGGGCATCCTGTCCCCTCACCTCCATGCCTCCCAGACCACAAATCTAAAAGCTAATGGGCATGAAGAGGGGGCACAGTATGGCTCAGCCAGTAAAGGAGCTTGCTGTGCAAGCTGGACGACCCGAGTTCAATCCCCACCCCTCCGCGGGACTGAGTAAAGATGGGAGGAGAAAACAGACTCCACTGAGATTTCCCTGACCTCACAAGCACAGACCAGGGAGGCAGGGAGGGAAGGAGGGAGAGAAGGAGGGAGGGAGGGAGGAAAGGAAGGAATTTTTGGAATTAAAAAAAATGGAGGAGAGAAAGGGGAAAGGAAGGCTTTGCATCTAGAAGGATCCCTAGGTCTTGGAGGAAGGCAGGGGAAATCTCAGAATCAGCAGGTAGAGAGGGCTTGGGCTAGTGGGGAAGGGGTGGTGAGCCCAGGGCTGAGAGAGAAGAGAAAGGCTGGGCCAGGAGCATTGTCTCCATTCCAGGAACTGCGAATGAAACTTGCCCAGGGCTGTGAAGTAAACCTACAATCCTCAGACTCCAAACTGGGCATGGATCCTACAGCCCTCGGTCCCCACCTTTCCGTCACAGGACAAGTCAAGGGCAACGCTCACCTTTTTAGGAACTGAGTTTCCACCGAGTTTGTGTGGCAGGGTCCCAGCAAGCAAAGCCAGCACGGTGACCAAGGCCTGAGTGAAGGTCATGATGGCTTGGCGACCGCAAGCTCGCGGAACACGGCTGGGGACACGTCCCTGCCGCTGTGGGGGTGAGAGCCAGTCAGCGTGGGCCCAATGGTCACAGACTGTCCTGCTCAGTGGATGTGGGACAAGGACTGCTGATTCTCAGGCTAGGCCTTGGCAGCCTCTGATCTGGCTGGAGGGAGCAAAGGCTCTGAACTGACGGGGCATCTGTACTGTGAAGCCCGGGGGCCTTATACGGCCTACTTTGAAACACAGACTTCAAAACGTAAAGGACAACTTCTTTTCTCTACTCATCTCGAGTTGCGAGTTTGAAGGCGGATGTAGAGCTTGTCCAGCTCACTACGGAACCAGGGCCAGAACCCTCGGAGGGAAAGAGGTCGGTAGCAAGTTCCTACCCAGAATGCCTAGGGCGACAAAGAAGCCCTGCGGTGGGCAAGTGAGACAGTTGGTTCTAATGGAGTCCTGGGCTGCGGCAGGAGGACCGGGATTTCCAGGCAGGGGCAGATGGGATGAAGGTGGGGCCGGAAGATGGGGGGGGCGAGCTCAAGGTTGTGGGGTGAGCTCTTGGTGGGGTGCAGAGCAGGGAAATCAGAGCGGTTATTTGCAGAAGCTGACTGGGACCCGGAGCCCAGAGCTGGAGTGGCTTCTCCAAGAAAAGCTATTGACTGCGGGGTTAGTGTAGGGACCAGGGACTCTACTAGCCTGTGACCCTTAGTACAGGATGAGGCTGGTTGTCCCTATACACATTCCTGTGGCAGGGCAACACTGGGACATTAAGTGTACTCTTATCCCTTCTGCAGTCCCTCCTGGCCCACAGGTCTCAGAGGAAGCAACCCGGAAGAAGCTACCTGAGCTGAGCTGAGCTGACACAGCTCGTCTCCAGACCTGGCTGACCTTTAACCCCTGTAGTGACCCCTGGACAGAGGTCGACAATCCTACCTAGTAGCCGGGTATGTTGTCCCGTAGCCTGACCCCTAGAGCAGGGTACTGTTTCTAGAAAGATAGTCTACGGCAGGGGAGTTCCTCAGCAGGGCCAGAGAGAGTTTTGAGCAAACTCTGTGCTCAGGTGAGGTTGCGCTCACCGCACGCAGCCTCGGGGAAGCCAGGAGCTAGTGATCTATGTAGACTGTCCATATGGGGCTAGATGCATGCGCTCCCTGACCTCAAGACTCTTCCTTACCTCCCCCTCCTCCTATGAGACTGAACCACGTTGATACCCAGCCCCTTTGTCAGTGAAGGCACCGTCCTTCATTACCAAGAGGTAAGAGTAAGGGACTCAAGCCAAACTAACATTAAACTTCATTCGTTAGCATCGTTGATTCTAAAATCAAATTCTCCTACACGCCCGGCTGGCCTTGAACTCTGTAGGCTGTGGTAATGATCACTGGGTAGGTGGTGTTGTTTACTACCAAGCCTGATGGCAGGAGTTCAAACCCCAGGACCCCACGTGGTCAAAGGAGAGCATCAACTCTTTCAGATTGTCCTCTGATCTCCAGAGGAGGGGCATGGTAGAAACGCGCGCACACACACACACACACACACACACACACACACACACACTCCTGCATCTGCCTTATGAGTGCTAGGGTCACAGGCACACAGTACCATACCCAGTTTGGTATGGTACCAAGTTGTTTCTGTGGTGCCAAGGACTGAACCCAGCACTTTGCACCTCCAAATCTAACGTCTTACATGTAAAATCCCAAAGAAACAGCTCTGCGTCCACAGACATGTAAAGCCGGGATGGCAAAGACATAGACCCACTGATGTCCTGAGGGGTCTCTCCTCCATGCAAGGCTCTGTGGAGCCCTCGCATCCTTTTCAAGGAAAGAGATTGATTCTCATCATACAGCTCTGGCTGGCCTGGAATTTGGTATGTAGAGATGGCTGGCCTCGAACTCACAGAGGTCCACTTGATTCTGTTGTCTGAGTGCTGGGGTGGTGAGGGGTTTTTTTTGTTTGTTTCTTTGTTTGTTCTGAGATAGGGGTCTACTTTGTAGCCCAGGCTGGCCTGGAGCTCATTATGCAGTCCAGGTTGGCTTCATACTCATGGCAATCCTCCTGCCTCAGCCTCCCAAGTATAACCATTACAGGGGTGAGCCACCACACCCAGCTCTGAGAGGTTTTTATTTTATTCTCTTTGGTCTTTAATAAATGCTAGTGGTGATCCGTCGCTGGTTTCTACTGCCCCCTGGTGGTACATCTACTCTTCTTCTACCCAGGGTATTGGGTTCCCCTGGTTTGTCTGACCACCTTGCCATAGTCATTTGTCTGTCTCCACCAGCCAATTGTGTGACTTCCCTGGATTATTAAGTGACTCCCTGCCTCTCAGAAGGTATTGAGGGCCCAATGGATCAGTCATATACGTTCAACCTGAGAATTCATTATGAAGGAGTTATATAGCAGCGGATGACTGAATTCACCCGGAGTCCTCAAAGTTGGTACGTTCTCTCAGCTCCTGAACTGGCAGCAGACCTGACCTTCGAGAGCCAGTGAGAGGCAGAGCTGACTGCAGAGAAGGTACAGACACACCCACTTCTGGAAAGTCCCACCGGTGCTTCTGTCCTCCCTTAAGCCTATTCAGTGTATGCGAGACTGAGCCACAACATCAGAACTACCAGGGGACTATGGTCCTCTGAGCAGGACAGCTGCCGCCTTCGTGGGATCAGGTGTGCCTGCTTGCAAGCGGATATCATCCTCAGGCCAGTTGACCGCAGGGAGGACCATTGGGCTATCTGAGATTCCAGCTTCCTTCCTCTGACCCTCTTGGCATCTGTATACAATTGTGCCCTAATTTCACATCACCTGGGGTCAGAGTATATAGGCTGGGAGTGGAACTAAGCCGGACTCATTTTTGGCTCTGAAGAAGCCATTCTTGGGGCTGAAGAAATGACTCAGCGGTTAAGAGCACTGACTGCTCTTCCAGAGGTCCTGAGTTCAATTTCCAGCAACCACATGGTGGCTCACAACCATCCGTAACGAGATCTGACGCCCTCTTCTGGAGTGTCTGAAGACAGCTCCGGTGTACTTACATATAACAATAATCTTAAAGGGAAAAAAAAAAGCCGTTCTTTAGCTGGGAGAAGGCATTCCAGCGGGGCTGCTTTGGGGTTCGCTCATGAACCTGTTAACACCCCAGCACCTTCAGACTGTCCATGTGGGCAGCCTGTGGTCTCTCCCAGTCGTCTGAGAATTGTCTGAGAGCCTGGTTTGCCAGTGAGCCCCAAGACCCCCACCGGGTCTCTCCAGTTCTGTGGTCACAAGCACACCCTGTGCCTGGGTTTCTGTTATCACTGCTTCTTGTGTCTTTGTGTGTTTGCCTGCATGTATGTCTGCGCACCATACGTGTGCCTTGTACCCAGGTCCTCTGGAAGGGCAGCCAGTGCCCTTAACCACTGAACCATCTCTCCAGCCCTGGTTTTTGTAGTCGTTTTGTTTGCTGTTGATGATGTTACTGCTGCTTTGTTTTGTTTTGTTTTGTTTTTCCCCACCTCTGAGATTCCATTGGTTGTGGATCCGTATGCAGACATTTCAATTCCTAACACATGTACCCAAACTCCAGAGTCACATAGTGTTCCTTCAGAACAGTCACGCCAGCGATGGCCCCGCCTCAAGCTTGGCAAGGTTCCCACGAGACCTCGCAGGATGGTCAGTCACTCGGATCTTTCCCTCTGCCAAATGGATCACGGTTTTATGACACACACGGGACACCCTCAAGTTTTCCATCTTTCCCGGCTCATTATTACAATTTTTAGGAAAACGGGCTGCCGTCCCCAGAGCTGTCACAGTCCTGATGGGGCAAGGACCGCTAAGAGATTGTATAGGAAACAGAAGACAGGATGTCATTTAAAATATTCCAGACACAGACTGGAGAGAAGGGCTCAGCCGCTAGGGGCTAGGCTCACAACCAAAAATATAAGAGTTCCATTCCCGGCACTCATGACTGTATCTCCAACCACAAAAAGTGAAAAAAAAATGATCAAAAAAAAAACCAACCCAAACTCAATCCAGACATGAATGCACATCTGAGACTCCTCTGGTGTGCCTCCGAACTTGCTTGGTGGCTCTGAGGTATAGGATGTAAACAGTCCCCTCTGTGGGACCAAGACAGAGTCTCCTCCATTCGGTGTGCCACTGTCCCCTGGATGTAGCAAAAGCTAAACAACCAGCAAATGGTTTCACCTATGTCTTAATTTTAGATTTTTATTATTTTGCGGGTGTGAGTGTTTTGCCCGCATGAGTGTCCCTGCGTTACATGTGGGCCTGGCACCCTGATGGGTGCGGGGAATTTAACCTGGGTTCTTTGCAGCAAGGTGTGCTCTTAACCACCGAGCAACTCTCCACTCCATGGTTTTGCCCCTTAAGAAATCATTTACACTTAGAAATTAGGACTTGTGGGATTCGCCGGCCTCCATTTTATAAATTTTTGTTGTTGTTGTTTGGTTGGTTTTGTTTGTTTTTGTTTTTTGCTTTTCCTTTTTTGTTTGTTTTGTTTTGTTTTGAGGCAGGGTTTCTTTGTGTAGCCCTGGCTGTCCTGGAACTCGCTCTGTAGACCAGGCTGGCCTCGAACTCAGAAATCCACCTGTCTCTGCCTCCCAAGTGCTGGGATTAAAGGCACGCGCCACAACCCAGCTTTTATTTTGTTTTTTTTTATTGCTTCAAATGTTTCTAAAGCTAATAAAAAAATCACACTTGGGGCTGGAGAGATGGCTCAGCAATTAAGAGCACTGGCTGCTCTTCTGAAGGTCCTGAGTTCAAATCCCAGCAACCACATGGTGGCTCACAACCATCTGTAGTGTGATCTGATGCCCTCTTCTGGAATATAGGTGGACATGCAGATAGGGCGCTCATACAATAAATAAAAATCTGAGAAAAAAAAAGTCCTCTGGACTCTACAAGGAGCGGGGCGGGGCTCTGACAGACAACCTGACAGACAACTCCTGGCGGTTCACTCTCGGCTTCTTGTTCCTCTGCGGCAGAGGCTGGACTCGGAGCTTGGTCTGCCTTTCTGCGGGCAGCTCTGTAGTTCACTGTCAGCCACCTCGGCCTGTTTGCCCCTTGCTTGCTCTTCTCTCAAATTTGCATTTTTCTGACTGATGATAGATCCTTTCCCAGGGTCTTTTATGGCTTTGTGTCCCTGTACTGGCTGGTTTTGGGTGTCAACTTGACACAGGCTGGAGTTATCACAGAGAAAGGAGCCTCCCTTGAGGAAATGCCTCCATGAGATCCAGCTGTGGGGCATTTTCTCAATTAGTGATCAAGGGGGGAGGGCCCATGGTGGGTGGTGCCATCCCTGGGCTGATAATCCTTAGTTCTATAAGAAAGCAAGCTGAGCAAGCCAGGGTGAGCAAGCCAGTAAGGAACATCCCTCCATGGCCTCTGCATCAGCTCCTGTTCCTGACCTGCCTGAGTTCCAGTCCTGACTTCCTTTGATGATGAACAGCATTGTGGAAGTGTAAGCTGAATAAACCCTTTCCTCCCCAACTTGCTTCTTGGTCGTGATGTTTGTGCAGGAATAGAAACCCTGACTAGGACAGTTCACCTTGGCAGGGGCAAGACTGGTCACAGAGGTGCCTGGTGTCCCCTGGACCACTGCAAGCCTGTAGTTTTTAACATTGGTCTGGGGATAGAACCAGATTGGATCCTCTGGTCTTTCCCTCCATCTTTTAACCACTAACCAGAACGGAGGAGATGGTTCTCTTTTGGGTGTTCTGTGACCCTCAAAATGTCGAGAAAGACCACAGGGCCACACTGGCCACCCGACATGAGTCAGGGGGTTATGCCAGCATTGTTACCACCTGCCTTGAATGTCAGTGTTCCTTCTCAAAGACGTTAACGACTGAAATCCTCAGGGCTGGAGAGATGGCTCAGCGCTTAAGAGCACTGACTGATCTTCTGGAGGTCCTGAGTTCAATTCCCAGTAACCACATGGTGGCTCACAACCATCTGTAATGTGATCTGATGCCCTCTTCTGGAGTGTCTGAAGACAGCAACAGTGTACTCACGTACATAAAATGAATAAAATCTTAAAAAAAAAAAAAGACAGAAATCCTCAAGAGAAAACTTACTTTGAAATAACTAAAATACAATACTTTTCCTTAAAAATGGCATTTACTAGATGTGCACCCTCCAGTCACAGCAGCCATGTGTTGGTCCGAGGACAACTTTCAGGAGCCAGTTCTCTCCTGCCATGGGATTGCTGAGGATTGAACTCAGATCCTAAGACTTGGCAGCAAGCCCCTCTACCCACCGAGCCATCTCACAGACCCCAGACCGACTTTTTTCTATGCTCTACATTAGAATCTGTGGTATTCAGATTTGTTCTGGCAGACTTGCTCTGGGGAAGCCAAATGCTTTGACCTGAAGCCTCTCGGACATCCTGTAGAGAGCAGGGCCTCTTGGAAGGGTACCCTCCAATCCTGGGTCAAGCTGGACCGACCGAGAGCTTGATGGAACCAGACGAGCCAACCAAGACACTCCAAGTTCCGGAGATAACAGATGATTGTTGGGTTTTGTTCTTATGTCTCCCCAGGGCTGTCACCCCAGAGAATCTTTGTCTTCTCCATGAGGACCTCACAGCCCAGCTGCTCTGACGTCATCATAACGCTGTCGGGCTCCTAAGTGCTGTGTATAACTGCTATTCATTTCATAGACAAGGAGACTGAAGCTTAGACAGGGTTCATGCCTCACCCCAGGTCACACAGCTGGCAGATGGCGGGGCTGGGATTCAAACCCAGCACTCTCTGCTCGAGCCTTCTCTCCCTTACCTAGTCTGTTATCCTCGGTCCAGCTCCTCCCGTGCAGCCTCCTTTCTGATGCAAACTTTGAGAGGAAGGTGACAAAGCCAGGGTCCCTTTCCCTGTTTCATACTCCTGAATCATGCAGGGCTCCTCCGTGGTGGGACTCCCTGAGGACACTGCGGGTCTTCTACAGCCAGGACTTGAACAGTATATGTGGTGTGACTGAGAAACTGACCCGGGCCAGCAAGACAGTCCAGCAGGTAAAAGGGGCTTGCGGCCAAGACTGATGACCTGAGTTCAATCCTGGGATCCACATGACGGAAGGAGGAGAACTAACTCCACTACACACACACACACACACACACCAGCCCACCACCTCTGCTTCCTGAGTGCTGGGATTAGAGTCATGAACCACCATGCCTGTCTTAAGGCCATCATTTTGAAGGTTCTAAATCTGGGATGAGGCAAGTGACATGCACACTGATTTATCATCTAGCGAGGCCCAAAGTGGATGGTGGCATGTCCCAGGGGGAGCTCATGTGCCCAGGGCCACAACACCAAAACAGGAGGTCAGAAAGAGGCTAGGTTCCCATATGGGTACCCTCCTCAAGGGCCCACACCATTCCCAGTAGGAGGAACTGGGAAAGATTTTTTTTTAATTTATGAATTTATTTTATGTATGTGAATACACTATCGCTGTCTTCAGAAATCAGAAGAGGGCATCAGATCGAATTACAGATGTTTGCGAGCCACCATGTGGTTGCTGGGATTTGAACTCAGGACCTCCGGAAGAGCAGTCAGTGCTCTTAACTGCTGAGCCGTCTCTCCAGCCCTGGGGAAGATTCTTAAACCATAGACAGAGGACCGGACTGGAAAGAAAGCTCAACAATTAACAGCACTTTAATGCTCTTGTAGAAGGCCCGGGTTTGATTCCCAGCACCTGCGTGTCAGTTCCCAACCACGTGTAACTCTAGTTCCATTAACACACACACACACACACACACACACACGCACGCACGCACGCACGCACACGCACACGCACACGCACACACTGGAACTGGAGAGATGACTCAGTGGCTAAGAGCATCAACTGCTCTTCCAGAGGTCCTGAGTTCAAATTCCAGCAACCACACGGTGGCTCACAACCATCTGAAATGGGATCTGATGCATTCTTCTAGTGTGTGTCTGAAGACGGCGACACTGTACTCATATAAATAAAAAATAAAACACACAAACACATAAACATACACTTCCCCCCCCCCCAGCACCTAGGCCCTTACCGAAAAGGGCGGGCTCTACATTCAGGCTTTAAAGAGCCCCTAGGAGATGACTTGCAGGTCAAAGTGCTTACCATATGCAAACGTGAGGACTGGAATTCACATTCCTCACAACGAATGTGCACATGTGCCCCTCCCCCCACACACAAAAATGGAAACAGGTTTGAAGAGCAGCAACAGGAAGGGGGAGTCATTCTCCCAAACACAGAATTGGGATGTGTCTGGGGCGCTGTGCCACGGCCTGGGCGGAGGCCCTGATGAACAGCACCTCCACCCAGGTCCTGGGAGGCAACGGACAGACGCTTGCTTCCAGAGGCCTCACGCTTCCCTCCCGTACGCATTTATTGGATCTCCTTAATGTTACTCCCCGGTTTTAAAGTAGGATTGGCTGGGTCGGCAGGAAGAGGGTCGGGATCCCAGGTCCTGAGGACATTGCAAGCTCACTATGACTTTGCAGGCCTGGATCTGAACTTCCTCCTCGGGGTGGATGACCAGGGAAAGCAGTCGGTCTGCCAGTCTGGACTCATCGCCAAAGAGCGCTTCGTGCAGGGATTGCTCGTTGTAGTGCCATTTGACCGCTCGGTAGTGGGTGGCGTTCCGCCCCTCACTCAAGCGCTCAGCAAACACCAGCACCTCGAACAGCAGACTGCCCGGCTGTGATGACTGCAAGAGGTTCAGGAAGTTGGAATGCACCTACGGTGGGGAAGGGAGAGAACCAGTGAGCTCCTGCCCGGGCTCAAATTCTCATCTCTGGCTTCCCACCGTCACTGCTCCCTCGCGGACCCGGGGTTTGCGGTTCCCTCTCATGATCGTTTTTTTTTCCCAGAGAAAATGCATCACGGTCAGAGAACACGAGTGAGTTCCTGAGATTAATTTTAAGACAGTGTGTGAGGCCGGAGAGGTGATGGCTCGAGCGGAGGTGACAAGCTCCGACTTGCACTTGCAGCACCCACGTGGTGGCTCACAACCCTCCGGAGCTCCAGTTCCGGGGGAATATGACGCCCCCTGCTGGCCTGCACAGGCACTGCACACAGGCGACGCACAGACCCGTGCGCATTAAAAAACAATATAAAAAAATCCCTCCTGACACCTGCGTCAGCATCCCGTCAGCCCCTCTCCATCTTTCCTCACCTGACAGTTGAGAATGTCATAGAGAAGGTCGTTCTTCTGTGCCAGGTAGCTCAGGAGGCGGACAGCTTGTACCTGAAGAAGGGACAGCAGGAGAAGGCAGGTGGGTCTGGGTCTCAGCAGGGGTGACTCGAACCTCTGCTCTCCCCTCTAACCCTCTAAGTGTGGCTCCAGGACTAGCCGGGGGTGGAGCCGCGGCCCTGACAGACAGGCACCTGTGCCAGATTACAGTCTGACTGTATGATCTCCATCAGGGCAGGCATCACCCGCCGCAGTTGTGGGTGAACGTAGTCAGGTAGTGGGAGGCTGTTGAGCAGTCGGAGGCCAGCTACGTGCAGTTCCAAGTCCCAGATGGTGGAAATCAGTTCCAGCACCTTGATGCAATGTTCCTGGGGTGGAGAGATGGGATTGCTCTCATATGGTGACCTCCCTGACTAGGCACCGTGTCGCCCTTCCCTGACCCCACCCAGGACCCAGGAGATAATCCTTCCTCCCTTGAACTGGAAGAACCAAGGCACTGGTTAGCTACCCACACCTCTTGCCTCCGCTAGCCACTCCCACCTCACAGATTTTTTTTTTCCTTGCTGGGCTATCTCTGTCGGTAAGGTCATCCGGTTCACCTGCTAATCCCACTTCCTTCCAACCCAAGCTTGCTTTCTTGATCCTGGCCACTGGTGCAGCACTTTCTCCAAGCCCCAAGCTGCAGTATTCTCCAATTCTTTGTCTGTCTGTCTGTCTATCTGTCTGTCTCCTTCCTTCCCTTCCTTCTCTCTCTCCTTCTCTCTCCCTTTTCACTCTTTCCCATCCCTCAGAAAATCTTTTTGGTTTTATCTTCAAACCCACGAAAAGGGAATAATGAGATGGCTTAGTAGGCAAGGTGCTTGCGGCACAAGCCTGCTGACCAGAGTTCGAGCCCCAGAATGAGCATAAAGGTGGTGGGAAAAGAGAACCAGTTCCTCAAAGTTGTCTTCTGATCTCTACAGTGCACTGTGGGATAAGTGCACACACACACACACACGCATACACACACATACACACATTCACGCACACACACGCGCACACACACTGATTTTTAAGCATCTGGTAATCTAATAAGAGGCTGGTGAGATGGCTGGCTAACAAGCCTCACAAGCTGAATTTGATCTCTAAGTCCCAGATGGTAGGAGAGAACTGAGCTCTGCAGGTTGTCCTCTGACCTTCAGGACTGTGCCACATCACATAAATGCTCATAAAACACGCGCATGCTGGGCTGGAGAGATGGCTCAGCGGTTAAGAACACTGACTGCTCATCCAGAGGTCCTGAGTTCAAATCCCAGCAACCACACGGTGGGTCACAACCATCTGTAATGGGATCTGATGCCCTCTTGGTGTGTCTGAGGCTACAGTGTACTCATGTACATAAAATAAGTAAAAAACAAAAACATGTGCCAGGCAGTGGTGGCGCACGCCTTGAATCCCAGCACTCGGGAGGCAGAGGCAGGCAGATTTCTGAGTTCGAGGCCAGCCTGGTCTACTGAGTGAGTTCCAGGACAGCCAGGGCTATATAGAGAAACCTTGTCACAAAAACATACATGTGCACACACACATATTTGCAACATTTATAATACAGTTATTGATGTTTTATTTGTATACTTATAAATTCAAAGGAAGCTGCAAAAGGGTTCCCTTGCTCCTCCATGTATACATCTTACCCAATCACAGTTCAATACCACAATTAGAGAGCTGGTATTGCAGGGTGAGTGCCCAGGTCTGCATCTTATTACAGATCTTTGTAATGACCACTGCCTTCAACGTTACTTCACCACATCAAAACTGTCCCAGGGATCTCTCTTGTGGGATCCCTTACAGTCATTGCCACCTGCCCCTCCCCCAATGCTGACCTGTTTTCCAAGTGGATAGTCTTTGGAAAATCTTATAAGTGAGATTAAACTTCATCTGGCCTATTGAGATTGGCTCCTTGTTGTCCAATAGAATGCCAGAGATCTATCCCAGCGACATGTAGCAACATGTCATTCCTCTTGGTTGCTTCGTAGTATTCCTTTGAATGGATGTACCACAGTATAACCACTCAACTAACTAAAAGATTTTCCGTAGCTTTTAGTCTAAGCTGATTTGGAATAAGGCTGCTATGAGTAATTATGCACAGCTTCTAGGCAACTATAAGTTTATATACCTCTGGGATAAAAGCCCAGAAGTTCAACTACCAGTTGATAAATGTATATTGAATGTTCGTTTTGTTTGTTGAGATAGGGTTTCTCTGTATAACCTTGGCTGTCCTAGAACTTGCTCTGTAAACCAGGCTGGCCTTGAACTCATAGAGATCTGCCTGCCCCTGCTTCCTATGTGCTGGGATTAAAGACATGTGTCACCACTGCCAGGCTATAATGTGTTAAGAAACTATTAAGCTAATTTCCAGAACGGCTTCCATTTTATATTAGCACCAGCAATGTGGAAGGAACCTAGTTGCTACATCTTCGTAGCCTTTGGTGTTCTAGACTAATGTTTTTAGATTTATGTTTTTATGGATATGGGTGAGTTGCCTTCATCTAGGTAGAGTAAAAGAGAGCATCGGATCCCATGGGGCTACAGTTATAGATGGTTGTGAGCCACCATGTAGGTGCTGGGTATCGAACTCAGACCTCTGGAAGAACAGCCAGTGCTCTAACTACTGAGGTATCTCTCCGGCCCCTGCCAATTAATTTTAATTTTTTAAAAAATCTTTTATCTGCCGGGCGGTGGTGGCGCACGCCTTTAATCCCAGCACTTGGGAGGCAGAGGCAGGCGGATTTCTGAGTTCGAGGCCAGCCTGGTCTACAAAGTGAGTTCCAGGACAGCCAGGGCTACACAGAGAAACCCTGTCTCGAAAAACCAAAAAAAAAAAAAAATCTTTTATCTTAATTTTAAATTTTTTAAATCTTATGAGTGGGATGGGGAGCATTTCAGTGGAGATCAGAGGACATCCTGAGGGAACTAGGCTGTCCTGGTTGTCACGTTTAGATAACCCCCAGGAGCTCCCCCACCGGCTCTCTTGAGGCCCCTTGTTAGACATGCGGTTTCTTGTGGTTGTTTGGCTTTTTTTTTTTTTAAGATTTATTTATTTATTATATGTAATACACTGACGCTGTCTTCAGACACTTCAGAAGAGGGTGTCAGATCTCACTACGGATGGTTGTGAGCCACCACGTGGTTGGCTGGGATTTGAACTCAGGACCTTTGGAAGAGCAGTCAGTGCTCTTAACCGCTGAGCCATCTCTCCAGCTTTTATGCTTATTTTTGTTTCTTAGATGGTGTCTCATGTTGCCCAAGCTGGTCTCAAGTTTGCTATTATAGCTGAGGGTGACCTTTAACCCCTCCCCCTACTTCCCCTTCTTGCCTCTACCCCCTGAGAGATAGGATCACGGGCATGTGCAGCTGCACCTAGTTCACTCAGTGATTGGGATGGAGTCAGGCTTCATGTAGACTAGGCAGACTGGACCACGGGACCACATCCCCAATTCTTGTTTTTTCTTTCAAAAAGTGAATGTTTGATATCACTTCACCATAGAGGTAACAAAAGATTACCAAGTGAACTTCCTTATGGCCCTCCTCTCTGTCTTTCTCTGTCTCTGTGTGTTTGTCTGTCTCTCGCTCTGTCTGTGTCTGTTTCTGTTTCTCTGTGTCTGTTTCTGTTTCTCTGTGTCTGTGTGTCTGTCTGTTGCTCTCTGTTTCTGTGTATCTATGTGTCTGTTTCTGTTTCTGTGTGTGTGTGTATCTGTGTTGTCTCTGTGTCTGTGTGTTTCTGTCTTTCTGTCTCTGTGTGTCTATATGTTTCTATTCTCTCTCTCTCTCTCTCTCTCTCTCAATAGAGCCTCACTACATAGCCCTGGCTGTCTTGGAACTCTCTCCATAGATCAGGCTGGACTCAAACACAGAAATTCCCCCTGCCTCTGCCTGCCTGGTGCCGAGACGAAAGGAGTGTGCCACCACCACGCCTAACATGCTTTCCTCCATAAGCCACCACAATCACACATGACACACTGTGTCTTTGCCTTGTATGCCACCCACCCCAGCTGTTAGGAGATAAATCCCACAAGGACCAGCAAACTTCTCTCTTTCGCCACTATCTCAGTGTCCCAAAGTCAGGGCCCGACAGACCAGTGAGGAAAGGGATCTTGAGTTTTGAGGTTTAAGATACTGGACTGAGAAGGGGCCCCAAACAAGCCCACGTTGGCCCTACAGCAGTGAAGTGCCCCTGTGAAAGTAAGCATCCCCTGTCCTGCTCCACTCTGCCCAACCTGAGAGTTGAGGGCTGGTGAGAGTCTGGGGCAGGAGGAGGAGGAGCAGGTGCAAGAACAGGATGAGAAAGAGGGGGGGCCTGAGCTTCCTATTAAATGGCTGGGGAGGCAAAGGAAGGAGGTTGGATTGAGAGGGTAGGGCAGATAGGTTAGAGGCCCTCCCGAAGGCCTCGGCCATGAGGAAGCAAGGGAACCACACCCTACCTGCTGTAGCTGCAGGGTCCAGGCTCATACTTCGATAGAAAGCGCTAAACCCTCCCGACAGAGCTACAGGCTGGCATTCATCCTGTGAGGGGCGTGCACCCAGTGTGACTGCAGCTCCCTGAACTCCACAGGGTGGAGACCCAGGCTCTCTCATGAAAGCAGCCTGCAGGGGACGTGGGAGAATCAGAGCTTTCAGGCAACAGAGAGGGCTAAGGAGAGAAGCAGAGGGAGTCACCAACTGTCACTCTAGAGCCCCATGGTAGCTTCAAACTCCTGGTCCTCCAACCTCAGTCTCCTGAAGGCTAAGGTTCCGAAAATACCCCACAATACCTCAGCCCAAACCAATTTTTCCCATGTAAGAAACAATTCTAGTTTACAGTGTGTGTGTGTGTGTGTGTGTGTGTGTGTGTGTGTGTATGTGTGTGTGTGTAAGAGAGAGAGAGAGATTAACACCATGAAAGCAGCATTGGAAGGGAATGGGTTTATTTGTCTTAAATCTCCAGGTCACAACTGAATTTAAGGTACAATTCTGAGACAAAAACCACGGACACGGAGGAGGGGCTGGAGAAATGGCTCCACACTCAGCAGCACTTGCAAAGAATTCTTGTAAAGGATTCTGGTTTGGTTCCCAGTGATTACATGGTAACTTAGAACCATCCATTACTCCAGTCCCAGGCTCTGGCCCCTCTTCTGGTCTTCACAATCAACAGGCGTGAATATAATACCATACACACATGCATGTAGGCAAAAGTATGCGTACACATAAAATAAATGTCTACTTTTTTTGAAGAACCGTGGAGAAGTGCCGCTTTCTAGCTCACTCACTGGTTCATGCCCAGCTAAAGTTCTTATAGATCCTAGGGATGGTGTTGCCAACAGTGGGCTGGGCCTCCACCCAATCATCAGACACAACAGTCTCTCACAGAGTTGCCCACAGAGGGAACTCTATAGTTGAGGTTATATCAAGTGGATGATAAAAACTAACCAGGATCGAAATGTTAAAATGTGAAATATTATCCAGGCAGCGGTGGGGCACGCCATTAATCCCAGCACTTGGGAGACAGAGGCAGGTGGATATCTGAGTTCGAAGCCCCAGAGTGGTCTACAGAGTGAGTTTCAGGACAGCCAGAGCTATACAGAGAAACCCTGTCTTGAAAGAAAAAAACAGAAACAAAGAACAAAACAATGTGAAGTATTTTACAATTGCAGTAATGCTCCCAGGACTGCAAGGAGACTGTGCACTCTGTGTTCATTGTGTGTGGAGATGCAAGAAACCAGGGAAGCTATAAATATCTCACAATGGACAAGTCGTGAGGTAGTCACAAAACAGACCGCAGTACACCGCCTGCTATCTGAAGGAGGAACCGAGACAGCCAGGTAAAGGTAAGCTTAGTCCTTCCAATGCTCGTGGAGTAAAGGCAACCACAGAAGAATAAGAACCACACATGTAGCCGGGTGGTGGCGGCGCACGCCTTTAATCCCTGCACTTGGGAGGCAGAGGCAGGAGGATTTCTGAGTTCGAGGCCAGCCTGGTCTACAGAGTGAGTTCCAGGACAGCCAGGGCTACACAGAGAAACCCTGTCTCGAAAAACCAAAAAAAAAAAAAGAACCACACATGTATGCTTTGAAACCAGCGTGTGCCTTTCCTCCCCTACGCTGTCTGGTGTCGTCCCTGAAGCAGAAATAACCAATACACAATAGCCCTGAGCACGCAGGACCTCAAACACAACAAACTGTACTTTACCCATCTGTCTACCTTGCCATACAAGATGCACAAATGCAGGGATATCTGCATCTCCAGCATCAAATGTGAGATCCTAACCCTTCTGGAGGAGAGGACAGGACCCAGGAGGGCACCTCCTGGCTATACTGTTTCTCGGTTTGCGGCCGACCATATTTAGGGAAGGTTTTTCTTTTTTTTCCTGCCATATGGGAGAAGGTGCTTCATGCATGTGCTCATGGGGCTGGGGCTGGGGGTGGGGATGGGGTCACAGGGCAACTTGTGGGACTTGGTTCTCTCCATCCATCACGTGGGGCCCTGGAAATTGAAATCATGTTGTCAGGCTTAGAAGCAAGCACCCTTCCTTGCCCACTGAGCCATCTTGCCTCTGGGTTTTGTTAGAGTTGTTTTGTCTTTCTGCTTCACACATACTAAATATCTACAACCCGGGCAGTCATGGCGCACACCTTTGATCCCAGCACTCAGGAGGAAGAGACAGGCGGACCTCTGAATTTAAGGCTAGCCTGAGCCTACATTAGTGAGTTCCAGGACAGCACGACAGCAAGGGCTACACAGAGAACTGCCCCCAACACACACTCTAAGCAGGAAACGGTGGTAACCCCAATTTCACAAGCAGCCTGTCAGAAGTCAAACGACATCTAGTGTTGAAATGACAGGTCTTGTGAGCAACATGGGTAACCCCAATTGTAAGTTATGTGCTGGTGTCTAAGAATCTGCTCTTGGGGAGTGGGGGGGGGGTCCAGTGTCATCCAGACCTGTGGAGACTTGAGTGGCCTGGGAGGAAACTGACCCCTGTCGCCTCACTTATTTCCGGGTTACAAACTCGGATTCAAACAAACTTCTGGATTAGCACCCTTGAGCTAAGCTAGCAAATTAAAGGACCCAGACCCCGGGGAACACCCTGCAGATCTCGCCCAGGCTCACCTGGATTTTGAGCCTGAATTTCCTGATGCCAGAGAAAGCTTTAAGAGCATTCAGAGCTTGGATTTTGACGCTGTTGTCCTTGTCATCTAGCATTTCAGCCACCAGGTTGATGTCATCCATAGTACAAGTAGAGGCCTACAGTGTGTGAGGAGAGGTGAGAGAGACAGGAGAAGGGGGTGTCCTGGGACCGCTGTCCCCCAAGTCTCTGAGGCCTTCTTTTCTCAACCAGAGGGACTGGCCTCAGGACGCTGCCTGGGCAGTCGTGGAGTAAGCTGCAAACCAGGGACCAGACTGACTGGGAGGGGCCCGGCCATGCCCCGCCCCACGTCGCCCTGCGTCGCCCCGCCCCTCCCCACCTCAGCCTCCAGCAAGAACACGCAGCGAGTGATGCTATGAAGGATCATGCTTCTGGTATACGCGTCTTGTTTGCAATCTAGAGAGTTGAGAAGTCTTCGAATCTCACCCGAGTCCCGCCCGTGGCGCTCTCTCTCGATGGCCAGGCCTAGACAGCGCCCCAGTCCAAAGTTTAGGGATACGGACTCAATTGAAGAAAGCAAGGGACTGGGAAGCCGGGGGGAGGGGGAGAGGGGGAGGGAGCTGAGGTCAACGACTTTTTCTAAAATGAAGACTTTTGCTGTGCCTAGCGCTTCACGGACGGCTGCTACACCAACCAAGAACCATATCTAATATTGTACCTCCTGCCCTGTCAGTTTGTCTCTCTGTTCACAATTATAACTTTCCTGGTGTGTAGCCCCAACAGGTAGGATTCTATTCTCATCAGGATACCCTGGCAGATGGCAACCAACATATCTCAAATTAGAGATCCTTTTCCCTGATGGCACAAAAGTACCCTAGGGGGAGTAGAGAGATGGCTCAGTGGTTAGTTAGGGACACTGTCTGCTCTTCCAGAGGACCTGAGTTCGATTCCTAGCAGCCAGATGGTGACTCACAACCATCTGTTACTTCAGTCTGGGGATCCAATGCTCTCTTCTAGCCTCTGTGGGCACTGCATACAGGTGGTACACATACACACATGCAGGCAAGACACCCAAACACATAAAATTAAGTACCCCGTGACCTAGTTGGAAACTCAGGGCAAATGGTCTCTCAACTTTTCTTCCCCTCAATGTCTCCAGTTCCTGGGCAAGAGCAGGACAGATAAAAAGTTCTTGATTCTCATTTCCAGTACATAGAACAGGGAGAGCCAAGTGAATGGTTCCCCTGGGGACTGGCTACATGAGATCTGCTACCCAGAGATTCCCAAACTAGCTCCTATAGCAGAGTCTCGCCTCGGGTGCTGGGAAGGGGGAGGGAAACTGAGGCAGACTGGAGAAGAGAAAGAAGGAAGGAGGAGAGGAGCTTGAAGGAGTCACCTTTAGGCCTTCCCCCTCAGGGGAGGCCTTAGGAACAGGTGTCTCCTCGGGCAGAGCCCTCTCCCCAGGGACTGGACACTCACGGGCGATGCAGATCGGGGAGTTGGAGCAGAGTGGTGGCTGACATTTTATACTAGCCCTGATGGCTTTGTACAGCAGGTATAAAGCCCCGGCGCCTGTAGCCAGGCCCACAAAGCTTTTACGGAGGTCCAGTTGCTCCAGGCACCGGGGAATGGTCTTGCCCATGTCTTCAGTGCTGCCTTGTAGCTAGGTAGGACCTAGGCCCAAGGCACCTGGAGAGAACATTCCGGAAGTAGAACCCGGGGCAGGGCCCAGAACCAGGGTACTAGAATCGGAACTAGGCAACAAAGGGAACTTTGGAGATGATGGGGTCAAGAAGGCCTCAGAGTGCTCCAGAGGACAGAAGATGTTGCTTTGGGAAGCTGTGAAGAAGCCAGAGACTTTAGGGGTGGAAGGTAGGGAGGGGAGTGGGGCTCAGGGGCAGCGCTCGCCTAAAATGGAAAAGACTCATCACTGCAAAACTTTATGTTTTTTTGTCATCTATTTGTTTGTTTTTTTTGTTTCTTTCTTCTTTTTTAAAAGATGTATTTATTGTTATATCTAAGTATACTGTAGCTGTCTTCAGACACACCAGAAGAGAGCATCAGATCTCATTACAGATGGCTGTGAGCCACTACTCGATTGCTGGGAATTGAACTCGGGACCTCTGGAAGATCAGTCAGTGCACCAAGCCATTTCTCCAACTCCTTGTTTGTTTGTTTATAAACAGTGTCTCACCGTGTAACCCTGGCTGGCCAAATCTGAGAAAGCGACCTGCTTCTTCTGCCTTCCCCTTGCTGAGGTTAAAGGTGTGCACCAACACGCCTGGCTTTTTAACTTATGCGTGTCAAAGTCACATGCATGTGGATACCCAAGGAGTGAAGAAGAAAGCATTGGACCCACTAGAATTGGAGTTACAGATAGCGGTGGGTCGTCAGGAAGAGCAAGAGAGCTTAACTGCGTGGGGCCCTCTCTCTATCTCCTCTCTTTCAGTTTTTGAAATGAGATATCATGTAGTTCAGGCTCTTACTATATTGTTAAGAATATCCTTGATTGATCTTCCTGCGTCTACCTCCCTAGTGGCTGGTGGGCTGCTGGTGTGCATCACCATGCCCAGCTCCTGTTTTGTTATGGGTCTAAGTGTGGCAGCTCAGAAGGAAAAGGTTTCTCCTAAAGGAGTGTTAGCCCTGGGCTCCGCAGTGGAAGCTTTCCCCAGCAGAAAGTGTTACAGCTCCGCTCAGGTAGGGGTAGGTCTCCCCAGACAAAGCTCTGCTCTTGTGAAAATGTTACCATTTTGCTGCTAGAGGTAGCCAGGCAATTGGGAGTCAGGGAATGCCACAAAGTCACCCTGCATAGCAAACCTTACACAAGAGATTGTGTTTATTGTGTCTATTGGGAGGGTGACTATCTCTGCTCCATTGAGGAGCAACAGAGAACTGACCAGAAGGGAAAGCTTATATAAGATTTCTTGCTGGGTGGGGAGGGGTGGGGCGGTTTTCACCTGGGGTGAGGACTGGTGGGATTTCAATTCCTGAGCTTCAATGAGCTCAGGGATTGTTGGGGTTCCCTGTTCAGGATTGGTGGGGTTTTGTGGTAAGCTCAGGGACTGGTAGGATCCTGTTTCTTGTTCCTGGTCTTGGGCTTAGGGTCAAGTCTGGGTCTGGGTGTTTTTCCTTTGCCTTTTTATCCCACAGTGGGAGTGTCTGGGAGGTGTGTGTGTGTGTGTGTGTGTGTGTGTGTGTGTGCATTTGTGAACTTGTATGTGTACCTGTGTCAGGGTATACATGCAGCTATAAATGCATGTGTGTGTACACACAGGTACACAGGCCAGAGGATAATATTGGGTGTCTTCTTCGGGCTCTCTCTCCATTGTATTTTATGTACATGGATGTTTTAGCTTTGGGTATATATGTGCACCCATGAACGTCAGGTTGGAAGATGATGCGAGATCGAGCAGTGTAGTCAGAGCCTTGTGAGGCACCATGAAGGTGCTGGGAGCCGAACCTAGTCCTTTGCAAGAGCAGCCAATCATCTTGACCATCTCTCCAGATCCCCCTAACTGCATTATGTGATTGTGCTTACATCTGTGTGTGGGTGATGCCTTCAGAGGCAAGAGGCATCACGTCTTCCCGGAGCCTGAGTTATAGTCAGTTTTAAGCTGCCTGAGAGATATGTGTGCTGGGAACATATCCCCCACCAAAGCAGCATGCTGAGACATCTTAACTGCTGAGACATCTAAGTCCTGCCACCCCCGCTCCACGACAATAGCTCTCACTGAACCTGGGGCTCATTGACTTGGCTCAAGGGGATTCTTTGACCCTCCCAACTCCCCCGGGGCTCAGATTACACTATTGTGCCTGGCTTTTGCTTATTGGTTTGTTTGTTCTTCAAGACAGTGTTTCTCTGTGTAGCTCTGGCTGTCCTGGAACTCACTCTGTAGACCAGACTGGCCTTGAACTCAGAAATCTGCCTGCCTCTGTCTCCCAAGTGCGCCACCACTGCCGGGCTTCCTGTTTTATTTCTAATTAGCACAGATATTTATTGCTCAAACTGAGGAGTCTCACTAAGACATCTTCACACCTGTGCGTCGTGTCATTTGACCCTATCCACTTCTCCAGTTCCTTTTTCTTCGAGCCAGGTTTAAGGGGCCAGCGGGTGCGTCTTTCAACTGCCCTTTGTTCCACTAGAGGGCAGCAGAGGCCCACTTCTGGGCTCGGATCTTTGGGTTTCTTTCCTGATAGCTTGGGAGAGGCTAGCTTCCACGACTATGCCTTGGGTCCACACCATGAGTGGCAGACCGTTCCTCAAGCATCGATCCCTCTTCCCACCCGAGTTTGAAGACGGCGGGTGGACACCTCAGACGGTCCTGCTGTCCCGTTGTCCCGCTTCCAATTGCAGCTCTGGATTCGGCCTCCCTGCGGAAATCTCGAGGCTGTAGTTGCCTTTGTTAGCATGGAGGCCTGCTCTTGGTAGGTCTTTTACCAAGTTACCATGTTGTCAGTGCTTAAAGACTTAGACACAGCCCTCACTGTGTGCAAAGAGGGGCTTTGGGCACACCTAACATGACCCCGAAGGGAGAAAGAGTAGCATTGCCTGGGATTGTGTCTGCATTTGCAGGCCGAAGAAGGGTCTAGGTTTTCCATTTGAACTCCAGAGGTGCCTAGAACCCTCTCCTCTCCTCTCGCCACAGCCTCTGGTATTGAGTGTGGTAAGGCTGTGTAGGGGAGCGTCCCAGGTGGAAGAGTTAAGGTAGAAGAGCCTGGATGGAGATTTTAAAAAATAGTGATTATGTTACAACTTGACAGGGCCCACCCACTCGGAACCTTGGCTCGTTTGCGTTGCCAGGGTGTAGGGAGCAGGGGACACAACTGTGTCCGGTGTCTTCCTGTCCTCTCTGATAATCTGCCTGGGAACCTCAGGAACTCCCAGCACCACAGAACCCAAGGACAAGAGGCAGAGTCCCTTGGAGATTCTACTGTCACGTCCCACCTGTTCAGGGCAAGAAAACAGCGCCCTCCGATGGGAACTTTCACCTTAGGCCCAAAGGCCATTTTAGCTGGTCTGAGACTGGGTCTCTGTTCTGCCCTTCTCACCCAGCCTTCCTACCCTTTCTGACCCCGACCGAGAGGATTCTGCAAACTTCACATCGGTTTCCTTTTTTTTTATTTGTTTTTGTTTTCTGGTGTTTGTGGTGTGCCCGTGTGTGTGTGTGTGTGTATGTGTGTGTGTGTGTGTGTGTTTGTGCCCATTTGTTTTGGAGTATACGCGCACTCTAAATATATACTCTAAAGTATACGTGTGTGCATGCATGTGGAGGCTCAAGGTCGACTTGGGACAATCTGTGTTCCGGTTTGTTGTGATAAAACACCGTGACCAGTACCAACTTGGTGGAGAAAGAGACTGTCTGCCTTTCACTTCCAAGTCTCAGTCTGACACTTAGGGAAATCAAGGCAGGGACTGAAGTCGAAACCAGGGAATGTCTTTTCCTAGCTCTTTGGCTCATGATCAGCTGACTTTTTATTTATTTATTTTTTACACAGCCCAATCCCGCCTACCTGCTTGGGATCCGTGCGGCAATTAACAATCAAGAAAATGCTCCACAGACACGACCATGGGCCAATCAGATGAAAGCACTGTTCCTTCTTCCCAGGTGTGTTAGGCTGGAGGCCTGACTCATTAAGGTAGGTTTTTTGTTTTGTTTTGTTTTGTTTTTTTAAAGGAAAAGGGACCTTCAAGAGGTGCTTAAGTGATTCCTTTTTTAAAAAATATGTATTTATGTATATGAGTACACTGTAGCTGTACAGATGGTTGTGAGCCACCATGTGGTTGCTGGGATTTGAACTCAGGACCTTGGGAAGAACAGTCAGTGCTCTTAACCACTGAGCCATCTCTCCAGCCCCCAGGGTTTTTCAATAAACCCAGGGACACTCGGATAAAGGCTAGTTTTGCTAGCAAACTTACTCAAGGGGAATCCCATCTCTGCCTTCAGTGGTTAGATTTACAAGTGGGCTACCACATCCACTCGAGACTTACATGGGTTCTGGGGATCTGAATTTTAGTGTGCGTTAATTAGCGGGCCACAGCCTGCTTCCGCTCTTGAAAGACTAAAGGCAATGGTGGCGCACACCTTTAATCCCAGCACTTGGGAAGCAGAGGCAGGTGGATCTCTGAGTTCAAGGCCAGCCTGGTCTACAGAGCGAGTTCCAGGACAGCCAGGGCTGGGAAACCTGGTCTCGAAAAGCCAAGACAGTCAAAAAGACTGAGGACTCCTCTCTGTTTGGCTGCCACCAGATCCCTCCTGGTAGTTCTTAGTAGGTTACTTCTGGTTCTCCCTTTGAACAATCTGGAGGGAACCACGGTGACAGGTTCCTGAGCTCATAGCAGCTCTTTTTGGGGGTGTGGCCAGGCTTTCTTCCTTTTTCAGACCTGGGGTCTTGCACTATGACAATAAGTCCTACCAACTGCTTCGCTCTTGACTTTGGTGTGTGTGTGTGTGTGTGTGTTGTCTGCACTGTGTCCAAGCAACTCTTGCCCCTCTGCCTCCTGAGTGGCTGGGGTGACAGGTCAGGGCATCCAGTCAGGCAGGAACGGCTTCTTTTATTCTGAGGATGATGATGATGTCTGTGGAGATTTAGGGCAAGCGGTCTGTCAGCAGGTGCCCAGGTGATCCTTGGCAGCTTTTTTTTTCTTTCATTAGAAAGAATGTGTGTGAATATTTCACTTGCAAGTACAGCACACGTGACCTGGCAGAGGAGGAGGTCAGCAGGAGGCACTGGATCCCCGGGGACTGGAGCTACTGTTGAGAGCCGCCCTGTGGGTGCTGGGATTCAAACCTGAGTCCCCTGTAAGAGCAACACATGTTCCTAAGGGATGGAATCAACTCTCTAGCCCCTGTCTTAGGGTTTCTATTCCTGCACAAAACATCATCACCAAGAAGCAAGTTGGGGAGGAAAGGGTTTATTCAGCTTACACTTCCACATTGCTGTTCATCACCAAAGGAAGTCAGGACAGGAACTCACACAGAGAAGGAAATTGGAGGCAGAAGCTGATGCAGAGGCCATGGAGGGATGGTTCTTACTGGCTTGCTCAGCTTGCTTTCTTATAGAACCCAGGACCACCAGCCCAAGGATGGGACCACCCACCACAGGCCGGGCCCTCCCACCCTTAATCACTAATTGAGAAAATACCCCACAGCTGGATCTCATGGAAGCGCTTCCTCAAGGGAGTCTCCTTTCTCTGTGAAAACTCCAGCTTGTGTCAAGTTGACGCACAAAACCAGGCAGAACACCTCCCCGTCAGCTTCTGAGACAGGTAGCTTAGGCTGGCCTCAAACTCTGCTTACATAGTTAAGGATGACCCTGAATTCCCAGCGCTACCTCAAGTTGCTAGATTTCCAGAGTGCATCGAGTCTATTTTATTTGGAACGGGAGACTGAACTCAGGGCTTCCACACGCACGAAAGGGCCCTACCAACTGAGATACAGCCCGCCCCCAGCCCAGCCCCGTTGTAGCTTTTCAACTTCTGGGGTTGGTATCATCCAGGTGTTCCTTGCAGGTCAGTTTGGCTGACGTCGTCCACTGTGGGAAGGGACCGAGTTACCCACTGCGTGGAGTGGCCTGTGGAGGCTGCACCTATGCACTAGTGTGATGCACACTGACTGGTCCTGATGAGGGTCCACGCGGCTCAAGTGTAGGCGGCAAGCCTAACTCCAAGGCCTCCACTAATGAAACCTCCAGTACAAACCCCGAGCCACGCCGCTGAGCTGCTGCCGGCAAGGCCCATCACCCACCCGTGGAGCTCCAAAGCTACTTCCTCATTCTCCTCATCCAAGCGTGGGCCATGGGTGTTTCAGCGTCCTTAGGGCTCCAGGCGCTGTCGGGGGCCTGGTGTACACCCGGCTGTGCTGCTGTAACCCCAACACTCTCAGGAGGTAAGGTAGGAGGCTCAGAAGTTCAAGGTCATCATTACATCGCAGTTTAACGCTAACCTTCGAAAAGCTGACTTTTTTTTTTTTCGAGACTGGGTTTCTCTGTGTAGCCCTGGCTGTCCTGGAACTCACTTTGTAGACCAGGCTGGCCTCGAACTCTGCCTCTGCCTCCCAAGTGCTGGATTAAAGGCGTGCGCCACCACTGCCCGGCCGAAAAGCTGACTTTAAGAGCGCCATTGCACCTGCTAGCGATAGATGGATAGATAGATAGATAGATAGATAGATAGATAGATAGATAGATGAGTTCCCCTCCACCCATTTCTTTTTTTTTTTTAGCTTTTGTTTTTTTGAGATACTCTACGTAGTAGTCCAAGAGCTCGGCCTCAACAAGAGATCTTGCCTCTTCCTCTTGAGGACAATCTATGTAAATCGGTGGCTCTGGCCTTTCACCTTGTGCGACCTGGGAATCGAACTCGGTACGCAAGCTTGGAGGCGAGCGCCTATCTTGACTTCCGAGAGGCCTCTCTTGGGAGCCTTATCAGCTAAGGGTTTTGAGTCTTCGCTTTACCCAGCGAAAAGCCCCTTGCGGTCCAACCGATTCCGGTTCTAATCCCAGGAGTATGAGGGTTGTCGAATTCCACAATCAGCTTTTCTGGGTCGGCCCTGAAACTGCAGCCAGCATGACTGGCCCAGAGAAGGTGCTGATCCTAGCGCTGCGCAGGGGGACAGCTCGCTATCAGTGTTCAGCGGAAAAGGCTTGGGAGGGGGTGGGGGTGGCGCCCGTTCCTCACAGCGGATCCCACACTCCCCACGCTTACCCCGGCCGGGGAATTCGAGCCGAGGGGGCCCTCTGGCCAGCTCAAGACCCGCGAAGGCTTGGGGACTAGAAGAAGCCGTACGAAGCGCGGGAGCGGGCAGCGCCCGGGAGGAGGAGCGCGGGGCGGAGCGAATCGCCCTGCCTCCCCGCGCCCCCGCCTCTCGCATCCGGCGGCGGCACAGGATGTTCTTTCGCTCGGGTCCCCCCCGCCCCCGCTCTCACTTTCTTCCCCGCTCCCCTCCTCCACACGCGCCGCGCCCCGCGCCGGCACCTTGCTTAACCCCTTCCCGACCGCGCCCAGAGCGCGCAGCGAGCCCGGGGTGCCCCGGTAGGCGCGGGACTGCGCCCACCCTGACAGCGTCGAGGGCGGAGGGTATGGTGGTCTTCCGGGGACTCAAGCCTGCAGTCTCCACCCCACCCCTCCCCTAGATCGCCCTCACTTGCGATCTTAGGCTAAATTGCCAAGAGCAAGCGCGAGGCGCGTTCTCTCGTGGGCGCAAACCGGTGTGCGTAGTTATCTCCTGCCTAAGGAGCGGGGGAGGATCCAACAACTTTAACCTCATCTTCCCCTCCAGGTTGTGCTAAGGCGCGGCTCATACCGTTTGAGAGGATGGAGAGAGGCCACACCCCCTCTAACGTCACTGTTTCCAAGGCAATCGGAGGCGGGGCTGTAGACAAGCGGACTTCGGGGACTACAGGCTGACTAGGGCTCCAGGAGAGGGTGCGGCTGGGCTGGGGGCTCGGCGGGGTGGGACATTTTCATTGACTCGCTTGGTGAGTGCGGGACAACTTGTGTTCAATTTTTGATTCAACAAATGTTTATGCTTGGCGCCATTCTTGGGGACTGTTTTGCTCTCTCCAAGCCTGTGGTTCACAGGTTGTCACCAATCTGGGTGGAGTGGTCATGCACCCAGGATATGATCCTGGGATAGATGGAATGTCTTTTTATTAAATTTACTCGGGGGGGGGGGACTGGGGCTCGTGTGGCCAAAACGTGCATCTGGAGATCTCGCGGCAGGCAATTTGTGGGAGTGAGTTCTCTCCTACCTTGTGAGACTCCCAACTCTTATCAGGTTTGGTGGCTCCTTTATCCACTGAGCTGTCTCTGTAATTATTCAGTGTCTCCTTTCTCTTGTCAAGTACCCCAGAATACGCACTATCAGGGACGACTTGGTTCTCAAATTCATGGAAGGTCCCAGCCGTTCAGGGAAGGAGGACAAACTGTTCCATGCTCGCTCGCTCACCACATACCAGCTCCTTCCCAGCACTTTAGGTCTTGGGACATTTGCCCCTTTGTATTTCTAGCGCCTTTTTATAGCCTAGGAGCTGAGTCTGAGCGCTCAGAGAGGATCCTAAGCCCAATAGCTAAGTGTTGGAACCAGAACGGAACCCAAGCTTGTGGGACAGAGTTCCACCTCTGGCTTCCTTCTTAAACTAATTAAATGGTGTAAAAGAAAGAACAATCCTGCCCCTAACCCTGTCGTGAAGGAGTTTACAGCCTACAGGGAAACGGGGGGGGGGGGCGGGGGCGTGGGGGCGGTGAAGATACCACAGAACATAATTAAGCAATAAAACCGAGAACAGATTGGAGGCTGCTGAAAAGGATCGAGATAGGGTTGAGATTGTCAGAGCCTTTTAAGTGGAAGGTGCATTCCCAGGTAAGTCAGGAGGTGCCCGTGAAACTAGAATCACTGTGTGTGAGAGAGACTGTTCCTGCAAAGGACCCCAAACTAGGGGCTCAGCCATAGACAGGCTTTTTTATTTTTCTAACAAGATCTCTAGCCCAGGTTGACCTCAAATTCTCTATTTAGCCAAAAATAACCTAAAACATCTGATCTTCCTGCCTCTATCTCTGGAATGCTGGGATTACAGGTTATATGCCCTGCCCCCCCCCCCATGGAGGGACCTGGGGCAGGTACCTCAGCAACTGCTCCCATTTCACTCCGTGCCCCCAAGTGTTTGCAACTTAGCACAAGCTCCCTGAGGGTAACTTGGGTGTCAGCGACTCCTTCCTCCAATCTCTGAGGACTTTGAGGTAATTGAAAACTATGGCCTGAGGGCCAGCAAAACGGTTCCAGTGAGTAAAGGTGCTTGCTGCTAAGTCTGAAGTCTGGGGAACCCACATGGCAAAAAAGAGAGACTCGATTTCTTTAAGTTGTCTAGTGACTGCCGCCTCCGGCTATGGCACACCTGCGTCTACACTCACTAAATAAATAGGTCCATGTTTAAAGAGCAGAACCTGGGAGAGCATCAGGAAGGCGCTAGGTTAGAATGGACATACCAACCTAGGAGAGAGCAAAAGGGAGGTGAGGGGAGTGCTGGATCAAACGGATGGCTGGGTCACTTGAGAACATCCAGTGTCCTCTCAGTGCGGCAGGACTGTGCTCAGTCCTGTGGGCTGGAAACGGCAGGGACAAACCCCCGGCCTCTGCTCTGGGAACACACAGGTAGTACCCAGTGTACCCATCGTGTTTGGCTGAAGGTGATAACACGCACAGTAAATGGTGTTTGGGAGAGATAATTCCAGAAGGGTGTGTAGGAGCCAGGTTTGGGTCAAAGGTGGGGTCTGTGGGGCTGGAGAGAAGGGACTGGCAGATTTCTGAGTTTGAGGCCAGCCTGGTCTACAGAGTGAGTTCCAGGACAGTCAGGGCTACACAGAGAAACCCTGTCTCGAAAAACAAAAACAAACAAACAAATGGAGCAAAAGTGGATGATCTGATGTTTGGTGGCAGATCCAATATAGACTGATATAAGAGAGGACGGTTACAAGTTAACCAACAGGGGCCAGTAAGATGAGCCAGCTCATCAGTAAAGACACTTGCCACCAAGCCTGGTGGCCCTGGGTTTGATCCCTGGGACTCACTGGGTGAAAACACGATATATATATATATATATATATATACGGATATATATCCATATATATATATATGGATACGTATATATATATATACGTATATATATCCGTATATATATATATATATGGATATATATATTGTCGTTTTGAAACAGGATTTCTCTGTATAGCCCTGACTCTCCTGTAACTCACTCTGTCAACCAGGCTGGCCTCGAACTCAGAAATCCGCCTGCCTCTGCCTCCCAAGTGCTGGGATTAAAGTTGTGCGCCACCGAGCGCAACTCAGTAATTTATTTTTCTTGTCCAGAAACTTTTAGCAGGTGAGTTTATTTTTCGTTGCTATAAGGTCGAACTGTCGAAATGTGTTCGCCAAAACGTTTTTTTTTTTTGCTTGCGTTAACACTTTACATCTTGCCTTTACATTAAAATTCTCACAGAGCTAAGTTAAGAGTGTCAATGCTGCCGACACCTGATTTTGTCCCCCCTGTTTTTCCACCTGCAGTCATATACCTAGGTACCCTTTGACCTCATAGGGAAAATGTGTAACATTCAGAACTACTTTTTTTTTTTTGGTTTTTCGAGACAGGGTTTCTCTGTGTAGCCTTGGCTGTCCTGGAACTCACTCTGTAGACCAGGCTGGCCTCGAACTCAGAAATCCTCCTGCCTCTGCCTCCCAAGTGCTGGGATTAAAGGCGTGCGCCACCACCGCCCGGCCAGAACTACTAATAAATAAGATATATATACATATATATATATTTTTTTTTTGAGAATGAAATGTTTCCCCTCAATGTGGACTCAAGCATGCTCTCCATGTATACGGCACACTACCTGACTCTCCTCTCTTTTGGCACAACTGTTACACGTTAGACGTGGACAGCACACGGGTTGGTGTCTTTCAAAAGGCCAACCAGATTGGCTTCACTTGACTCCTGCACAGCACCAGATTTCGCAGAGTGCCACAGTACCAGGCCTGTAATGATGAGCTTCTTCACCCCTCCAGTAGGGGGCGCACTCTTGGGAGCGGCTTTTGTAGCCAGCTGTTTCTTGGGGGCTTTACCGCCCGGAGGCACCTTTTCACTTATCCCCCCCTTCTCCCTTGGCGAGGGGGAGGCAGTGCTGGCCTTAGGAGTGGAGGCTGGGAACACCCAGTAATGTAATACTTAAAAATTAAAAGTAACCAACTAGGGTCAAGATTTCACTCAGTGGTAAAGTGCCTACCTGCTACGGTAAGACCTTAGATTAAATCCACAGCCTCCTAAAAATTAGCCTACGGCTGTAGGGGGTGTGGAGGGATTGGGCCTCAGTGGGCAATGGGGGATGTGCTTGGGCTAGGAACATGGGCAGTTAAAGTCAGTCACTTGTAGGTGGCATGCTAAATGTTCAGTAGGGAACTAGAGATGGAGAGGGGATAGCTGCCTTCTAAGTGTGTCCGGGACACCAGCAAACATGGGCACCAGCCGGGCGGTGGTGGTGCACGCCTTTAATCTCAGCACTTGGGAGGCAGAGGCAGGTAGATTTCTGAGTTCGAGGCCAGCCTGGTCTACAGAGTGAATTCCAGGGTAGCCAGGGCTACACAGAGAAACCCTGTCTCGAAAAAACCAAAAAAAAACAAAAAAAAAAACAAAACCCAACAACAACAAACAAAACAAACAAACAAAAAAAACCAAACAAACCATGGGCACCAGGGACAGACCCGTGGGTTGTAGGTTGTAATAGCCCTTGGTTGAGGTATAAGGGGACCAAGTGGAGTGTCTTCTGGAGGATTTGACCAGTGTTAGCTGGGATGTGTATTGTGTTGAAAGGTGGTCCCTAGCCTGACCCGAGGTTGGCCCTCACCTTTGGCTACAGATCTTTCAGAAGGTGCAATCAGAAGGCCTGGGGACACTAGACCCAGGTGAGATACTTCAGCAGCCTAGGGTCCCTCCCCTAAACTTCAGCCTGGAAGGCTCTGGAACCCAGGCCTGTGCTGTCTGCCAAAACTTTTCCCGGAACCCAGCAGAGAACAGAGCCCCTCCCTGCCAGCCTGGCACTCTCCAGGCACAGGGTGTCCCTCGGGGTACCTTGAAGACACCCCAGGAGGCTAGAGTACTGAACAGCCCCTCCTCCCTAGGAACCACCCTACCCTGGCCTTGTGCCACATCGTCAATGGCCCCACCAGACCGCAAGAATCAGCAAGCACGGAGGAGGAATTTTGTGGCTGGGTGGCCAGCTATTTGGGCCTTTGCTGTGGCTTCAGGTGGGAGGGTGGGGACTACAGAAAAAGCAGACTCTCAGGCTTCAGTGGACCACACCACCTGCTTCTCCCTCCCTCCCGGGAGGAAATCTTCAGGGCCCCAGTGGTTTTGAAAGGAGGGGGACCGGAAGAGACAGAACACTGTGGGTCAATCGAGGACAGGGCAGAACTCTCTCTTAATTCTTCTAGGATGCTCTTCCTTGGTACCCTTACCCACCAAACCCCAGAGCAAACTGCTTTCTCGGCAACTAACAGTCACAAGCCACTCTTGAGACCTCCAGTGGAGTCCCAGAATGGGTGGGGCTTGGAGGAACCTACGGGGCCTGTAGCGGGTATCTCCGTGATTCCCCCCCCCCCATGCGTGGGTGCAGTGGGGAGGGTACTCCGGTCGTAAGTGGGCTAAGCCTACTGTGCTCCGGCCTGGAGGGTCCCGGAGATGGCGTCTTGGAGGGGTGAGGAGGTCTCGTACCCGACCGACCGTGTGGAGGTCTTGCAACGCCGCGCCCTCCCTCCCCGCGCGGAGCCGATTGCTGACCGCAGGCTGCAGGAGCGGTTGATCTGGGGAGCGGGCGAGCACACCCACTTACCCAGCTGCTGAGTCAGGCTGTTCTCGCTCGCGCCCGCCCGCCCGCCCGCTCTCGCCCGGGACATTGTGTTCCAGCCCCAGCGCGCTGGCAGCGGGCCCAGGCGCTCACACCAGCCTCCTCGCCCTGTTTGTGCTCGCGGCTTGCGCCGTGGCGCAGCCTCCCGTGGCCGCGGGGACTGTCAGAAGGCACCCCTGTAGGGTGGGCCCCAGCAGCCCTGAGCACTCACCCGTCTCGGAGCATCCACACCTCTCCAGATTCCCTGGCTAGGTGCATCCCCTACCCCCGGGGTTTATGGAATATGAGGACAGTTGGGGGCTGGGGCAGGTGTTGAGAGCCCCCACCCTCCCTCCACACAGACGCTTAGTCCTGGTGCTGCAGAAGGACCTGGAATGTGGTCACGTGACAACAGAAGCCCGCTTTGAGGGGGACCAATTCAAGCATCCTCCCCTTTCCTCACCGCCACCCCCCCCGCCCCCCTTGATCCGTCACAGACTTCGGGAGCACAGAGACTCCAGGGATTCCCGGAGCCCGCAAGCAAGCCCAGCCTTTTTGGAAAGCTTGGGAAGCCCCTGGCAGGATACAGAGAGGAGGGAGTGAGTGCCGAGTGGGAGTGGTAGAGCGAGGGCAGGGCGGTGCAAAAGGACCCCAAAGGCTCTGCCTATTGTCCAGCAAACACTGGTGTGTTACTGAGAGCCATCATTTATTTCTCTCAGCCCGATCTGCAAAGACAACACCAAGTGCTGGCTCCTCTCCAAAGAGAGGACTGTGTGCCGAGCCTGAGCGTCTGTCTACACATGGAACGCTCTGGGGTGGTCCCGCTAAGGATGTCATGAAAAGTGAGACATACTTTCTCTTTTAATATCTATTTTATTTTTGATTTGTGTGTGTGTGTGTGTGTGTGTGTATGTGTATGTGTGTGTGTGTGTGTGAGAGAGAGAGAGAGAGAGAGAGAGAACACACACACGCACACACACACACACACACACACACACACACACTCTGTTTGGAGCAGCTGAGTCCAGAAGAGAGCATCAAAGCCCCAGGAGCTGGGGTTACTGGTAGCGGTCAGCCACCTTGTGTGGGGCACTGGGAACCAAACTCAAGTCCTCTGCAAGAGCAGCAATCCCTCTTAACCCTTGAGCTAGCCCTCTCCAGACTCACAAACATCATTTCTAAGGCCCCATCTTCTCTCTTCTTCCCATACCTCTGTCAGGGTGGTGCCTGCCCTCTGTCTCCTCATCCCTCCTGCCCCAGATAGGAAGCTACCCGGCAGCCTGGGCCCTGTTCCCTGTTCTAGCTATCTGTTTACTCAGCCAGTTCTAACCAGATTAGAAGGCCCTTGAAGCAGAAACAAAGTTGACTTTTTTTCCCTAAGGCTTCCTCATTTGTACTCCTAATCCCAGCCCAACTCATCTATCCCAGGCCAAGTCTGATACTGAGGTTGCCCTTCAAACAAAATACCCTAGGGGTATCTTGTAAGCCAGTTGAAGAGACAAACAAAAATGGCAACCCAGACCAACTGGTGGCCAGCACCTAAAGTGTGTATCAGCGATAGAGAGACCTCCCAGAAGGTTCTATACCCTGGGATTTGTATGTGAGTATGAGTGTGTGTGTGTGGGGGGGAATAGGGGAGGGGTGGAGGTGACTCATTTTAGTTGACATCCGCCCCAAACAGCCTTCATGCTAAATATTTCACATGTATTAACTCTGCTATTTAAGGGGGAATTTTGAGGGAAGGGTTAAAAGGGGACAGTACCCAAGCCCCACCCACTCAAGGCCAAGCAAAGTGTGGTGGGGCAGCCTTGAACGTGGGTTCCCCACCTCAGTCCTTGGGCACTGCCTGTTCCCTGGCCTGCCACACCCACATCCTACACCCAAGAGAGCCCAGCACTGCCCAGGGCTGGATAGCTCTGTTCCACCCCCTGAATGGCTGGCTGTGTGACCTTGGACAAGGCACTTCCTCTGTCACCTGCTGTGACTCTGTGAGTCCCTGGTCTGAAGAATGCTTGCCGCCCCCGCCCCCATGTCACCTGGGCTGTGGTGGCAGCCCACCCCCACGCCTTGTACACACTCATCGCTCCTCCTCCCAGCCCACCCTCTCCCACACCCAATCCCCTATCTGGAGCTGGGGGAGGAACTGTGGTAGGGTTTCCTGCGGCCACCAAAGGGACAGGGGCTTTCTCTGGGGTGCCAGATCTGAGGGAGAAGTTGGGGGAGGGGGGAGGAGGCTCCTCTGATGCCTTCCCATCATGCTGTGCTCTTACCTCTTAGGAAGCTTGGTACAGTGTGTTACCCTGGGGCCGGAATGTACCGTGTGTTTCAAATGGCCTCTGTCCAGTCCTACCCTGGCTGTTTCTTATTTATACTACTTCTCCAGCGGTGGCATCCTGCTGTCCGGGAGGCACCGGCTCTCATCAGCCCACCTCCCAGCTGAGTCCCCATGGCTCAGAGAGTCAGTCTTCAGTCCCCGGTCCCCACAGTCTATGGAGTGATGGTGGGGAGCCCAGGAAGTTTTACCTTGGAGGGGGAAGGCAAACTCCAGAAGGGTGCAGGAAGCCCCCAGTTCATATTTTCTCTGCCTCTCTCTGTCTTTCTCTGTGTGTGTCTCTCTGTGTCTCTGTCTCTCTGTCTCACTGTGTCTCTCTCTACTTTCTCTGTCTCACTCTGTCTCTGTCTCTCTGTGCATGTCATCAGTCTCTGTCTCTCTCTGTCATCTCTATCTCTCTGTGTGCGTCTCTGTCTTTCTCTGTGTGTGTTTCTGTGTCTCTGTCTCTCTCTGTCTCTCTGTCTCTCTCTGTGTGTCATCTGTCTGTCTCTCCCTGTCTCACTCTGTCTGTCTGTCTCATTCTGTCTCTCTGTGTCATCTGTCTCTCCCTGTTTCACTCTGTCTGTCTGTCTGTCTGTCTGTCTCTCTTTCTGTGTCTGTCTGTGGCTCTGTCTTTCTCTCTCTTTCTTTCTGTCTCTCTGTCTCTCTTTCTGTGTCTGTTTGTGTCTCTGTCTCTGTCTCTCTCTCTCTGTCTCTGTCTCTGCAGCTTCTCTGAGTCTGAGTTGATCCCCGTTCCTGAACTCGTTCATTGTCTGTATTTGTTTCTTGGACTTCAGCTGCTACCTGAGCCCAGCTGGACAGGAGGGGTTGATACCTTAAAGCTTGACTGTTCAAATACGACAGATGTCCCCGGACAGATATCCCCCGCCAGCCACAGGACAAAGGCAGAGGTGGGAGCCTGGGGAGAGCAGGGATCCACCCCAACCTCTCATTATCAGGACTCACAGCCCCCAGCAGAGCTGCAAACTGGAACAGCACGTTTCATTTATAGACATGATCTTGCTATATATCCCAGGCTAGCCTTGAGTTCATGACCCTCCTGTCCCAGCCTCCCAGGCAGTGTGATTACAAACACCATTGATGACACTGACCCATGGGACAGGCTAGAATCTATTTGCAAGGTCCCTGTGATACCACTAGCAGATTTGGAGTATCCCCTGTCATGGCCCCCCCAGCCTGGGATATTTGGTCTGCCTATAACAACTTACCTAGAGACAAATGGGCTGATATGACTGACATAGCCCAGGCTAGCCTAAATTTTCTCTGTGTACCTGAGGATGACCACGAACACTTGGTCCACCTGCCTCTGTCTTCTGAGTGACAGGGTAATGCCACCCGGCCCAGCTGACAGGAGCATGGGCCTTTCTTACCACCGTCCACAGCAGGGCTTTGAGAAGAATCTAGGCAATGGCCCTGGATGTCCCATAGGCCTATCCAAACTTAGCCTGAGTCTCCTCTGAAGAGGACCAGCAGCCACCCTGCTGCTTGGGAAAGCTGCAATGCTCTCTCAAGGTCAAGGTGCCTTGCTTCCTGTCATGGGGCTCTTCCGAGCAAGGAGATGAAGAAACTTCCAGGATGTCCTATATCCGGTGATGTGTGTGGCCTTTCACAGAGCCCTATCACCCCAGGAGAGGAGGAGAGGGTCACAGCTCCACAGTGCCTGCCCCTACTTCTCTCTGCTACCAAAGCGGATGGAACCGAGACAACAACTAGCCCACGTGTGGCTGCTATGTGCTGGTTTCTGGCTTCCTGTCCTCAGTGGCTCTCTGGGGGACACTGTTCTGGGCAGCTTTTTCTTCCTCTAAGTTCATTCTTCTTCCTCTTTTTCCAATCCTTCCTCACCCAGAGTTCTGTTTATACAACTCTGGCTGTCTGTAGTTACTTTGTAAAATATTACATCTTATTTATTTACGTGTGTGTGTGTGTGTGTGTGTGTGTGTGTGTGTGTGTGTAAGAACATATGTATCGCGTGCACATTGGCAGTCAGAGGGAATCAGTTCTCTCTGTTCACCGTGTGGATTCTGGGATTGAACTCAGGTTATCAGGCTAGCTCATTTCACAAGATCTAACTTTATCCCTCCCAGGTTCCCCCAGTACAGATTACCTTTCCCCAGGCTTTTCTGTTAAGTGTCGGGCTCATGAATTCAAAGGGCACTTTATTCAACGCCTAACATATGCCCTGGGACCCAGACTGAAAAATGCTGTCTTTATTAAGCACCTACTGTGTGTAACTGGCATTGTGCCTTGCCTAGAGCAGTGGTTCTCAACCTTTCTAATGTGGTGACCTTTTTAATACAGTTCTTTATGTTCTGTTGATGCTCCCAAACAAAAGATTGTTTTTGTTGCTATTTCATAACTAATTTTTCTACTGCTATGAATCATAATGTAAATAATCCGATAAGCAGGACATCGGATATGTGACCTCTATGAAAGTGTCCTTTGACTTCCAAGTGGGTCTCGACTCATAGGTTGAGAACCACTGCCCTAGAGGCATGGATGCTGGATGTTCATTCTCCTCAAGACCTCTGGATAACATGCATATGCATAAAACTGTATCCTAAGGCCTTGGGAACTTGGGGACCTGGGTGTGGCCGGAGCAGAGGGTTTCTGGCAGGTCTCTTTGGAGAAGTTAATCTTCTTCAGGTCTGCAGAGGGCTGGGCTGGGCACAGCACAGTGCAAGCTGTTCCAGGTACAAGGGACACAGGGCGGGAGGGAGGCAGCCCTGTGCTCTTCCCAGGCAGGCAGCAGGCACTGTTTGGTCTGGCCGGACACAGAGTGCAGGTTGAGGAGGCCAGGGGGATGAGGCCAGAGGCAGGCAGGCCCAGACGGTGCAGTACCTTGTGTTCCAGCAAAGGACTGACCTTTATCCTGGAGCAGCCGGAAGCTCAGACAGCCTCCCGGCTCCCTGTACCCAGGGAGCTTCAGGGCTGGGTGAGGGCCAGGCCCAGAGTGTTCTGCAGGCCTCTATTAAGGGACATTTACTGCCCTTTGGCTCAGGGAGGCCTGTGGGAGAATCAGTCACTTAAACCTAATGTCCTTTGCCAGCCTGGCTGTTCATTCACTCGAAAGAGCTCAGAGGCGATCCATCTGATACTTAGCAAACTCCTAGGCTGCCCCAGGGCTGGCTGGGCTCTCAAGAAACTTACATCCTGGGTGGTTAGGGCCATAAACAATCACGCAAAGGAAACAAATTAGCAGATAATGTGGGATCAGAAGTGCACAGGGGACATGAACAGGGAGGTTGCTGAGAGTCAGGGTGTGCGGGCCCAGCAGGGAAACCAGCAGCAGTCCCGGGGACAGGGAGGACGGGATGGTCTGAGGGACCAGATCACCCCACAACAGAAGCAGCACCTTCCTCCAAGGTGCTTCTCCCAAGGCATGAAGGAGTTTGGCATTTCCTGCAATGAAGCACATCCCTCTTCAGGACATGATGAAAAGATTAGGGGACCCACTCAGTCGAGATGGAAACCAAGGCTCAGAGTGACTGAAGATCTCTGGCCAAGAATCACAGTGTGGTGACACCACGCCTTAATCCTATCGCTCAGGAGGCAGAAGCAAATAGATCTCTGTGAGCACACGGGTTAGCCTGGTCTCTGTAGCGAGTATCCGGGCAGTTAGGGGTACCTAGTGAGACCTCCATCTCAAAATCCATCCATCAATCATAGCTTGTGACTATAAAGTCGCTTTTTTTTTTCCTACCAAGTATCAGGAGGGACACTCAGCTGTCCCGAATTAGCTAAGAAGGTTTAGCCTCTGAAACTTTCTCTGTCGTCCCTTGAACACACAGTCCCTGACACCCCCCAGGCTCTGTCTCACCTGTCACAGTCCTAAGCTTGCTTCCTTATCTGACAGTTAAGGGAATAAGGGTCATCCAGAGCTTGCCCCGGGGTGGGGGTGGGGTGGCGTTTAGGAGAGATCATTTCACACAGGAGTGCTGGGACAATGGAAGCTTTGTCACTCACGTTGGGATGTGGAGGTCAAAGGCTCCCAAAGACCTGAAAACCCAAGATACAAGAGACAGGATCCGAATAAACCCTCCCCCCCTCCCTTCCCACCTCTCCTTTTCCTTCCTCGGTCCTTGTCTTTCCCTCCCCTCTTCTTTTCCCCCCTCCCCCTTCTTTTCTCCCTCCTCCCGTCCTCCTTTCTCCCACCTTCTCTTTCCTCCCCCTCCTCTCCTCCCTCTCCCCTCTCCTCCATTTCTTCCTTCCTCTCTGTTCCTCTCTTCTCCTGTCTCCATTCCTTCCCTATCCTCCTCTTCCCTCCCCGTCCCCACCCCTTCATCTCTCCCCATCCTTCTCCCCTCCCCGTCGCTCTCCTCTTTCCCCCTCCCCTCCCCATTCCCCCGCTCCCCTCCGCCTCAGTTGGGATCCCACACTGACACATCTTGTACTTCCCGTTTCCAGGGAAATTCCTTGCCCACTCGACCACACCCGCCCTTGAGGACTTGCCCATCTCTTTGGGTAGAGCAGAAGTCAGACAGGGACCTGGATTGTGAGGCGAACACCCCCTGCTGGGTGCGCACCAAGAGCCTTCGAGGGGCCCGGGGAATAGCTCCCCAACACCTAGAGCCTGCCTTGGGCTGCAGGGTCCAAGAGCTTCGGAGAAGAGGTGGGGACCTCGTGGAATACGTGACTCTGGCCCTTTCAGCTGCAGTTAGTAGGACAGAGACCCCTCCCCACCAGTGCCCTGGCTTCTCCTGCTTCCTTCCTTTGAGGGGGGGGCGTGCCCAGTCACCACAGCACACTGGCACACAGACACTCGGGCCCCTCCCAGGAACCCTGAGAGGACCAGCTGCAACTCGGGGCGCCAGGCCCTGCCAGGGTCACAGAGCCTCAGCAGGCCCTCCACCCCTTCCCGCGCCCCCAGGTCTCAAGCAAAACATCACTCTGTCCTTCGATGCTGGGGGGTGGGGGGTGCGGCGCAGGGTTATTTTTAGCAGGGATTGGAGAAAGGCACTTTTCTCCTCGACTTTCACTGGGCGCCGCTCCCTAACCCCCCAGCCCGAGACCGGCCTAAGGAGGCGGGCTGGGAAACCCCCTCCTAGGCAGAGGAAACCGGTGCACTCTGCTTTGCAGAGGACCCGGAGTGGCGGGCAGGCCAGGCGTGGGGCTGCACGGATGGGGAAATTCCACCTCATTCCTGGTCTCTGTGTCTCATAAGTTGGGGAAGCAAAGGAGATGTAGTGTGTAGTAGAATCAGGGTCCTCAGCGTTAGGAACTGGAGGCCCAAGGAACCACTTGGTTATTGCCAGGGACTTCTGGGAGTGTCCACAGAGGCTAATTTTATGGTTTTCTTTTCGTTGGTTGTTCTCTCTAGCCCTGGCTGGCCCTGAAGAGGCTGTGTAGACCAGAGTAGCCTTGAAATTAGAGTGATTTGCCTGCCCCTGACTCTTGAGTGATAAGATCAAAGGTGTGAGCCATCACGCCTAGCCTTTTACAGAAATTTTTTAAAATTACATTTTGCTGGGACTGGTGAGGTGGCTCAGTGGGTAAAGATACTTACTTGCTGCTGTCTAGCTTGATGGCCCGAGTCGGTTTCTGGGACCCAAATGGTGGCATGGGAGAACTGACTCTAAAGGTTCTCCTCAGATCTGTATGTTGATGCATGGACACACAAAGCACACACATACACACCCATACACTCACATCATACATCAGTACGCTCATGTATGCTCATATACCACACACACTATACACACAGACCACACACACACACACACACACACACACACACACACACACAGACCACACAGACACCACAGGTCTCACACACACATAGGACTCAGACACACATCTACACCCATGCACACACACACACACACACACACACAAAGCACACACACGGCACACACACACACAGCACATGCATATCACACACACACAAGTACTCACAAACACATGACACATATACATATACACTCATAATCACACACACATGCACACTCACACACCACACACACACAGATGCACACACATATGCACACACAGGACACATACACTCACATATATTCACACATTACACATACCTTACACACACAGACCACACGCACACACACACACAGGACTCACAAACACACATACACACTCATGCACACACTCACACACATAGGACACACCATATACACAGACCACACATTCTCACACACATACCACATACACTCACACACATACAATTACAGGACACTCATGCCACATACACATACACTCACATAATATATACTCATACAAACAGCACATATATATACACTCACACACACTCATGCACTCACAGGACTCACACACACACACATACACACATGCACACACAGGACTCACACACACACACATACACCCATGCACACACAGGGCACATACACATACACTCACACACACACACACTCATACATATGCTCACATACTACACACAGCATACACACCACATACACTCATGTGCACACTCAAAAACATGACACACTCACACATACCACACACACTCACACACCCATACCACACACTCACACCATAAGCACAGACACCCCTCCCCCTCCACACACACACACACAAAATAAATTATAGCTGAGACTGAGGAGATGCTTAGCAGGTTTGTGTGCTTTCTCTGAAAGCAAGAGGACCTGAGTTCAAATTCCCAGAGCCCAGGTAAAAGGCAGGATCTGTGTGAGCCCGAAAATCAGGACTGGATGGCAGGAGATTACTGGCTAGCCAGCCTACAACCCAACCCAAGCTCACCATGCACAGAGAGAGATCCTGTCTCAAAAAGGAAAGTGTAAAATCGATAGACAGAGACACACATCTGATACAATCTGTGTACTCACATGGGGACAACATGCACACGTGTGTGCATAACATATTCACAATAAACAGAGGGCTGAAGGGTGACTCAGGGGTTCAGAGTCTGTATTACCTTTCCATAGGACTCGAGTGTGGTTCCCAGTACCACAGGCCGGCAAGTTCAGCTCCAGAGAGCACAGGCTTTCCTGTTTTTTTGTGGGTACCCACGTACATGACAGACATATGTACAAATGCACACAAATAAAAAAAATCACTTTTGGCTGGGCATGGTGGCACATGCCTTTTTTAATCCTAGCACTCGGGAGTCAGAAGTGGGCTGATCTCTGTGATGTTGAGGATAGCCTGGTCTACAAATTGAGTCTAGGACAGCCAGGGCTGTTACACAGAGAAATCCTGTCTCAAAAAACAAAACAAAACTTAAACCAAAAAGTAGCTTTGTTATTTGTTTTCTTTCTCTCTTTCTCTCTTTCTCTCTTTCTCTCTTTCTTTCTTCTTCCTTCCTTCCTTCCTTCCTTTCTTTCTTTTTGTTTTTCAAGATAGGGTCTCTCTATGTAACAGCCTTGGCTGTCCTGGAACTTATCTGTAGACCAGGCTGACCTTGAACTCACAGAGACCCACCTGCCTGTGCCTCCCAAGTGCTGAGACGAAAGGCTGGCACCACTGACACCCAGCTATTTTTCCTTTTTAAAAATAAATCCTTAAAACAAAACAAAACAAAAAAATAATAAATTTAGCTGGAGAGGAGAATGGACGGCAAGATTAGCCGTGGTAGTGGTGGTAGAATTTTTAGATTGTTTTCTCTGTGTAGTCCCGGTTGGCCTTGAACCCATCTGTCTCTGCCTCCTCAGTGATATGAAGTGTGCCCCACCATGCCTAGCCAAAATTAACTTTTTTGAGGCTGGTCTTGGAGTTCTGATCCTGCTGTCTCCTCCATCCACCCCAGTGCTGGGACTACAGGCATGCACCGCCACACCCAGCTTATAAGGTGCTGGGGATAGAGCCCAGATAGTTATGCGTGCTAGGCAAATACTCTATCCATTTAGCCTGTGGACATCTCCAGCCTGTGGACAGGTAGAAAGACCTCCACTCAGGATTTACTTCAACGTGGACACAAGAGGTGGGAGTCAGCCTTGAGACTAGAACAAGAGGCCTTGAGTGAAGGGGGTGGGGTGAGAAAGAGGGTCAGCGTGGCTCTTTTGCTAGTTGTTGGTCCCTAGTGGGAGCCCCTCACCAAGCTTAGCAGGGTGGGTGGGTGGGTGGGTGGTGGTGGTGGTGGTGGTGGTGGTGGTGGTGGTGTGGTGGTGGTGGTGGTTGGGGAGTGGGGGAGGGTGTAGCAAGGCTAAGACTTTTTCAAGGCCATCGGCCAGGGACAGGCAGAAGTGGGGGCTCTGTGGTTAGCAGATTTCTTTTTCTCTTCCCTTTCAAGGTCCTTAAGATTCTGGGCCTCCCCCATCCTTTTGTCCGGCCTGGAGAGGAGAGAACTGAGCCTACTAGAGAGGCAAGAAAGGGTCCAGAGGGCCCTGCGTGCTCCCTGCCCCCTCTCTAAAATGCCTATCTGAAGCTGCCGCCTTGTGCCATAACTTCCGCCGGCTGCGGGGGACCAGAGGATGACTGAGACACATTCTACTGGCCGTGACATCAGAGTTGGCATACCCAGGTGAGAAGAGGGCTTTATCTTGTCTCCAGTTTAGGAATAAATAATGAGCTGCTGGCAAAGGGTGGCAGGGGAGGGAGACTCCCTTGAACACTCTTCTCTGGGCTTTGTCTCCTACAAGCCCCTGGAAAGGAAGAGAGAGAATAGCTGTTGACCTGGAGTCAGGAGCCCTCACTTCCGGTTCCTCTCTCGGGGGCAGTGGTCTCCGGCGAGCGAAAGGGAAGCACTCCCTTGCCTCTTGTCCGATTTCCTTTTCCCTGCCCTAGCTCCTTTGCCTGCGTCATGTCTGCCGCCTGGAATGCTGGGATTTCACACCTTCCAACGGAGCAGAGCAGGCCAGCAGCAGGACAGACAGGTCTGAGAGTCAGCCTGGAAGATGGAAGTCTTTGGGCAAAGCTGACTGCTTGGGGAAGGGCCCTAGGAAGAAGAGAGTCAAAGTGGTGCTGTGTTTAGTCACACACACCCAGGAAGACAGGATCCCTCAACAAACACAGGAGCCGGGTGTGGTGACACACACCTGTAATTCCAGGGCTTTCCAGGTCGACCTCGGCTACCTAGTGAGGTCCACCCTGAGCTACTTGAAACCCTGTCCCTCCTGGACCAAAAGCAAGTGCTGGGCAGATGACTCAGTGGGTAGGATCCCAGGAACCTACTTTAAAAGTTAGACAGGGTGGTTGCTGCGTGTCTGTAATACCAATACTAGGGGAACAGCGGAGTCAGGGGCATCCCCGAAGGTCATCGCCTGGCCAGCCAGTTTGCTTCAGGTTTAGTGAGAGACTCTGTCTCAAAAATCTAAAGGAGGGGAATGATTGTCACTTGATGTCCATCTCTGGCCTATAGACACTTCCCCCCCCCACAACACCCCAAAAAGGCACAAACACAACAACAAAATACACCGCTTCAAGGTCAGGCCTAGTGGCGTACACCTCTAGTCCCAGCCCTCAGGAGACAAGAGGCCCGCTACAGCACGAGGTTGCCTCAAACAGCAGCGGCAGCAACAACAGCCAAACCAAATATGGCTCCCACAATCTCACCCAAGCCCACTCCCATTTACCTGTCCTCCAACACACCAACCAGGTTACAAAAGTGTAACCCATGGTTCCCATGTGTACCGGTTGGTGGGTATCACCCCTGGACTCACAGACCCAAAGACACAAGCAGAGACACCAAGGTATTTACAAGCATGAGTATGCAGTGCCCCTCCTCCCTACGCACATCAAACGCATACGTACACATACATGAGCACACGGGCACACATGTACATGGGGTTTCACTCTTCATACCCTTCCTGCTGAGCCACAGGGCAGCTCTCCACCCGGGGCTCTGGTCACGAAGGGAACTCAGGAACGCAGCAGCACAGAGTCCCCCTTGCCCCTGGCTGCCCCTGGGTTCTCAGCCCTCCGGGTATCATTTCTGCTGTTCTTGCTCCTGGCGCCTGGTGTGAAGTAGAGAAGCATCCGGAGCTGGGGGTTCACCTTGGGGCACCCTGCTTGAGTGGCTGGCAGGAATGGGGCGACAGAGAGGGGAAGGGCAGGCAAGCTGCTGGGTAAAGACTCTGTCCCTTGAGTACACAGTGCTCCGAGGCACTGTGGTTTGCATGACCAGCACACCGACACTGATTTCTCTTATATGTTGTTTTTTCTTATATTTTTCATTGTGAGCCTAGCCTTTAACAGCTGAGCCATCTCTCCAGCCCTTGTTTTTTCGTATTAGGCTTTGGTTTTTGTTATGTTTTGCCTGAGTGTATATATGTGTACCACAAGGTCCGGTGCCGGAGAAGGTGAGGAGAGTGTGTTGAATCCCCTCGAACTTGAGTCGTGAGGTGGTTGTGAACCACCGTGTATGTTTTGGGAACTGAACCTGGATTCTTTTGAAAGAGAAGCCAGTGCCGCTGAACTGCCCAGCCATCTCTCCAGCCCCTTCCGGTTGTCACATTTCTTAACTGTCACATTTCTACCCTGCTTTGGTTTTGTTGCTGGGAGACTGATTGCGTGGAGCTCAGCCTGGCCGCAAATTAGCTATGTAGACAGGATAACCCTCCCCCCCACCCCCCCGCCACCCTCCCCACCCCCGACGTCTGACCCTCTTCCCTCTACCCGGCTGAGTGCTGGAATTACAGAATGGTAGCTTCCGCGTTGAAAGACAACTTTTCTCTGCTTCAGATGAGGCAGAGGCCTGTGCATTCGAGGCTGGGGTAGTACGTCTTTGCCTGAAGTTACGACCTTCTTTTAAAAAAAAAATTAATTAACTTAGTTTTGTGTGGGCGTGGGCAGGCAGGTATCGCCAAGGCGTGCTCATGGAGATAAGAGGATTGTGGGATTGGGTGGGGCTGGGGGTGGGGCTCGGCGGGGTGTGGCTATCTCTGCTTCTTTGACTCCCTTAAGTCGTCGGAGGGACGACTTGCGTTCGATCTTTGGTTCAACAAACATTTATGCTTGGAGCCATTCTCAGGGACTGTCACCTGCTCTCTCCAAGCCTGTGGTTTACCGGTTGTCACAGTTCAGGTGCCAGGGCTTGGCATTCGGACTATGTTTCTAAAACAGATGAAAAACCTTCGTTACACTTATGTGTTTGTGTGGTCGTGTGTGTGTGTGTGTGGGGGGGGAAGTGCATGTGTGTCACCACATGCTACCTTGTGCAAGCGTAGGTCAAAGGACAACCTGTGGGTGACGGTGCTCTCTTTCCACCTTGGAGGTCTTGGAGACAGAACTCAGACCACCACATGCTGGCTAACAACCTCCTTTCCTTGCTGAGCTATCCTGGGGACCCAAGTCCCTGAAACTACTTATCCTCCTGCATGCTGGGATTACCCCAGGCCTGGACTCTTGCTGGAGGGGCCTCAGGCTTAAGGGGAGGCTTAGAGAGGACCCCGTTCTGGTTATGAAGCCCGGTGCTCACTGCTACACACTGATGCTATTGCAGCCGCCTCCAGGACATTATGGCATTAACCCGTGGCCATCCCGGGAGAGGGGTCACGTCTGTGACACAACCTACCAGATCTGAAAAGCCAAACAGGGAGGAGGTTTGGAGTTGATTCTGTCTTGTTCAGCTGCAGACACTGCGCCCAGACTGTGTGCCTGGCGCTGGCGGAATGGGGACGGTGGCAGATGCAAGACTGAGACCTAGTGGAGCCTCACTCAGTGACAGACGTGTCATCATCCTTCTATAAAACCCCAGTTGAGGCAAGAAACCTGAGCGTCCCAGGCCAGGCTGTAACACACAGAGACCCTGCCTTAAACAAAACAAAACAAAACCAGAAATGAAACAGTAGCGGGTGGTGCTGGCCGGGTGGCTCAGTAGGTAAAGCATTTGCCTCAAAAAGGTGAGGAGGATGAGAGTCAATGCCCTCGTAAACTGTAGGTCTGTGGGGCCAACTGTAATCTTAGACCTGGGGAGTCAGAGGTAGAAATGCCCAGAGGAAACTTGCTGGCTAAAGTAGCTGATGGCAACTCTGGGATCTGCCAGAGACTTTGCCTCATAACACAAAGTAAGGGACAATTGAGGAAGACACAGATCATCAACCTCTGACCCTCCACAGGCATCTGAGCACACACACGCACACGCACGCACACACACACACACACACACACACACGCAGGCACACACATATATGTGTGCACAAACACATGCATGTGCAACACACACACATGCACACACATACACATGTGCGCAAAAACACACATGTGCAATACACACACAAACATATACACACATGCATACACAAACATGTACACACGTGCACAAACACGAATGTGCACATACGTACACATGCATGCAGGCACACACACACATACGCACACACATCCACATGTCACATACAAATACATATTTAAAAAAAAAGCCAAGGGCTGGTGACCGAGGTAGAGCGGCAGCTGGCCAGCATTCACCAAGCCTCGTGTTCCATCCCTGGTGTCACAGAAGCAGTGACAGTAGCCACAGGGCTCACACTCATCCGTTGCCCCACCCCCACTCATCCAAGCCAGTGGGAAGGAGTGGGAAGGCCCATCCGTCAACCCCTCCCCCACACTAGGAGCACCCGCTGGCCGCCTTAGCTTTAAGCACCTCAAGTTGGCCGATAACAAATAAATGAGTACATTTATTCAGACCTAGTGGAATGAGAAAGTATGATTCATTTTTTATTTATGTCAGATTTCGGTCCCGACAACCCTTTTTTTTTTTTTTTTTTTCTGAGACAGGGTTTTTCTGTGTAGCTCTGGCTGTTCTAGAACTCTGTAGACCAGGCTGGCCCCAAGCTCACAGAGAACTGCTTACCTCTGCCTCCTGAGTACTGGGATCAAATGTACACCACCACCAGTCTGCCAACAAAACTAATTTTTTATTGACCATAACATATTCAGGAGAAATAAAAGTTTGAGAGTAAAACCCCGTGTGTGTGTGTGTGTGTGTGTGTGTGTGTGTGTATGTATGTATGTATGCACATATCTATCTATCTATCTATCTATCTATCTATCTATCATCTATCTATCTATCTATCTATCTATCGACAGAGTCTTGTGTAGCACAGGCTGGCATTGAACTTGGCATATAGTCAACAATAACCCAAGAGTTGGATAACAGGCAAAGTGTCACCACACCTGGCTCTTCCTGGTTTTTGAATAGAATTCAAATGACTCTCAAGCCTAAGTTTCTACTAGTTGGTCAAGAGAGATGTCCTTGTTGCTAGGGTTTGCAGGTGGGGTGTTTACCCATCATTGCGACACTTGGCAGGCGAAACAGGAGAAGCCCTGTAAAAGAGAGGTCAGCCAGTGCCACGCGGCACCACAAGATTCTAACTCAAAACAAACCGAAAGAAGGAAGAAAAAGCGACCTCCTAATGACCCACTCCCAGTGATAAGTGGCGGCTACTCCTGACTGGTCTCTGTGGTTACAGTCCCAGGGAGACAGACCCACGGAGGCGTGGCCTTTGGCACATCACGTCTCAGGGCCTGGGCCAGGGACAGTCATGTCCTCCAGGGCTGCTGGCGTGGGTGAGGGCTTGGCTGACTCTTGGAAGATGTGGATGATTAAGGGAAGGAAGAAAGGCAGGGAGGCCCCACACATGTTTGGACCTACAAGCATTTGGTAGTAGGAAAACTCGGGAAGGCAGGGAGAGAGAGGGTGTGAGAAGCCAGGATGTCAGGGAGGCTGGGAGATTGGGATGCTGGGAGTTTGGGAAGCTGGGGAGACTGGGAGAACTGGGAGGCTGGGAGGCAGGTCCGGTACATGAGAAGCAGCAGGGGCTGAAATCACCTTCTCTTCCACCTTGGGGAATGTGTAGATGGGTTGTTTTCTTTGTTGGAGTTTTGATTTTTGAAAGATTTCTTTTTTTTTTTATTGTATGGGTATTTGTGTGTACGTACAGGTTGTATGTATGTATGTATGTATGTATGTACACCATATGCATAGTGTCCTTGGACCTACAGAAAGTGTTGGATTCCTTGCAACTGTAGTTAGAGGTGGTTGAGAGCGGCCTTGTGAGAGCCAGGAACCAAATCCAGGTCCTCTGCAGGAGCAGTCAGTGCTCTCAAAGGCGGAGCCATCTCTCCTGTCCGACCATCTGGCTTTAAGCACATGGCTGGAGAGATGGCTCAGTGGTTAAGAGCACCGACTGCTCTTCCAGAGGTCCTGAGTTCAAATCTCAGCAACCACATGGTGGCTCACAACCATCCATAATGAGATCTGATGACCTCTGTGGCCTGTGAGCCAGTTGGTTCACAGCGTCAGCAGTGACTTTGCCACTCCCCGTTAGGCAGCCCATTTAATTGCCTTGTGCCTCTGTTTCCCTTCCTGCCACAAGGAGATGGCATCTACCTATTGAGACAGTTGTTGGAGATGATATTTCTCTTTTTGTCTCTTTCAAGACAGGGTCTCACTATGCAGGTTTGGTTGGTCTGGAACTCTCTATGTAGACCAGGCTGGCCTGAACTCCCTATGTAGACCAGGCTAGGCCGGAACTCACACAGACCCATATGCCTCTGTCTCCTATGTGCTGGGATGAAGAGTATACACTATCATGCCTGGCTCCATTCCTCCTTTCTCTGGCTTAAGAAATACCTGTTAGTTTCTCTGTGACTTCAAGGACAATATCTACCTGGACAAGGACAAAAGTCTCTGTAAGCTCAGATGGGGCAGGATTTAAACTGACCCTGTTGCATGGAAAGATGACTTGAGCCAGTAGTGTGGGGCCAGCCTGGGCAACAGTGTATAGGAGTGTAACTTGGCAGAAAAGCATTCGCTAGCTCTGAGCCTTATTCTCAGCGCTACAAAGAAACAAAGCAAGACAGAGCCTGGGCGCTTGGCCAGTGTCAGGTTCAACCAGCTGCCTCTTAGGGACCTGCCCACAAGAGTGTGGATGTTCTCTTTCAGAGACAAGTTTCACCCCACCCCCACCCTGACTCCACCCCCATCTTGCCCTTTGGTTTTATGTTTACATTGTTACTTATATGTGTTCATGTGTGTGTGGTCAGAGGACAACACACAGGAGTCGGTTCTTTCCTTCCACCATGTGGTTCCCAGGGATTGGTTTCAGGTCATCAGGCTTTAGTGACAAGCGACTTTACCTGCTAAGCCACCTCATTGTTCCTTCATCTCCCCTTTGGATTGGTTATTTGGTTTCTTTTCTCATTCCTGTCACCAAGTGCCTAACAAGAAGCAACTTAAGTGAGAACGGGTTTACTGGGGCTTACAGTTCGAAGAGATACAGTCTATCACCATAGAGGAGTCACATCAGCAGAACCAGAAGGCAACCGGTTACATTGTATCTACAGTCACCAAGGCGTGTGGAAGGAAGTTAAACAGGGCTTAAGAAGCCCCAGGTTCCACCCTCAGTGGCCCGCCTTCTCCATTAAGGTGCTGACCCTTAATGGCTACTTGACTTTCCAAATTAGCTCCATTATTTGGGAACCAAGTGTTCAAATATGGGAGCCTATGAGGGACATTCCAAGTTCAACCACAGCATTCTTCTTTTGACTCTCCAAGGTCTTTTTCCACTAACACAAAAGTCATGCCTTGTAGCTGGGGAGATGTTCAGTGGAAATGAACCTCAGAGACGTCTCAGTGGATCGCCCTTGTAGAGGACCAGAGTTCCAAAACCTATAAACCGCGGTTCCGAATCACCTGAAATTCCATCTCCAAGGGTTCTCATACCCTCTTCAGACACTATCCTCACATGCTCATATGCATAGTTAAATATAAAATAAATCTTAATTTAAAAAACAAAGGTCATACTTGGATCCCTGGAAAATGGAGAGAGATTGGAGGGGCAGGGGGCAGGATATCAGTTGCAGAGCAGAAGTTAGACATCTGAGGGGACTGGCCTAATGCTATTTGGGTAAGATGTTAAATGAAAAAAGAAAAAACAAAAACAAAAACAAGTGAACTGGTAAAACAAATTTATAAGCAAATACAGAGCGGAGGCAGGAGAGAAGGCTCACTGATTGAGAACACTGGCTGCTCTTGCAGAGGACCTGAGTTCAGTTCCTAGCCCCCACAGGGCTGCTCACAACCGTCTTAGAGCCAATTAGAAGGATGTGACACCCTCTTCTGGCCCCTGTAGGTACTGCACACACGGTACACAGTCATACCTATAGATAACACACCAATACATATAAACTGACAACACAGAGAGAAGCCGGAAGGCAAGGGCCCAGACGTAGAATAAAACACACCCTGCATGCTTTAGGTCAAGTTCACAGAGGCTTATGTTATACCACGTACCACCTATGTGTACAGGCGTTTTGTTTGTTTTTTTTTTTCTTGTTTTGTTTTGAGACAGGCTCGTCCTACATAGCTCGAGCTGTTCTGGTATTCACTCTATAGGCCAGGCTGGCCTCAAACTCACATTTCCTGCCTCTGCCTCCAAGTGCTGGGATTAAAGGCGTGTGCCACCATGCCCAGCTTATGCACAGTTTGATGGGTTTGGTGTTTTCAGTGATAGAACTCACTCCCAGGACCTCACACATCCTAAGCAAGGGAGCATTGAGCTATAGCCCCGGATGAGTTTGATGAGGGATTTTGTTTGTTGTTGTGCCTTTAGATTTATTTATTTTGTGTGTATGAATATTTTGCCTCTATGTATGTGTACCATGCATGTCTTGTATCAACAGAGGTCAGAAGAAGAAGGCCTTGGATACCCTAGAACTGGAACTCCTGAGGGTATGAGTCACCCTGTAGGTGCTGGGCAGATGCTCTTAATTGCTGAGTCATCTCTCCATCCCCAGTTTGATGCCTTTTGACAAATGCATTTGTCTACTTAACATTACTCGGCCACTCTATAGATCAGGGCCTTCATTTCAGAAATTTATTTGATTTTTCTCCAACCAGTTTGTGTTTGGTCCGAGTCACCCCAATCTCTTTTCTGTCTTTATGGATTAGCTCTGTATTTAAAATAAATATTTAGTGTTGCTGTAGTGTGTGTGAGATGTGTGTGTGTGTGTGTGTGTGTGAGGCATATGTGTGTGTAGTGTGCATGTGTGTGAGGCATGTGTGTGTAAGGTGTGTGTGTGTGAGGTGTGTGTGTGAGGTATGTGTGTGTGATGTGTGTGTGAGTGATGTATGTGTGTGTGTGAGGTGTGTGTGTGTGAGGTGTGTGTGAGTGATGTGTGTGTGAGGTGTGTGTGTGTGTGTGTGTGATGTGTGTGAGGCATGTGTGTATGAGGTGTGTGTGTGTATGAGGTGTGTGTGAGGCATATGTATATTAGGTGTGTGTGTGTGATGTGTGTGAGGCATGTGTGTGTGAGGTGTGTGTGTGTGTGTGAGGTGTGTGTGAGGCATGTGTGTATTAGGTGTGTGTGAGGTGTGTGTGAGGCATGTGTGTGTGTATGAGGTGTGTGTGTGTGTGAGAGAGAGGTGTGTGTGAGGCATGTGTGTGTGAGGTGTGTGTGTGTGATGTGTGTGAGGCATGTGTGTGTGTATGAGGTATGTGTGTGAGGCATGTGTGTATTAGGTGTGTGTGTGTGAGGTGTGTGTGTATGAGGTGTGTGTGTGTGAGGCATGTATGTATTATCTGTGTGTGTGTGTGAGGCATGTGTGTGTGAAGTGTGTGTGTGATGTGTGTGAGGCATGCGTGTGTGTGTGTGTGAGGCATGTGTGTGTGTGAGGCATGTGTGTGTGTGTGATGTGTGTGAGGCATGTGTGTGTGTGAGGTATATGTATGAGGTATTATGTGAGGGGTGTGTGTGTGTGTGTGTGTGTGTGTGTGTGTGTGTGTGTGAGAGAGAGAGAGGGAGAGAGAGAGAGAGAGAGAGATGTGTGTGCACCCACACATGCCACAGTTCCATGAGTGGAGGTCAGGAGACAACTCTGTAGAGTCAAGGTTTTCCTTCTACCTTTATGTGGATTTTGTGGATGACACTGTATCACTAGGTTTATACATCATTGAGTACCTAGGGCCTTTAGCTCTACTGAGCCATCTCACAGCCTCCGGAGCTAAATCTTAGAAGGAATACCCATTGTGTCGTTGTGTGTTCTCTCACTGTGTATCTCTCTCTCTCTCTGCATGTTGTCTCTATGCATTTGAGTGTGCAGCCACACAGGATGAACTAGGATGGATGTGTAGCAATCTCTCACCAGTGTGCACCTTGCACATCATCCTTGCAGGCTTTTCTGTCCCTTCTCCTCCTCCTTCTCCCTACTCACCTAGTATTTCCTAGAATCCGGGTTTGTTTGTTCTTTGAGACAAGGTCTTGTTTCATAGCCCAGGTTGGCCTGGAATTATACTTCTTATCAAGTTACTGTCAGCCCCGTGGGAACATCAGTACCACAAACAAAATCAACCGGTTTGTTTTCTTTATGCCAACAAGTGCCTGGTATCTACTGACAGAGACGTCCTAGCAAACACTCAGGGCATTGATCTTGAGGGCCCCCCCCCCAGTCATGGCACATGGGGCATCAAAGCAGAGATATTCAAAACATGACCTAGCTTTATTGGGTTTTGCTATCTCCCATTGCTAAAAGCACACAGAACAAGTCTGAAGAGGAAGTCAATCATGGGTCCATCAAATGATCAAAGTTAAAAATGAAAATTCAGGGCTGAAGAGATGGCTCAGCAGTTAGGAACACCAGCTGCTCTTCCAGAGGACCAGGGTTCCAGAGGATGAGGGTTCCCGGCACCCTCGTGGTGGCTCACAGATTCCAGGATCTGACACCCTCTTACGGCCTCCAAGGGTATTGCATCCATCTTGTGCACACACTCGTACACAAGAAATCAAAATAACCTTAAACAAACAAATAACAAGAATAACAAAACCCCACCAACTCATCCAAGGTGATGGCGCATGCCTCTAATCTACAATTTCCTCAGGAGACTGAGGAAAACTGATAAAAGCGGTCTGAAGTATGTAGTCCTGGCTGCCCTGGAACTCACTCTGTAGACTAGGCTGGCCTCAAACTCACAGAGAACCACCTGCCTCTGCCTCCCCAGTGCTGGGCTTAAAGGCGTGCGCCACCACCACCCGACTTAGTTTGCTTTCTATTGTTGTGATAAAACACCAGAACCAAAAGCAGATGGAACAGGAAAATGGCGTGTGTAGCTTGCCTGTCCCAACCACAGGCTCATGAAGAGACATCAGGGCAGAGATGCAAGGCAGGAACCAGGAGGCAGGAGATGAGGCAAAGACTGTGGAGGGGTGCTGTTGACTGGCTTGCTCCTCATGGCTTGCTCAGCCTGTTTTCTTAGACCATCTGAGACCATCTGCCTAAGGGATGGCACCGCCCACAGTGGACTGGGTCCTTCCACATCAATTATTAATCAAAAAAAAAAAATTTCCCCCCAGGTTGTTGTGGGGTGAGTGGGTAGAAACAGGTTTGGGTACAAGTAACAGAAAGTGTAAAATAACATCAAAATTAGACGTTTCCATCTCTGTCCAGTGATATCCACAAGTAAACATTCACACAGGACTCTACAATGATCAGAGACCCAGATTCCCACTGTCTTTGTTTTTGCTGTCTTCATCAAGCACTTTGACCTCATGATCCAGTGTGGTATCTGGGCTCCTGCCATTACATTCTGCATCTATCTATCAGAAAGATGAGAAGAAAGAGTGGCGCCAAGAGCCCTTCTTTTTTAATTAATTAATTAATTGCATTCCAAATGCTGCCCCCTCCAGGTCCCCACTCCCCCTTTGGCCTCTGAGAGGGCAGCCCCTCTCTCCACTCCAGCTTCTCTTTTTAACATCTTTGAACATCTTTTCTCCTTTCATTAGCCTGAAGATGAATGAGCTCATCCCTAGCTGCAAGGGAGGCTGGGAAATGTATCCCTTTTCCAGGTAATCGTGTACCTACTCAGATATCAGAGGGAAAAGGAAACTGAATAATGGAGGGATGAATAGAATTTTTTTTTCATTTCTTGCATGGAAATTTACTTCATTAAAAAGGAAAGGAGGGGGCTGGAGCAATGGCTTGGCAGTGAAAAGGTTTGCTTCCAGAGGGTCCTAGCTACTCAGTACCCATGTGGTGACTTCCATGCATCTGTAACTCCAGTTCCAGGGTATTCACAGGCCTCCACAGGCACCAGGAAGGCATATGGTGCACAAGTGTGCATGTAGGCAAACAACCCATACACGTAAAATAAAGATAAATATATATCTTTTAGAAAAAGAGGGTGGCAGAGGAGAAGCTGTTGCTGTCTCCTCCTTCTTGACGTGATGGTGTGTGCCTGTAACCCTAGCACTTAGGGAGATAAGAGGGTCAGGCATTCAGGGTCATCCTTGACTACAAATTGTATTGAAGGCCAGCCCGGGCTATGTGAGTCTCTCTGTCTCTCCCCTCTCTCTGTCTCTCTCTTTCCCTGTCTCCCTCTTTCTCTGTCTCTCTCTCCTCTCTTTGTCTCTCTTTCTCTGCTTCTCTGTTCCCCCCCCCTCTCTCACACACACACACACACACACACGTGCACACACACACACTTACTCTCACTCTCACACCCCATAGAACTCCACAGAGAAAGGTGTCATCCTTTACTTTAGCAGGTAGCGGACCTTGTGATACCGCAATAGGCTATATGTTTCATATCACTTCCTTGGCACCTGGGGACAATTTCTGCTGGGTGAATTCTCAGAAGGGAAAGTGCTAGGCCAAAGACCATGTTACTTATTGCCAAACATCTCTTTGAAGAAGTTCCATCAATCTCTACTCACCAATAATATCTTTCCCACACCCTGACCCTGTGCCGAGTTACAAAACATTGGCAGCCTTAGGTAGAAAAGGGATAGCGTTCTGATAAACGCAGGGCGTATGATTTATGTTTCTGTTTTTTGTGAATCAGCTTAAATGTCTTTTCAAATGTTTTAATGATGGACGGACTGATGTTTCTAAGAATTTGGTGTGTGTGTGTGTGTGTGTGTGTATGTGTGTTGGGTATATATGCATTTGTGTGTGGTTTTAGTTGGGGATTCTTACCCCTTCGCACTACAGTCCTAGTGTTTCGGAGATGGGCTCTCACTGGGCTGGAATTCACCAAGCAGTGTAGGTTGACCGGACCAGTAAGTCCCAGAGATATACCTGTCTCTGCCTGCTCAGCCCTGAGATTACAATCGTACACCGTGCCTGGCTCTTTTAAATGTGAATTCTGGGGATCAAAATCAACTGAGCCATCATCTCTCTAGCCTTAGTCTGGATTTTGTGTGGGGGTGAGGTTTGGAGGGCATATAAGGAAGGGGAGGACTTGAGCTGAGTTCCCAGAACCCACACTGGACAGCTCATTACTGCCTGCGACGTCAGTTCCAGGGGATCCTACACTTGTGGCGTTATGGGGTACCTGCATGCATGTGTATACATGCCCACACACGTATGACACACGCATATGACAGACACATGTGACACACATACATATAATTTAATACAAAAATAAGCTGGGTAGTGGTAGAGCACACCTTTAATCCCAGCGCTTGGGAGGCAGAGGCAGGAGGATTTCTGAGTTCAAGGCCAGCCTGGTCTACAGAGTGAGTTCCAGGATAGCCAGGACTGCACAGAGAAACCCTGTCTCGAAACAAACAAACAAACAACCCCCCCCCCAAAAAAAACCCTTTGGGCTGGAGAGATGGCACGGAGGTTAAAGGTGTGTATTGCTCTTGCAGAGGACCTGAGTTCAGTTCCCAGAAGTAAGATAAGGATCTAGCTTTCTTCACCTCACTCCCCATAAAAAGCTAACCAGCTTTCCCAACATTACCTGCTGAATGCACAACTGTTCTTGACATTGTTCTGAAATGTGTATAGGCAAATTAGGGCTACGTCTATATTTTATATTATACTGTAGTGTTTTGGGTTTTTTTTTTTTTTTTGTGTGTGTGTGTGTGTGTAGCATTTTCTGGCTTGGAACTCATCGTGTAGACCAGACTGTCCTAGAACTCAAAGAGATCGACCTGGCTCTGCTTCCTGAGTACTGGGATTTAAGGTATGCCTTGCCACACCCAACATATGGGATAAAATACATACCTATGTACTTTAAACAATTTATTTTTGCTTTAGGTGTATGGGTGTTTTGCCTGTATGTGTGTCTGTGTACCATGTGCCTGAGGAGACCAGAAGAGGGTGTTGGATCCTCTGGGTTTGTAGTTACAGACAGTTGTGAAGTGTGGGTGCTGGGAATTGAACCTTGGTCCTCTGGAAGCGCAGCCGGTGCTCCTAACCACTGAGCTATCTTTTGTTTTTTTTTTTTTTTTTTTTTTTTTTTTGGTTTTTCGAGACAGAGTTTCTCTGTGTAGCCCTGGCTGTCCTGGAACTCACTTTGTAGACCAGGCTGGCCTCGAACTCAGAAATCCTCCTGCCTCTGCCTCCCAAGTGCTGGGATTAAAGGCATGCGCCACCACCACCACTGAGCTATCTTTCTAGCTCCAAAATACAGGTTTGTTTTGCATGTCCACTCTACCCTGTGTTAGCAGCCGTTCTGCAGGACACTTTACTATCTGGCAGTACTATGCTGTTCTTTTGTTTTCTCCACTTCTACTTATATTTTGCAGAATGAATGGCAACTCATCATATTACTATTGGGATTGCAATGGTCTACAAAAACTGTCAAGGCTCATAAATGGTGTAAGATATGGTTGTATGAATTTTCCTGTAGAGACACATACAAATATTCCAACAGTTTGGAACTAGCATGAAAAAACTGCCTGTATTTTAGGGCTGGAGAGGTGTGTCTGAGGTTATTAGCCCTTGTTGCTCTTACAGAGGCTCCAGGTTCAGGTCCTAATGAGATAGTAAGGGATTACTGGACCAACTTCGTGAAAATGTGAAGTGCTCAGAGATGAGCTTAGATTAAATACAGTCTAAATTCTTCTCTACTTTTCATACAAACAAGAATACTTTGTGTGTGTGTGTGTGAATTTCCCAGTTAAATTTGAATTTCAGAAAGACAACAAATAATTTTTTTTAGCATAAATATACTCATTCGAGATTTGGGAAAGAAATTACATGTTGCTTATCTGAAATTCAAAGCTAACTGCATGTCTCTAAGCAAACGACTTTTCCAGAGATGAGCCCAGCACTTGGGCTGGCTTTGATACCAGATTGCTGGTTCAGAGAGCGAGAGAGACAGAGAGACAGAGAGACAGACAGACAGACAGACAGACAGACAGACAGACAGACATATCAGAGGCAGGGCAGGGGGTCTTGAATCCTCTTGGTTTTCCCAGACTAGAGAACCTGACAAACCATTTGTTTGAGTATGAACTGGACCCACACTCCTCTGTAACTGTGAGTCAAAATAAACCCTTCCTCCCTTTAGATTGTTTCTTGTTGGGTACTGGGTCATAGCCAAAGAAACATAGCTAGTTACTGTGCCCCAAAGCCGGCGATGGAGGTGGCTGACTTCCCTGGTGATTGCTTCTTCAGACTAGATGTCTGCAGTGGATGATGAATGTCACTTGAGAGGACTTGCTTTGATCTTGGTCTGGTTCAGATGTGGAAATCGTAGGACTCAGGTTCAACCTGGTATCGGAATACTGGGTCTTGGGACAATGAGTCACGGAGTCATAAAGTGATAGGTTAGACTGTGCTAGGTGGATCCTGGATTCCTCTGATGAGACCCGTGTTCAAGTACTCTTACCCTGTTTATTCCCGTCCCTTGAACCCTGTCTGCTTTAACCAAACTGGAGGTGGCAGAGCTGATACCCTGTTAATTGGAGGCCCAATTCCTATAGCATTAAATGGTCTTTAGGGATGTTTGCATATGTGAACTATTACCGTGGTCATCCTAGCAACACTAACGTTTTGCGCGCATGTTTGAATAAAACTTTATTTATAAAAAACAGTCAAAGGCATCGCATACACACGAGTTCTTGGGGATGCAGCCCAGGACTTTGTGCCTATGAGGCAGAAACTCTATCACTGTACGGTCACCCTCTAGGTCTCCAAAGTCTTTCAACAAGACTTTGTAATGTTCACGGAGTGAGTTTTCGACTTCCTCTGTGGTGTGCATCTTTTGGCTTTGGCTGAGCGGTAGAGAGTACATGTGCTGACGAGGTCTGCAGTTCCATGCACTACACGAAATGTTATTTATTCATTTCTGCATCATAAATGAGAGTTTTTAAAAATCTTAAATTCCATTCCGAGTTATTTGGTACGGGGATACGGAACTACAACTGTTGATCATTGCTGAGTTTGTATCCTGAAACCCAATACTTGATTGATTCTTGGTGCACGGAATATCATGTATTTGGAAAAAGAGAATCTATCTTTCTCTCTTTCCTTCCTCTTTCCTTCTTCCCTTTTCCCTGCTTCTTCCTTCCTTTCACTTTTTCTTATGGAAACACAGTCCCTAACTCAGGCTGGTTAAAACTTACCGAATAGCCCGGGATAACCTTGAACTTCCGATCCCCCTGACTCCACTCCCCTAGTCCTGGCGTTAAAGATGAATGCCACTACACCCGATTTATTCAGTGCTATGGAGCAGACTCAGGGCTCTGTGCATAGCAGACAGGCCTTCTGCCCAGTGACTCACACCGTCACAGGCTGGGGGCAGTCCTGCATGAACGAATATTAATGACAACAAACACACTCAGAGAAAGGACCCGAGTGCCTCAGAGAGCAACCTCCTTGCTCAGCTGTCAGTAGCAAACTAGCTGTATATAATAAGTCCACCTCCTCATTCAGCGGTATATAATGAACATGAGTTTCTGGGCTGCTGCTGCACGTCCGTCAGGACGCATGGCCCGCCCCATTCCAGCTGTTCTGTATGTATTTCCCTTCCCCCCAGTCAGGCCAGTCCCAAAGTCTGCAGGTTGGGACACCAGCTCAAGTTTACTTTTGCTTTTTAGTCTATATCCCTCTTGGTGTGTTTTTTAACTTTTTCTTTTTTAAGATTTATTTATTTATTATATGTAAGTATGCTGTAGTTGTCTTCAGACACCCCAGAAGAGGGTGTCAGATCTCATTATGGATGGTTGTGAGCCACCACATGGTTGCTGGGAATTGAACTCAGGACCTTCGGAAGAGCTGTCAGTGCTCTCAACTGCTGAGTCGTCTCTCCAGTCCCATATGTGTTTCTTGCTTAACTGTCCTGACTAGAACATTCCATCCAATATGAAACAGACATGGTTAACCAGGCATGATGGTGTGCGCTTGGAGATGGAGGCTAGAGGATCAGGGCCCTAAGGTCGTCTTCTGCTACATAGCACGTCTCAGGCCAGCCTGTACGGCATGAACAGCTCTGTATTGCAAAGACAGAAGCAAATAAAAGGTAAAAGTGACCAGAGTGGGCATCCTTATCCTGTGCTTGTTTACTGGGCAAGCACCTCGTCTTTCATTATTGTGATGGGCTTCCATAGATGCCTTTGGCTGTTTTTTAATAAATAAAGTTTTATTCAAACACAGCCATGCGATTCATTTGCAGTTGGCTACAATTGCAGTTGGCTCAGTGTGATAAAGATATGGTTTTTTATAAAGATTTATTTATGTATTAATATGTGAGTACACTGTAGCTGTCTCCAGACACCCCAGAAGAGGGCGTCGGATCTCATTACAGATGGTTATGAGCCACCATGTGGTTGCTAGGATTTGAACTCGGGACCTTGGGAAGAGCAGTCAGTGCTCTTAACCGCTGGGCCATCTCTCCAGCCTAAGATATATGGCTTTTAAGCTTTAAATATTTCTATTTGATCCTTTAAGAAGACCACTGGAATTTTTTTTTTTAAAATTGGGGTTAGTTTGCTAAGAAGCAATGTATAATGAAAATAACTTCTAGTCTGTGTCACTTAATAAAAGGAAACAAAACCACAAACCAACCAACCAACCAAACATACAAGCAAATAACAACAACAAAAAAGTCAACCTCCGACAAGGGCTGGAGAGGTGGCTCAGTGGGAAAGAGGTTGTCCAGCCTGCCTAGTAGACCCACATGGTAGGAGAGAACTCCGTACAGTTGCCTCTGACTGCCAAGTGCATACCATGGCATGCATATATGTACACACACACACACACACACACACACACGCATGTAATAAAAATTAAAAGATGGATCATGGGACCAGAGAGACGTCTGAGCAGTTGACAGCATGAACCACTCAACCTGTGGATCTGAATCTGGTTTCGTGCACCTGTGTCCAGCATAGAACCACCTCTGCCTCCAGCTCCAGAGGAGTCCATGGTTTCTTCTGCGTTCTAAGGGTACCTGTATTCATGTGCCCCCGGCCCCAGACACCTACATATAAATTTTTAAAAAAAATAATCTTAAAAAAAAATAAATCTCGGGGCTGGAGAGATATAGTTCAGGGGTTCTGAGGACCTGGGTTTGGTTCCTAGCATCCACACGGTGGCCCATGACTGCATACAATTCCAGTCCTGGAGGCTCCCATGGCCTCTTCTGACTTTTTGTGGGCACCAGGTATGCATGTGGTACACATGCAAACAAAACACACAGACAGACAGACACACACACACACATATATACACACACAATATTTAAGTGTATTTTATATACATTAATATATATACACTATATGTGCATATACAATAATATATATTTAGTACATATATACACAAATATATACAATAATATATTTAATCCTGCAGAAAAATATATACTAAAATAAATGAATCTATAAAAATCTTTAAAAAAAAAAAGGGGTAGACCATGGGTTTTGGTCTAGCCTGTCCTAAATAGTGAGACCTTGAGTGCCCTACACCTGACCCTGCCAAAAAAAAAAAGGTCCCACAATACTGGAAAGTGAATTTGAGAGCTGAAACAGAAAGGCAGGAGAGGAGGAAAGATGGAAAACACAGGAGAAAGGGGTGGAGGAAGATTAACACTGGGCTTTGACTGGAGTCCCAGAAGTAGAGAGAGAGGGAGAGAGAGGGAGAGAGAGAGAGAGAGAGCAAGAGTACCTCCTCCATGTGCACAGCCTTAGGAAAGCGTCTCATACCATGCTGGGGATCTGTAGTGAGAGGAACAAGGGTTTGGGTGGGCTGGGTTTGAATCTAACCTCTGCCCAGTTCCTAGCCAGGCCACCTGGAGAAGGTTCCTATCTGCTGCTCTCTGTCTCTGCCCCCTCCCCCATTTATTTCTTTGTGTGTGTGTGTGTGTGTGTGTGTGTGTAGGGGAGTGATGGGTGTGCCCCATGGTAAGTTTATGGAGGTCAGAGGCCAACTTTAGGGAGTTCTTTCTCTTCTTTCCTTATATGAAATTCAGGGAACAAAATTCAGGTGGCCAGGCTTGGCCGCAGCCCCTTTACCTGCCGAGCCATCTCACTGGCCTCACTCTGCAGCTCTCTCAATGAATAAGCGAGAGAGAGAAAGAGAGAGAGAGAGAGAGAGAGAGAGAGAGAGAGAGAGAGAGAGAGAGAGAGAGAATCGGCACATTACAGCTGTGAGCATCGAGTTACCCGTGCTGTGGGAACAAACTCTGCGAACACCAAGTGCTTTAAGACGGAGATGTGGTTTGAATTCTATCACAGGCAAACCCCGGGCACAAAAAGACTCTAAGCAGTGACTGTGTAAATTAACAGTTGGTGCAGAAAGAACACACAGAGCCCCTTGTTGAAAGCTTCCTATGTCAAGATGACCACAGCGGCACTTTAAACAGAGTATACGGGGGCCCTTTCTTACTGTGCGTCACCGAGAAAGGTGACACACCCACGAAGCCAGCCTTGGTGACAGGACTGCTCTTTGCAGTAGGTCAGGGTCTCTCTTCCCATAGCCAGGTGTCTTTGTGTTCTGAGGGCAACAACGCTTTAGGGGAAATGCTGGGGAAGGTGGGTTTGGTGGCTAGAGTGGTTTTTCTGGGGGAGTGGGTGTGGCTAGCTAGGTTACCGTCAAAATTGTTGAACTGACTGTTCCCCACAGACTCTGGCCTGGAAGGAAAAAAAAAAAGCCTGCAGCTGTATCTACAGCCCCTGTTGTTATTCACCGTGGTGTGTTACAACACAGCCTGGCAGCCTCCTGGGCTTTTTCTCCCCCCGCCCCCCTCCCCGAGAGTCTCGTCTCAGAACATGTGACAAGTCCACACAGCCCTGCAGATTGGCCCACACTGCCCCTAGCAGTTCAATCCGTTCCTTAAGCAGTTCCAGGTCTGCATGCCTCATTAGCTCAAGTGCCACAGGGAGTCCATGATTGTCCCTTATGCACAGCTTTCGGTCTGGCAAAAGCCTTTTTCCATCTTCAAAGAGTGGGTTCCATGTGACCCCTTCAATGAAGCCTCTCCCAGGGGGATGCTAATTCTCTTCGCTGTTAAGAGCCCTTCCTTCTTCTATGTGGATACATTACTGAGGTGTGGCTGTCCCTGTCTGTCAGCTTGGAGCCTCTGAGTGGTACGGTACCTTCTCACCTCCATGTACTCTCCCCCACACATACCTCTTGCTCTCAGTAAGCAACTGGCATTAGTGAACAGAACAGTTGCCATCCACAGTGTGTGGTTGAATTCATGTGGCCACTCCTGGAGGCTGGTTAAGGGAGGTTTCCAATAACTGAGGAAAGACAAGCGACTGAGAAGGACCCCTGTCCAAGTGGAGTGGGACTTTTGTCTTTTCTGCAGAGGTCTTTGAGGATAGGGATGGAATGACCATACTATCACCCACATGGTGATAGATATTGATATATATCCATACATGGTGACATTCATCTTTGTAAGTTCTTCTTTTTTTTTTAAGATTTATTTATTTTATGTATATGAGCACGGTGTCCTTGACATACCAGAAGAGGGCATCAGATCCCATCACAGATGGTTGTGAGCCACCATGTGGTTGCTGGGAATTGAACTCAGGACCTTCGGGAGAGCAGTCAGTGCTCTTACCCGCTGAGCCATCTCTCCTAAGTTCTAAAGTGTGACAATACAAAAGAAACCAAAACTAAAGTAGAAGCAGGCATTAGTTTCTCCTCTCCGAGAGAGAGAGAGAGAGAGAGAGAGAGAGAGAGAGAGAGAGAGAGAGAGAGAGAGAGATTCCCCTAGCTGTTATGACCACTTGCACTGGCTGGGAGAGCACAACCCCAGTGACAGGGGATCTGATGCCCTCTTCTGACCTCTGTTGGGTACCACACTCACATGGTATGTGTACACACACACACACACACACACACACACACACACAATCTGCAGGCGAAACACTCATCACAAACGTCCTTCTAAACATCTTTTTTAAAAAAACGAACAGTTAGCGCTCAAGTCCCCAGGTGCAGCTCCTGAGCATCTATAGGAGTCACTCAGAGGTGGCAAGTGGCTGGGGAAAGGGGGTCCCCATCTTGAAGCTGACCTAGATCAATAGCCATCCTTTGGGTTCCTTTCTGACCTCATCACCTGGGCTGCTTGCTGTGTTGGAGAGTCAGAGACCCCAAGGAAAAGGGTGGTCTTCACGCCCACTGGGTGTCCAGAGAGAGGCGCTAGCTAGGTGCTGCATCGGATTTTTCCAGTGTCTTAGAAGCATCTTTAAGTTCATGAGGTTATTTTCCGGGGTCAGCATGGCCCGACCTCTGCAGCTCGTAAAGGGCAGGCTGGGTGGACAGGCAGGCAAGGCAGACGCTTGTCTGGTCAGTATTTAGTCTGGAGGCAAAGGACGACGAGAAGAGGTGTCAGTCAGCTTCCTCCATCCCTCTTCTGCGGCCCCCACAAAGGGCAAGGGCCAGACACGTGGGCCGTGGTGAAGAGGCGGAGATGCAAACGAACGGGGCGGGGCTTAATTTGCATAGACAGTGCGCGGCCACCAATCGGGACGGGAGGAGCGACAGCCCGCGCGCCTTTTGGGGGCGGATTGACAGCCCCGTAGCCCTATGGGAGGCGGGTCCTGCGGCCGGCGGGGGCGGGTCGACGGCGGGCGCTGCCCGGCGCACTAGCCGGCTTGCGGGCGCTGCCAGTCTCCGGCGGCGGTGTCCGGCGCGCGGGTGAGCGGCTGAGAGTGCGGACGGAGCGGCGGCCTGCTGGGCGGGCTGAGCTGCGCGCGCGGCGGAGAGACGCGGAGCGAGGGACGCAGCGGCGGCGGAGGCGGCGGTGGCGGCGGCGACAGGTACGGGCGCCATGGCCGCGGGGATGGGGCGCGCGCGCGCGGCGGACCCGGGAGCCAGCCCCGTGCTCGCGGTCCCGCTTCTGCCGCCCCTTGCGCGGCTTCCTCGAGATGGCGTGGACGGGACGTGCGGGAGGCCTGGGCCCCGCGTGGGAGGCGGAGCGGCCGGCGCTCCTCTCCAGCGTCCCCCCGGCGCGGCGGCGGCGGCGGCTCCCTCGCTCGCCCGCGCGCGGCTTTTGTTTCCCGCGCAGCCCACAGGTCTGGGGAGCCCCGTGTCGCTCCGCCACGCCGCCCTCCAGACGCGGAGGAAACTTGGCCTTCCGGAGCCCCGCGAGCCCCGCGGATAACGGAGCGCCCCGCCGCGTCCGCGGGGCCGCGCGATGGGCGTGCCGGCCGGGCACCGCCCTCACCTGCCGCTCCCAGAGCCGGCTCGCACCGGGCTGGCTGGTGACCGGAGGGCCTCGGAGGTACCGAGGAGGAAGGGGTAATTAAAAGTTGCCTCAGAGGTGGCTGAGGCGCTTGCAGCCAAGCATGACGACCAGGGTTCGATCCCCGGAACTGACATGGTGGTAGGCGAACCGACTCCCCGCGAGCTGTCCTCTGACCTCCACGTGTACACCACACAAACACCACTGACTCTGATACACACGCTCGTCTCTCAGCCCCGCTCTCAGTAATACTAAAGGAAATAAAAGTTATTTTAGGAGCCTTTATTCCCTTCGGCCCAGAGACATCATCACTCCTGTTCCGGCCATAGTCCGTGACTCCAAACCCAGCATTTTGTGTGTGTGGGATGAATCTAAGAGAGCACATTGCATTATGATCCTCCTCCTCCTCCTCGCCTATAGATGAGCCAGGTGGAGCGCTTGCGCCTCATTTTTTAAATAATTGGCGTCTGCAGCCGTGGTGAAAGCGTTGGAAGGTACAGATCGTAAGCAGAGCGTGCAGAACTTGGGACAGCCCTCGGCGGGGCTCGGGACAGAGTGTACAGCGCTTGGCCGCCGTTCAGTAAACTCTGCATGCGGCAGTTAGGAGCTGGTGGTTTGGGGAATTTTTTTTTTCTTCTTCTTTCAGTAGTGTGTATTCCAGCGCACCAGGGCTGGGCGTTGAATGGGCACGTTCTTTGCTTTTTTTCTAGGGGTAGGAGAGAGTGTTGATTTCTATTGTCATTCCATTTTCTTAGGGCTGTGGACAAGGGGAAAGTTAAGGTGTATTTGGGTTAAGCATTTTTGTCTCTTCCTCCCCACTTCTTGCTCTTCGCTTTATATGTTGGTGGTGTTATTAAAAATTGTAGTTTTTCCTCTTGGTGTCTGAATCAATTCAAGAAATGACTTGGAAAAAAAATCTTACTCTGGTGGGACATTCTTACCCTGTTACACTCTCACTTAGCTATGTTCTGTAACTCTCCCAGCTGTTCCTCATTTGCTTGACATTTTTTTTTTTTGATATTTTTGTTTGTTTTGTCTTGTTTGATATTTGAAACATCAAAGTTTTATTCCTTTGTTATCGGGAGTTGACTATTCAATTAAAGCATGTATAAATTTCTGTAACCTAACACTGCCTAACAGCTTTCACTTTGGGGGTTCTACAGAAATGGTGTATTTTTTAACTATTTTTAAATGCTAAGGTTAATAATGACACTCATTGTTTGTTAGAAATACTTGGTTTAGCTTTCTCTCCCTTTGGTCTTCCGATGTGTCTTGTGTGGTAACTGTGTTGGATATAATCTATACTTCAGAGATGTCGAACTTAAGAGCACAGTTAATTTTTATTTAATTACACTAAGTAATTGAACAATCATTTTATTCATCTAGCTAGTTTGAGTTAGCTATTAGTTGGGACCACTTGAAATTATTATTTTTTATTTTGTCTGGGTTTTTTTTGTTGTTGTTTATTTTTGAGACAGGTTTCTCTGTGTATCCCTGGTTGTCCTGGAACTCACTCTGTAGACCAGGCTAACCTCGAACTCAGAGATCCAACAGGTTTCTCTGTGTATCCCTGGTTGTCCTGGAACTCACTCTGTAGACCAGGCTAACCTCGAACTCAGATCCAACTGCCTCTGCCTCCCAGTGCTGGGATTAATAAAGGCGTGCACTGCCACTGTCCGGCCACTTGAGATTATTTTAAATTAATCTAGAAATAGTTTCTGCAAATTGTTTTAAAACAATAAGTTCATTAGTAGGGCTTTTGTCCGTCATTTAACAAGAGGATGTTTTTCTATTTACTTTTTAGTTTTTATACCTATCTGTCTGTCGTCTGTGTTTGTGAGAGCGCTTGGCACAGGTGTGGTTGTCAGAGGACAACTTTGGAGTTTTTCTTCTTGCCCTGTGTAGGTCCTGGACTTCAAATTCAGGTGGCTTAGTTTATTGGCAGGTTCATTTATTTATTTATTTATTTTTAAGACAGGGTTTCTCTGTGTAGCCCTGGCTGTCCTGGAACTCACTCTGTAGACCAGGCTGGCCTCGAACTCAGAAATCTGCCTGCCTCTGCCTCCCAAGTGCTGGGAGCGCCACCACTGCACGGCTTGGCAGGTTCTTTAATCTGCTGAGCAGCATCACCAGCCAATATTTCTTTTAAAAGACAATTTTAATCACTTCAACATGAAAAGCCTAGAATTTGGGATTAGGCAAGTCAGTTAATTCTGGAAATTTTCCTTATCCTTGGATTAGAAAATAATGTGTCTTGAGTTGTTAGTCGCTTAGGACTTCACAGTAGGAGCACCCTGTGGTTGGCGCCCATCTTCAGTCTGCTGGAAGCTGATGGAGGGAGGGTTCTTCCCCATGCAGGGCCGACTTACCCTACCCAAGGCACTTTGATTGCTTTAGATGATTTAAATCTGCTTTAGTGTGCTACTGCATGAAATTGGGGGGTTTGCAATCTGTTATCCTAGGGTGCTGCATGAATGTACCAAGTACCATAAGTTTATTACTTTTAAATTTTTTTGTTTTTAAGATTTATTTATGCATATTGGGTATGTTGCCTGAATGCATGTCTGTACAAACATGCCATTTATGTGCACGGTGCTGGCAGCAGCGGAGGCCAGAAGAAGACACTGAGGGTCGGGAGCTGAGGTGTGGGTGCTGGGAATCGAAGCCGGACCCTTGGCTGCCTGGCCATCTCCTGGGCCCTGCATAGTTCATTTCATCCAGTACACAAAGGTATGGGGTGTGTGCTTGAACTAGAGAAGTACCTTTTGATTGAAAGCCCATTTTAACATCGAGTTTTCAGGTATTTTAATTACTGAGGCTTGTTTACTTTGTCTGTCTGTGGTAGACCCCATACTAGAGTTACTAGCCTCATTTCTCTTTCAGAGTTAAACACACCCTGATCCTTACATACACGCACAAGGATTGGGGCTGCTGCTGTTTCGGCACTTACTCTCAAGTGCAGCTCCTTCTGAGTCTGGACACTGCTGGTAAATTTCTTCATTCTGCTCTTCCCTTCCCCCCTCTTCCTTTCCTCCTCCCTCTCCCCATCCCTCCCTCCCTCCCCCCCTTCCTCTTTTTTTCTATCCTAGGATTGAACCCAGGGCCTCGTGCTGTGCCCTTAAGTGAATACCTGATGTTAATTTAAGAACACCAGATTCTCTCGTTCTTGACACTCTAAGTTCTGTAATTAATACACACTGAGCAAATATCTCCATTTTGTAATTCTCAAGATTTTGAGCTTTCTAGGCTAACCAATCAGTAATTAGATTTTTCCATTATTTTTTATTTCTGAAATTCTCTGCAGTACATTTTAAAGTTGCCTTTTTTTTTTTTATCTTTGCTGCCCTGGGGCTTCAGTTCAGGGCCTGTACATCCTAGACAAGTGAGTGATCTACCCCTTAGTTACAGTGCTAGCCCTTTATTATTTTCTGTTTTTTTTGCTTTTTTTAATCTATTTTCTTTTCATGTGCATTGGTGTTTTGCCTGTGTACATGTCTTGTGAGGGTGTTGTATTCTCTAGAACTAGATTTACAGACAGTTGTGAGCTGCCATGTGGGCACTGGATATTGAACTTGGGTCCTCTGGAAGAATAGCTGGTGTTCCCAACCACTAAGCCATCTCTCCGGTCCCCTTTTAGTGCATTTTAGATTCACTATATGCCATATATGCCTCCTCAAATATTTAAAACATTAAATCTATGTGCCCGGAGGACTAGATAGATAATGATCTGTAAGTCCTGTAACTATTGATTTAAAACAAGAGCTGCTTATGTGAGAGTTAACTTGCAAACAAGATGTTTACTTTGTCTAAAAGCCAGTTCTGTAAAGGAGACAGGCTAAATAAAATTATTAGAGAGCACATGTATTAACGGGTTTCTAGCAGTTGTACCTGATAGATTATTAAGGATGTTATAGAAATATTTAGAGTGCTAAACTTCCACTGTTAAATAATTAGTGCCTCTTATAGTTTGTTAAAGAACTGATTTGGGCTGGGCCTTTTTGATCCCAACACCCAGGCGGCAGAAGCAGCCAGATCTACATATGGAGTTTCAGGTCATATGTAGTAAGTAGGTCCATAGTAGGTCCTGTTCCAACACAATACCACCACCAAAAAACCACCAAGGAGAATTGCCTTACGGTGTATGCTTAAGTTAGTATTTACTGCTAGTCTTCTAGGAAATACTTGATTAATAAGAGTAAAGGACCACCAGAGGAAATGTAGGGTCTACACCTTTGGCGTGCCTGTTTTTTACCCTTAATCTGGAAGGAAAATATTTATAAAAAAATAAGAGAAAGTTTTAGTTCTCTGGAAAAACTAGGCAAACCATAGTAAAAGTTGAAGATGACAGATACTTGAGGTTGCTCTGTTTTTTGTAACAAAGCCCAAGGCTTCAAGAGTCTTTTAGAGAAAGGTGCAACAATTGCGAACATGAAAATGATGCATTTTCGGGGGCTGGAGAGATGGTGCAACGGTTAAGAGCACTGACTGCTCTTCCAGAGGTCCTGAGTTCAAATCCCAGCAACCACATGGTGGCTCACAACCATCTGTAAAGGGATCTGATGCCCTCTTCTGGTCTGAAGACAGCTACAATGTAAATGAAATAAATAAATCATTTAAAATAATGATGAATTTTCAGAGTGAAATGATGGTTTTTCAGTAAACAGTCATATGAGCCAGAACAGCCAGTCTCAGAATGCTTCTTCATGTTTGCAGCGTGGTCCGTTAGAAGAATGCTTCTTCATGTTTGCAGCGTGGTCCGTTAGAGTTGTACCACCGTAGTTTTGAAGTTGCTCAGTGTTTGCAGAGAAGAGTAAACCATGAAGGAAGATGAAAGACTGGAGAGGCTGCGTTGTCCCTGCCGTGCGCCTTTCCTAGCTGCAGACCTTTCTGTGCTAGCCAGGGGCCAATTGCTAGAGCCGTCTGTAGATTCTAATTCATCTTGGCTGCTGTTAAACGTATCCCCAGAAAACATTCATGTGAGTGTCAGAGCAGGGCTGCACATTTCAGATTGGTCTTTTACAAAGTCAGGTTTGTTCTTTTTTCTTCTTCAACTGTTCTCTCTCTTGGAGGGCGCCCTTTCTCTCTTCCTCCCCTACTCGCCACCCCCCCTCCCCATGGCCACTTCCCTGGCCTTGATTCTTGGGGCCAGTGAACTTACCATCCCCAAAGCAGCTTCCAAATAAACCTACCTTAAATAAAATAAAATACCCTCAGATTTGTTTTAAAGGAGAAAAAGATTAGTGATTTGAAGCTTGAAGGTGGTAGTATCCTATTTTTCTTTGGCTAAGTGTAGTAAAATGAAATGACTGAGCAGTTAAGAACACTGCTGTCACTATGATGGGGATTGTAATGGCAAGTGAGGTCTCTAGAGAAACCAATAAGGCACTCACTCACTCTTCACCCTTAACAGAGTCATTAATGTTGGAGGAGCACCGAAGATTCGGAAGGTTGGCTTAAGTTTGAGTGATGATGTGGAATCTTTTTATTAAAAAAAAAAAATAGCCGGGCGGTGGTGGCGCACGCCTTTAATCCCAGCACTTGGGAGGCAGAGGCAGGAGGATTTCTGAGTTCGAGGCCAGCCTGGTCTACAAAGTGAGTTCCAGGACAGCCAAGGCTACACAGAGAAACCCTGTCTCGAAAAACTAAAAAAAAAAAAAAAAAAAAATAGATTTGTGTTTCTTAATGTTGGTGTCCCTGGAAATGAAGTCTTTTCTCTATTGTCAGTTGAAATTACACAGTAGAAATTGAGTCAAAATATCTCTTTATCATGGATTTAATGTTGCAGTGAGCTACTTTTTGGATGGGAGAAAATACCTTAGAGATGAAGGGGTTTTTCGTTTGTTTTTAATTTATTTGTTTTATGTATGTGAGTACCCTTTCTCTGGGAATGGAGTCGTTATCAGTATATCAATATATATATATATATACCAATATATATATATATTAAAAGGCATGGAATATTCTTTACCCATGTTAAATATCTTTTTTTTTTACCCATGTTAAATATTAACAGGTAAAATTATTTCCATGTGTAACTTTTTGACAATGTAGGATAATAAAAGTCTTGTAATCTTATCAGATTTAGGGTTTTGTCTTTAGTGTAAAAAATTATTGTGTAGAAGATGGTAAGATTCCAGTCAGTTCTGAAGCTGTTTTGGGAAGGGATTTGTGAGGACATGTTTGCTTCGCTGGTGTGTAACAGCGGTCGGTGTAAGTGGGAGAGTTGTCTCTCCTCTTGTACTCCTAGATAGGATGACGCCCACCTTTCCTATCTTAGGTTTAGTTCCACTGTGAACCCAGTAACTTCTTCAAAAATATTTTTTTGTGTGGGACTAGTTAAGAATGCTCATGGCGGGCTGGAGAGATGGCTCAGCAGTTAAGAGCACTGACTACTCTTCCAGAGGTCCTGAGTTCAATTCCCAGCAACCACATGGTGACTCACAACCATCTGTAATAGGATTTGATGCCCTCTTCTTGAATGTAGGTGTACATACATGCAGACAGAGTACTCCTACATTTAAAAAAATAAATTTATTAATTAAAAGAAATAGTTACTGTTCTTGTAGAGGACCCAGGTTTGGCTTCAGCATCAATAATGGTGGCTGACGACCTTCTATAACTCCAGTTCCAGAGGATCTGATACCTTCTTATGACCTCTGTGGGCACCTGGTATGTTTGCAGAGAGACAAAACACTCACACACATAAAATAAACGTTCACAAAATAACTTTGGGCTCATATGTAAACATACATATGTTATATATAAATACCAGATTATCATCTGTATTACATACAACTACATAAGTGTGTGTATACGAATATGCATACATAAATACCTACACAGATAATTGCTGTGTGTATTTGTGTATCTAGCTGTTCTAGTTTATTTGAACATGAACCTCTCCCTTTCTTCCTTTTCAGTGAAGCAGGCTGCACTAAGACGAACAGAGTATATGTTCAGGAAGAGTCTGGTACAGGATGTTCACAGCAGCTCCTTTGCAATAGAAATAAACTGCCGATTCCCATGGCAGAGCAGAGCGAACTCAGAAATAGTCTTCAGAAGACGCCAGACACAATACTTGTTTTATGAAAAACATAGGAACAGGCAAAACCAAGACAAGGTAGACATGAGGACTGCTTCTAGGTGGGACTGTGGTTCCCAGGAGGGGCTCAGAGGACCTTTCTGGAGCCATGGAAATAGTCTACAGCTCGATTGCATGAGGAAACTGTTTTAGGTAATGCTATTTTTCTTATTTTTGGTGTGATTGTGTGCACGTGTGCATGTGCAGGTTTCCTTGCTCCTGTGTGTGGAGGTCAGAGGTCAACATTCCCTTTCACTGCTGCTAATCAACCTTAATTTTTGAGACAGGGTCTCTCACTGAACCTGGAGACTCGCTGGGCTGTCTGCACTCTCAGACTGGTGGCACAGAACCGCATCACCACCCCGGGCTCTTACAGTCGCGCTGGGGATCAAGCTGTGGTCCTCATGCTTCCACAGCAAACACTTGACCCGCTGAACCACCTCCCACCCTCTCTTCCATTTTTAACTTCCTGAAAAACTGCATGGTTAGTACTAAGGATTTTACGTATACCTTTGTCCAAATTTACTAATTGTTTCCATGTGTTCAGACTTACTAAGCTGTGCATTGTACAGCATGCACACTGTATTTTTAGAAGAGGAAAGAAAGCTTTAAAATGTGTTGAAAGTGAGAAATGGTCTTACCTGGAAAAAAAAAACAAAAGAACTAACATTAGCTCACCAATTCATGATGGTGAAAGAAAGCAGACAACTGTCTGTGTCTGTGTCTGTCATTGGCTTTTCACTGAAGTTTCATGTGTTTGTTGGAAGAAACTGGATCCAGACGTGATTGGAATCTGCTTTATTATCCTGTGCATGTCACCAGGGATGATACCTAGCAGTAGCTTTTTCCTGGAATTGAAGGTGCTATTCATTCTTATGAGAGAGCAACACACCTACAATGTGCTAGGTTCTGCACAGACATGTACCTGCTGTAGTGTTCTGGACACTAGACAAAGGAAGACGAACCCAGAAAGCCTGCTTGTCATCTTTGGGTGGTGTTCTCTATCAGAGGGAGGGGAGGTTGGTGTCTACAAACCACATAAGCGCTTAGGATCATCAGTCAGAGTGAGTATCCCTCCTATAGCCTCGCCCGACTGACTGAAACTAAACCTGTTTAAGTTGTGGTTTAAAACATTTCCTCTCATAGTGTTTTGTATGATTTTCAGTATGTGTCCACTGCAATTAAGATTAGTTGTAGTTTTTATTAGTTTATTTTTTAAGAACTTTTTTTAAACATCTGTATCAAAGTTTTTGGTTATTTCCTAGGAGATACCTAAAGTATCTAGAGGGCTAGCCAGAGGCTTCAATAGATTAATCATTGATATCCATGGCAAATATGTATTTTATCTTTATTAATCAAAACCATATAGTTATATGGTTCATGTATTTTTTCAACAAAATCAAAGGTGCATTAAACAAGATGAGTTGCTGTCAACTCAAATAATGGAATGACACGTTTTTCTTAAGAACATGTTCATGATTCTCTGAAGTGGCAGATTATTTTCTCCTGTTTATACACAGTAATTTCCTTAAGGTTTTAGAAATGAATTATGTGTTAGAATTTTATTTTTCCTGTGCTAAGGATTGAATTCTAGGTCTTTCTCACATTCGGCAGGTGCTATAATACCATTGTAGTGATTCACCTAGTCCAGTCTGCTAGAATTTGGTTTTGTCAGCCTGAACTAGAGAAAGACTTTTAAAAATAGCTGTGTGTGACAACAGCCCCCTCTGGTCAGTTATCGGTCATCCACATGTGTGCAGCTGGAGAGAGGGATGCAGTGTGCTTCACACGCCCATTCTCCAGATTCATAGCTCACTGACATTTGGATTGATGTGCCTTTTGTTTTATTTTGATTGGTTTCGCTGTTTTTTGAGACAAAAGTCTCACTTTTTAGCCCAGATTGGCTTTGAACTTGGGATCTTGACTCAGCCTTCTGGATGCTTTTAAAACTTCACAATTTTGGAATGGAAAGGTGGCTCAGGAGTCAGTTAAGAGCACTGACTGCTTTAGCAGAGGACCTGAGTTCAGTTCCCAAAACCACATGGTGTCTCACAACTGCCTGTAACTCCAGTTCCAGGGGATCTGGTGCCTTCTTCTGGCCTCCATGAGCAATGCACACGTGGCATGCAGACATAGGCTCAGGCATAGGCTCATGAAATAAATAAATAAGTCTTTAAAGCTTGTTAAGTTCTATGACTAGAGATCTGGCTCAGCAGTCAGAGCACACACTGCTCTCAGAGAGCCAGCGATGGCTTCCCAGCACCCTTGTCGAGCAGCTCGCAACCACTGGGTAGTCCAGCTCCGGGATCCTGAGCACACTCCCAGTCAGACGTAAATGCACACCCTCCTGACCTTTAACAATATTTAAATCGTGTTAACTTTGTACACATATGGTAAAATAGTGGTAGTATGGTGTGCTGGATTTTTGTTATAAACGAAGGGAGTATGCTGTAGCTTTTTTTCATGGTTTATTGATTGGAAAACAAAGATTGATTTTTTTTTTATGTTTCTTATTACATTATTT